>CM036764.1:48782153-49382153 GCA_020796225.1 Arion vulgaris
ACTGGCAACTTGTGATTTGTTACTCGGGCCGCTTTTATCTTGAACACACTGTATTATGAAATGGCGTGTACTCATATCAGCACATTGCAACATTCTATTAAAAAATGGACATACAGATGTGTTGATAAGATGGGGCTCGACACAAAAATATGAAGCAGGCAAAGTAAGTATCAGTCCCTTTAAGAACAAAGTCGGAATCTGCGGAGTGAAGGTAATTTCCGCGTCTCTCGCTCAAACGTTCCTCTGTTCGTTCCCCGCATCGAGAAATCAGGATATATTTTACAGATGTCATAGTTCCCCAGATGGCAGTGGAGGAATGGACAGTTAGCCAGATAGCTAGTGTAGTTTAGTATAGTTAGATATTTAATAGTTGAGACTATGTGTTGCACTCTAAGCAAGTGCAACACATAACAACTGAACAATTTTACGTAGTGAAACCAATATACGTTTTTGTGTAGAAACAGTCAGTTAGTGACGAGATAGGTAAACAAGCTTCAGAGATTGACTCTTGACATGGACGGACGTGGTCGGAGAAACATTCTGTAAAAGTATAAATAAACATGATATAAGATTGCCAAAATGGAGTTACTGTCATATAATATATGGAGTCTGATGAGTGTTGTAATTGTTATGTAACAGTTCAGTTCGAAGAATGCCATCATTAATACATAGAATGGAGATCATCAACAAAGTACCTCAGGGAAGACAGTTATCGAACTATATTGTAAAGGATATATGTACAAGGAGTAATAGAAGTAATCAAAATGGTCATACATACAACAAATAAAGGAAATGTACGGTACACATATGTAAGAGAGGAGAGGAAGACACAGAATCCAGAATAACATCATCCTTCATCAATGTACTCTACAACATTTACCATCACCATATTTATATGTAGGAAGGGAGAAAACGCCCCACCTACAACAATGGTGTCAGGAGAAAATTTAGATCTGCCGCAGCACATTCGTGGACCAGAAGAAACGTGAGTTTTTATATCTTTGTATTTACAACAGTCAATTTTATATCTCCACGCTATGGACCCATCACTCAATAAATTTTATTTCTTCATATTATATCAAAGGACCCAACGGTTGTCCTTGTTGTCCTTCATACTTTGAAGGCGACTGGTGTGATAACCCACCGGTCAGGATCCATATTTTATTTAATCTATTTAAAGGACCCAACGGTTGTCCTTTTGTTGTCCTTCATACTTTGAAGGCGACTGGTGTGATAACCCACCGGTCAGGATCCATATTTTATTTAATCAATTTAAAGGACCCGACGGTTGTCCTTTGTTGTCCTTCATACTTTGAAGGCGACTGGTGTGATAACCCACCGGTGAGGATACAGATTTTATTTAATCAATTTAAAGGACCCAACGTTTGTCCTTTTGTTGTCCTTCATACTTTGAAGGCGACTGGTGTGATAACCCACCGGTCAGGATCCATATTTTATTTAATCTATTTAAAGGACCCAACGGTTGTCCTTTTGTTGTCCTTCATACTTTGAAGGCGTCTGGTGTGATAACCCACCGGTGAGGATACAGATTTTATTTATTCAAATCAATTTCAAGGACTCAACAGTCGTCCTTGTTGTCCTTCATCAAAGGCGACCAGTGTGAATACCCACCGGTCAGACTACCGATCCCAATTTATTCAAATCACAGGAAACATCACCTGTCCTTCATGCTCATCCTTTGATGTTGTTTAGTGCAGATCGCTAACTGGGAACAGTTTTATCATTGGTGTCTATGTCAGTTGGGACTACTTTAAAACTGACAGTATTGTTGGTTAATGACTATTATTATAGTGTGTGGTGTACCGATGGAAGATTTTTAGTGATATAATGTGACAAGACTCTGACATGCAAGAAAGACATAGTGATAGTGACATCCTGATGCAAGCTGCCATCAAACCAATACTACCTCATGTGAGGATTGGATGTCTCAGTACAGCCACCTCATATTGGCCAAGTGTTATGCTGTGGGTCACCGTCGGAGTTACACGGCTGATGTTTCATATTTTGATAAATAATTATGCTGATTAATTTCTATTACTTGGTTTCAGCACAAGAGCACAGAGGGTTACTGTTGTTGTTAACCATGGTCACCTATGACCAGTTGATGTGTCACGTTCAACGACGTGTGGTGACTAGTTCCCATTTGCTCATTCAACTTGGGTCTTCCTGAGATCCCGTCAGGATTTTCTTTCTTTTCGACCATGGTTGGCTGTTATAGTTAGTTGTTGTGGAGCCACGTTTATCACGTGAGGTGACTAGTTCCCTTTCAGCTCTCACCACTCTAATCACCCTAC
Source organism: Arion vulgaris (assembly GCA_020796225.1). Taxonomy (NCBI): domain Eukaryota; kingdom Metazoa; phylum Mollusca; class Gastropoda; order Stylommatophora; family Arionidae; genus Arion; species Arion vulgaris. Next base: position 48,784,469 of record CM036764.1, read on the forward strand.
TGAACACGACCTGTGCGATTTTTTCTTGGAATTTCACCGTCGGGGCGACGGCGAGGTCTCCAGGGGGTGTCATAGTTCCCCAGATGGCAGTGGAGGAATGGACAGTTAGCCAGATAGCTAGTGTAGTTTAGTATAGTTAGATATTTAATAGTTGAGACTATGTGTTGCACTCTCTAAGCAGAAGTGCAACACATAACAACGAGACAATTTTACGTAGTGAAACCAATATACGTTTTTGTGTAGAAACAGTCAGTTAGTGACGAGATAGGTAAACAAGCTTCAGAGATTGACTCTTGACATGGACGGACGTGGTCGGAGAAACATTCTGTAAAAGTATAAATAAACATGATATAAGATTGCCAAAATGGAGTTACTGTCATATAATATATGGAGTCTGATGAGTGTTGTAATTGTTATGTAACAGTTCAGTTCGAAGAATGCCATCATTAATACATAGAATGGAGATCATCAACAAAGTACCTCAGGGAAGACAGTTATCGAACTATATTGTAAAGGATATATGTACAAGGAGTAATAGAAGTAATCAAAATGGTCATACATACAACAAATAAAGGAAATGTACGGTACACATATGTAAGAGAGGAGAGGAAGACACAGAATCCAGAATAACATCATCCTTCATCAATGTACTCTACAACATTTACCATCACCATATTTATATGTAGGAAGGGGAAAAACGCCCCTCCTACAACACAGAGATTCATTATCTCAATGTAAATCGAGATCCTAGTTCTATCGGAGAAGGATGATAAAACGTAAGTCCAGCACGTAATAGAACCATCGGCAGTTGAAAAAGAGTGGACTTCAAAGTCGCTGTCTGGGCAAAATATATTATAAAGATTTATATACAATTTCTACAATAATTGTTACCTTCTTCTAAATTACATCGGGGATCCTCGCCATGATACGGAGTGTGTGCACTGCCGCTGAGATCTTCATGTGCAAAAAATAGATCCGAGCACAGGTTATTCAAAGTGCACTGGTGATTGTTCTATTAATCAATCAATCAATCAATCACAAATCAATAGAACAACGTGGAAACTGGACTAATCATATATAAAATTTCCGTAACCTATTCCGATCTTGGGGTATGTAGTGCTTGTCATTTCGTTTTCCTAGCTCCTAGAAAGCAGAAGGTAGGTGGATCAATTCCTTTCCTCCCATGTGTAACATCGAGTGTGGGATTGTACCCACAACCCTCTTATGTCCTAATCGATATAAGGGAAGACTGCAGTAAAACTATTTAGCTATTAGAAGTTATGAATTTATTGTCACAAAATAGATGAGACTGCAGTAAAACTATTTGATTGGCGAAACTCGTAATAACAAAGTACTGTAGTTTTACAAATTACAAAAACAATGACAATATACAGCAACTTTCGACCAACAAGACCTTTTTCAAGAAAACGAACAACAGGAGTGACGAATTAAAAACCCCCCACTAATATATAAACGACTACATACGGAGACATTCAAACGTTTCTAATGTCATTTATTGTTTGATTCTATATGTGTAGCAGGGAATATGATACCAGGTTTTTTCCTTCCTTTATTCTTAGTCCCAAGCTTCAACTAGGCGCGTATTTTCAATGAAACAAAGGGTAACCATATACCTGGTCTGTGGGCTTATAATAACAGACCAGATATGTTAGTAAGGGACTTTTTCTTAACTAGAAGTAAATTTATGCTCTGTTTTTCTTTACTCCTGCAGCCAAGCTGAGGTTAATTGTATTCTTTTGTTTAGAAATGCCGTAGGTGATTGTCCGTCACGATATCAATTAGACTGGGTGGGGGTGGGGGGTTTCAACCAACAACCAGATTTGACCGTGAGAATGTACTAACAGGACAATGACAGATTTGGAAACAAAGAAAAATGCCATATGTTAAATATAATGGATTTGGATCATAGGACACACTTCGCAGACACACTTCACAGAGACAGAGGGACAGAGAGGTACCCAGAAACAGTCAGTGAGGGTAGTCTGAGACAGTTACAGACAGAAAGAATTGACTAGTCAAGAAGTGTTGTCTAGAATAAGAGACACACACAGTTAATATTCGCCAGCAGACAGAGTAGAAGAGATACACATACTATCTAGAGAACACAACATTAAAGAACAGATTGATTCAGCGATTCAGAGGGGCTGAGACAGACCAAAGGGACAGTCAGTGTAGGTAGTCCTGAGACAGTTAGACTTCAACAGTCAATATTCGCCAGTCAGAAAGAGTGAAGAGACACATACAGAAAGATTCGACTATTCAGGAAGTGTAGTCTACAGCAGACGGAGACACGCGTAGAGACAGATCCAGCGAAAGGTCTGAGACAATCACAGAGGTTATAAGTCTTATTACAGTTAACACTTATGTTTTAGTCAGAGACAACCGTCTCCCTACTCACTCGGAAGTCTTCAACCTCACCAAATAATCCAGCCATATAGAGAACATAGATTAACACCATCGATCTGAGACAACCGTCTCCCAATGACTTTAAAGTTTCTAACATCATCGAAAGATAGTTTTGAGACTCTCCAGCGAGGCCGAATCAAGTTGTGTCTTACTTCCAAGGGAGATAACTTAGGGTTGAGAACTATAGGTATGTTTGTGTAGAGTATAATGTATACAGGAAAATTACTTAAACATTTTTAAGTTAGAGATATTCTTTTATGTGTTAAATGTTGGTTATGTATATTAATTTGGTTGTGTTTATGTTATTTGTAAAAAAAAAAAAGTAAAGGAACCCTTTCATACCTCGTGGTATATAGGTCAATACAGTGTTAGGCCTGTATTTTTCATTGACCGTCGGCACACGATGGGTGATGTGGTCAGCATCACGCCGGCCGCCTTTACTTTCCCAGAGCATGTCTGGTACCCAGTTTAGGCTGGGTCGACCTGAGAGCCGTCGCGGTCGGGAAAATTCCACGCACATTGCGGAGCTGAACCCAGACCACCAGCCTTGCGAAGCGAGTTCACTAACAACTACGCTACAGCGGCTCATGTTATTTGTAGTGATGTATTATTTTGAGAAAAAAAGATTTAAATAAATATATTAAAATTGATACAGCCTTGGGTAAGACAGAGGGAGAATGTCTGGATATGAATGTTCAGATTGATCTGTTTGTTGTTGTTGAGATAATATTAGTGACCAGGACACAGACCTCTTACTGATGCTTTAACAAAGGATAAAAGAATAATAGAACAGACAAATTAGAAAAATATATAGAGTGTAGGGGAAAAAAACCGGCTACAATCTGGTTTCCGTGACACAGGATTCGAACCAGTGGCGGCTCGTAGTCATTTTTCTTGGTGGGGCCAGACACAAATTATTGGAAAAAATCATTGTTTTTAGAGTATTTACTATTATTTGTCTATTCCAGGAAGTTTCCCGGCTTTTGATTATTGGTGGGGCCGTGCCCTACTGGCCCTTAAAGATGAGCCGCCCCTGATTCGAACTATTACAAATCAGGTTTCCGAGACCCTCACTATTACAAATCTGGTTTCCGTGACACACGATTACAAAACTGGTGTCGTCGTAGACCTAGGATATCGAAACACAGACTATTACATATGTAGTGTGCCGTGTAGGAAGTGAATTTCTTCACTTATGTTGAATCCTTTACTTGATAAAGGCCTTTTGGTGGAAGCGTTGCTGTGTATTGTTATTGTTTTTGTAAAACTACAGTACTTTGTTTTACATGTTATGTCCTAATCGATAAGCAAATCTTACACATTAAGCGATTCCGTCCCACAGAAATGAGACTGCAAATTTCAAATTGAAAAAAAAAATGCATGCATATAATTTAGTTTTCCAGGTGGGGACTAGATTACCTTTTGTCGGCTACGCACGGCTCGCAACAGATAAAAAGCACCATGTGTTCCACAGATATAAGATTGGCACAACATATTTTTGTACATATGCTGCAAGCTTCATGGCAGCTGAATAACTGATTGCAGACCTGCCCAACATACAGTAATGGGAGGATACGCCCACCGCATACCCAGTGCTCGTAGTCTGCATGACTAGGTGGTTGATTGATCGATAGGACCATCGTCATTGCACTTCGGTGAGTAACCATGTGTGCTCCGATATCTTTCTTACACATGAAGATCTCAGCTGCAGCGCACAAACTCCGTAGCACCGGCGAGGGTTCCTGAATTAATTTTTAAGACGGTGAAGATATTTGTGTAGGAATTTTATATTTTTTATTTGTAATATTTTCTAATGTATTTTGTCCGTGCAGCGACTTTCCAGCCTATTCTTTTCGATTTTGAACTGCCAATGGTTCTTTTACGTGCTCAAATTGAACACTGACCTACGTTCTATCGTCCGTTTCCGATAGAACTAGGAACTCAATCTCACCTACACTAAGATCAGGGATCTCTGGAACAATATAAAGATAAAACCACGAGGGAGCGAACCTAGTACCTTTGACACGAGAGATGAGCACCTAACCTGTACGCCAAAGAGAGCCATATATGGTTACTCTGTTTCAAATAAGAGATTCAGGGAGATAGAGTAAGAAGATGTTAAATGATCTGACATCGTGGTCCGACATCGTGTTCTGACATCGTGGTCTGACATCGTGGTCGACAATCGTGATCGACAATCGTTAGTCCGTTATTGGTTACAAACTGACGTCAGTGCACTCCGGCAGACCCATGGTGCTCAGTCTCCGCACAGATATCGAAGATGTGCATCTAATCGGTTCCTGTGGCTCGCTGATTAAACACACCTCTCACACTGCCTCTCAGGCATCCAGTTCGACTTGTACAACGGGTAACTCCAACATCTGCCTAAATCGTTGAATCGATTCAACATCGATTTAAGTGTCCTCATCAATCAGACAGTCGCGAAGCGACCGGAATCGTGGTCCGCAATATCCCCTTATCCATCTTCAACTCCCCAACAATCGATGCTGTTGATGCAAGTCTGTCCGTTCTCTCATTACTGTTAGCTGTACCAAGGAGAAAGAGTTGTGGAGAGACATGATCGCCTACGCCGGCAGGCAAGGAACTTGATGAATTGAAAACTAGCAGACAACTGGAATTAGAGTAATGCATCGCCCGAGTGGTTACCGAGCACGCCCGAGTGGTTACCGGGCACGCCCCGAGTGGTTACCACGGCCCAAATTTGGGGTGTAAAGAATAGAACCAATGTTACCTGCCACGCATGTCGTAAGAGGCGACTAAGGAGATTTGGCTGAAATCGGATGCATGTGTCCTAAACGTGTAGAAGTCTATGCGTTTTGGGCCTACCAAACCAATGTGCAACGTATACACGTCTTGGCAAAGATCAAACATATCACAAAGAGTGATTAAAATTGGTCTTAAAGAACGAACGCAAAGAAGAAGATAGAGAGTAATGCATAAGTGGTCGTCTATCGACTCGGACACCAGATTGGTGTAGGTTCAATCCCATACTTAGTAGCAGACACTTAATATCCTGCAATCTGGAAGTCTGCGAGTGGAATGGGTGGACATCATTTGGAGGTCAAATCTCAAGACAATGACTTGACTGTACACACCAGAACATGCTGGAGTGCAGAGCAACGAACGTGCTGAGTTTCTTACAAACAATGCCCCGACTCAAGCTGGCAAAAGTAAGGACAGAGGCGGTGTTATAAACGCGCCTACGCGCTCATTTATGTGATATAGGCGAGTCTCAGACACTAGCCGGATTGTGAGAATTAGGAATTAAGCTTGGACATGTCATAACAGTGTCATATTCGTTGTAGAGAGAGAGAGAGAGAGAGAGAGAGAGAGAGAGATAGAAGATATATTAATCAACTTCTCAAGGGTACGGTGAGCAAGTGGACTTTGGGATGGCTGCTGAAGCGGAGGACGGAGCACGTATGGTAATTCCCTATTTGTCAAGACGTCGATCGAATAACATAACATAACATAACTTAATACACTAAGGTTCTGAAAAAAAGCTACAAATAGTATAGTATTTCTGTTTTATATGTAGATCTATACGTCTACATTTCTACCTACCGATTTTCTGTATATTTATCGGCTTCTTTGTCTTTTTCTCAGACCTACCTACCTGGATTTCATATCTTTATCTTTTTTTGTCTGTAGACCTCTCTACCTGAACTCTGTCTCTTTTTTTTTCACCTGCTGTGCTCTACCTGTCTGTCTCTTTGTTTTTTCTATCCTTTCAGAACTGGTTTGTCTTGGGCGTATCTACCTGGTCCGCTTCTATTGCGCATTCAACTAATATTAGTCTATCTACCTGTTTGCCTACCTACATACCTGCCTGCCTGCCTACATACATATCTACCTACCTACTCGGCTTCAGGTGCATATTAAACTAACATTGGAGCCGCAATAGAGTGATTGTTAGTACACTCGCTTCTTAGACGAGTGCTCTGGGTTCAATTCAACAGTGGGCGTGGATGTTTCAAAGACAGTAACGGCTGTCAGGTCGACCCAGCCTCAATTGAGTACCAGGAAAAGCACCAGGAAGTAAAAGCGGCCTGTGTGATGTTGACCACATCATCCATCGTGTGCCGAGGGTCAATGAAAAATACGAGCATAACGACTTATTACTCTATATGAAAATCGAAAATCGTGGCATATCCTAAAGGATGTAGCCATCAACCACAGTAAACGAGTCGTTGATTTTCTAGGCACCACTTATACATTCAGTAGTTTGCCATTGCTTTCTGAACGGTGAGGTCTATTTACCATGTGGTATAAAACGGGTTCCTTTATTTTTGTTTTTCTAATATTAGTCTTAATGTTTAACCTACCTACCTATTTGTCTACATACCTACCTACTATTCCTTATCTACATATCCTACCTACTTACCTATCCTACATTCACCTACCTACCTATTTGTCTACATACCTACCTACTTACCATCTACATACCTTACCTATTTTGTCTACATACCTACCTACTTACCTATCTACATACCTCCCTATTTGTCTACATACCTACCTACTTACCTATCTACATACCTACCTATTTGTCTACATACCTACCTACTTACCTATCTACATACCTACCTATTTGTCTACATACCTACCTACTTACCTATCTACATACCTACCTATTTGTCTACATACCTACCTACTTACCTATCTACATACCTACCTACTTATTTGTCTACATACCTACCATACCTATCTACATACCTACCTCATATTATTGTCTACATATCCACTCTACCTACCTACTACAACTACCTACTTCTGTCTACTTACTTCTTACTTTCATTCCTTCTTTACGATACCAACTTTAATCACTCTTTGTGATATGTTTGATCTTTGCCAAGAACGTGTATACTCTGACATTCGTTTGAGGTCCTAAACGCATAGACTTCACTCACGCTTAGGACACATGCATCCGATTTCATCCAAACCTCCTTAGTCGTCTCTAACGACATGCATGGCAGGTAACAGTGGTTCTATTCTTTACACCCCAAATTTGGGCCCCGGTAACCACTCGGGCGTACCTAACTACCTATCTACCAACCTATCTACGTACCTACTCTGTTTCTAGTGTGTATTCAACAATTATTAGTCGATCTGTTTATCTACCTACCTACCTGCATGCCTGTCTATTCACTATCAATCCCTTTCTCTATCAGTCTGTCTGTCCATCTTTTGTACATAGTTCTATCCACCCCTCTATTTATCTATGATCGCATATAACTCTCTCTCTCTCTCGCTCTTCAATCTAATCATATCTGTGTTTGTCTTTCATTTATTCCTCGCTCACTCAATCAATCAAGTGCCATGCCTGCCGGCGTAGGTGATCTCCACAACTCTATGGTGCAGGTAATCAGTTCTGATGTCAATCTTTTGCCAAATCATGATGTCAAACCATCCAACATCTTCTCCTTATGTCTTCCACGATCTCTCCTTCCCTGAATTGTACCTGTAGTCACCAAATCTTCTAAACCTCATCCTCGCATTATATGCTCGAAGAACATTGATTGTCTGATTCTTATTCTTTTGATAAGGTTTCTTTGTGTGCAGGCTTGATATTAAAACTTCATCATTTGTTTTTTCGCTGTCCTGACATTTTCGACATTGTTCTGTAAAACGACATCCCTGTGGCTTCCAATGATCTTATTGATTGTTTGTTCATTTTGTCCATGATTTGCTGCCATACATAAGTCATAAGTATTGGTTCAATGAAGCACAGGAGTACACGTTCACTAACTCTTCTATTTTATTTCTGTTACACGCCCTTTTTTCATCTGCTCTGCTCCGTAGAGATGCACAAAGACCGTATAACTTTCAACTAACATTGTCCTACTAACGATGAAGGTTATAGCAAATACAGAAACACAACGAATCTTTCTACTTCTAGGAACATAATATTATCAACAGTCGTTAATGAAGTAAAAGAAAATAATACGTTAATCAAGTGAACATAGTTTCTGCCACTTTGTTATGCCATATTTCAACAACATAATTACATGGCATCTATAATTTATTATAAAACACACAAAAAACACAATGTGTCTTGCCATTTATTATCTCTTCTATACAAAAACATTACTTACCAGAATTGTCTCCCGTCAAACGTCCGCTGCTTAGTAACTTGTCTTTAAGCAAGATACAGTGTTGTCTTTATTTTTTTTCTCTCTGCTTTATACATTTTTATTTGTTTTACGGCGGTAAAGATATCTATGGTGTACGAAAGCATCACATGTGTTCAAAATGTAATTTAATTCAAACTACCATCGAAACGCCAGCTTTTTTTTAAATGCAGTTGCAATCTGTTTTGTTGGAGGACCGTTGATGCCGTCTGCATTTGCTGGAAATAGTGGGTAAATTGTGTACTTTTCATTTCTTCTCTCAGCTTCCATTAAAGCATAAGGGTCAACAAATTTCTCCAACCAGACCTGCCACGAGGAAGTCGGTCTTACCCGCTTCTTCTATTTCTCTGTCTACAGCTCGTCTCCATGTCTCTCTGGGTGTTCGTCTTCCTCTTTTGCCTCGGGATTTCACTTCAACGCCACATGTTGCTATCTGGTCTTTTTCTGCATTCTTAATATATGTCCCAACCATTTCCATCTCCTTTTTATTTTCTTGTTGATGTTATTGATGCTGTTGATGTTGTTGATGTTGTTGATGTTGTTGATGATGTTGTTGATTTTGGGATGTTGTTGATGTTATTGATGTTGTTGTTGATGTTGTTGATGTTGTTGATGTTGGATGCGATGTTGTTGATGTTGTTGATGTTGATGTTGTTGATGTTGTTGATGTTGTTGATGTTGTTGTTGATGTTGTTGATGTTGTTGATGTTGTTGATGTTGTTGATGTTGTTGATGTCGATGTTGTTGATGTTGTTGATGTTGTTGATGTTGTTGATGTTGTTGATGTTGTTGATGTTTGTTGATGATGTTGTTAATGTTAGTTGTTAATGTTAGGTTGATGTTGTTGATGTGATGATGTTATTGATGTTGTTGATGTGATGTTGTTGTTAATGTTGTTGATGTGATGTTATTGATGTTGTTGATGTTGTTGATGTTATTTGATGCTGTTGATGTTGTTGATGTTGTTGATGTTGTTGATGTTGTTGATGTCGATGTTATTGATGTTATTGATGTTGTTGATGTTGTTGATGTTGTTGATGTTGTTGATGTTGTTGATGTTGTTGATGTTGTGATGATGTTGATGATGTTGTTAATGTTAATGTTGATGTTGTTGATGTTGTTGATGTTGATGATGTTATTGATGTTGTTGATGTTGATGTTGTTGTTAATGTTGTTGATGTTGATGTTGTTGATGCTGTTGATGCTGTTGATGTTGTTGATGTTGATGTTGTTGTTAATGTTGTTGATGTTGATGTTGTTGATATTGTTGATGTTGTTGATATTGTTGACGTTGTTGATGCCAGTGTGCCGTGCGAATTCAGAATTAGGTATTCTTTGATACCAACGAATTCAGAGAATTCTTCTGAGAAATCTTCCTCAAAGCTCTTATGCGGCTGTCCGTCTTGTTACTTGTTTTCCATGTCTCTGATCCATACAGTAGACTGAGCTCACATTTGATTTTATATACAGAGGCAGACCAAGAAGAAGATGGCTACAAGATATTAAAGAAACCATGAACATGACCATCGACGAAGTGGATGAACTGGCAAGAGACAGAGTGAATTTCAGATGTGCTGCAAAGAGAGCAACGTCCTATAAAGGATACGCATCTTGATGATGATGATATTGATTTTAGTCTGTGTCCTGTAAGGTGGTGATCTCCGAGTGTTGTCTAATGTTTTAAACGTTGCAACTGCCATTGCAATTCTTGTATTGATTTCTAAATATTTGGGCAGCTGTGTAACCATAGATGGGGATGTTGAAAAAATAAATTGTGTATTGGCGAACTGGCGTGTTTTGCCGCTCGCTACTGGATTTGCTGAGGCTGAGATCGGAGCACCTATGGACATGTCTGGAGTGCTATGATGATAGTCCTCATATAACTGGTAACTGAAATTGTGTACTAAAGATGTAACAATTAGATTCCATGGCATTGATAAATGCATATAGCACGACTAATCTGGGCTGTGGAAAGTATATCACTATTGTTTCATGGAATTCCAGAGACAATGTTGTTACCTCGTGCTCAGATGTGTTTCTTTAGGTTTGACTGATTGATTGATTAATTAAATAACAGGGCCATAATCATTACACTTCGGTGACTAACAATGTGTGCCTCTATCTTCTTCTTGCACAGTAAGATCACAGTTATAGCGCACGAATCCAGCAGCACCGGTGAGAGTTCACGATACAAATTTGAAGATATTGAAAATTTTGCAATTTTTTAAATTTTCATCTTTTTTGTTTTCCCCGATCGACGATGGTGCAGTTTGCTCTTATAGATTTTAAAATATAGAAGATCTTAAACGTGCTCAACGGGAAAATGGGACCTAACTTTCTTTCATCCATTTCCGATAGGACTAAGAACTTGTGCTCACCTACACTGCATATATTCCTATTTGAGTTATGTCTTTCTTCCTCGTTGTCTGCTTCGTACATACCTGAACTCTATATCTTTGTCAGTATGCTTGTCTATCTCAGCTCTGCATGTCTGTCGCTTTCTAAGTATACTTACCTTTTTACGACTATAATAATAATAATTTCACGAGTACCGTTATACGTTACATAGGCATGCAACAATTTCTGTATACAGCTCTATCCTGGGCAACTGCTCAATCTCCTCCATAGAACTGAGACCGATATTTCTTGCTTCTCTCAGCAAAGTTCGTTTCAGGGTCTCCTTAGATCGTCCTATCTTTCTTGAACCCGTTGCATCCTACTTCAATGCCTGTTTCGATATTCTTTGATCATTTCTTTTCAAGTTGTGTCCAAGATATCTCCACCTGCTCCTTTTTATAACAGTTGTTACTAGTTTTCCCGACTATACCTATTTTATTCTGCATAACTATCTACTCGGCTTCTGGCGCCTATTTAACTAATATTGGTCTATGTGTTTATCTACCTATCGACGTACCAAAACATCCATCCATCCATTCACCAACCTATCCATCCTTCCATTCATCCATTCATCTATATATCTGTGTATATGTATGTTTATCAGTATGTTTGTTTGTTCCTCTTCTATGTGTCGTTCAATAGCATAAGGTATCACATGAAGACTAGATATGATATTTCAGATTGTGGTTAAAATAATTAAGAGAATAAATAGATCTATCCAGAGAGAACTCAAAATCAAAGAAAACTCGATTCGCTCCATCGTCGAGAGATCATAATATTTGTCCAAAGATCCCTAATCTCAGTGTAGTCGAAATCAAGTACCTAGATTTATCGGAGACGGACGATGAAACGTAGGTCCCGTGTTCAAGCTGAGTACGTAAAAGAATCCATGGCAGTTCACTATCGGGAAAAGCAGGCTGGAAATCCCCTGCCTAGGCATATTTCATTAGAAAAAATAAGTGTATAAATTTCTACAACATATCTCCACCATCTTCAAAATTATATATTGGGCCCTCGACTGCGCAACTTAGTTCGTGCTCTGCTGCTGAGATCTTCCTGTGTAAGCAAAATATATCAGAGACACATGGGTGCTCACCGAACGCAAATGATGATAGTCCTATCAATTGATCAATCAAGTGAAAATAATTATTTTATGCTCTCAATCTGAACACATGACATTTGTTTTATTGTCAGTCTTGGATAGGACTAGACACTACATCTCACCTACTTTGAGATTAGGAATCATTTGGGAAATATTTCTCGCACAAAACTCGATCACAGCCTTTTGTCGACTCGATGGCTTACCAACGCAGGTTTTTATGTCAGGGTGTGATCCCTATACACTATAGTTTATCCTGATATATTTGCATAGAAGTAGAAGACAAGACAAGAAAAGGATGTCCTCCTCAAGGGAGAGAGAGGACAACTGCTATTTGTCCCATAGCTGGGGGATGGGTTGGTTGCACCCAGAGCATCTACCACTCGCCGGTGGACTCTGAGCTTCCACCTTATGGACTCCATCCTGCTCCCTTTGATCTTGCCTTTTACCTCCAGTCTGTTCGGTTTGGTTAGACCTGCCAGGAGTTAGAATTCTGAAGGATGATAAGGACACACAAACCCTCTAATCACGATAAGGTAGGCAAATGGGGAGTGTGCGAAATACCAAAATAGGAAGTAAGACAATTTGTACAAAGAGTAGCAACAGACTAAAGTGGTGTTCGAAACAGAAGTCTTTTAATCAAATAGTTCCCAAATATCATATAATTCATTCATTGATAACGGTTCGCATTGAGAGTTAATGCATATATCTAAAATTTGAAAATATGATCTCGAGTGTTTCCATACTTCTGAAATGTGCTTGTGCATGAGCGATACGTTTTATACATATTCTACACATTTGTTTTTTTCTGGTAAGATTCAAGTGCAGAAAGATTCATACAAGCCGGTCTGTCTACCTATACGCATGATTCTAAGGTTCTGCGACCTTTCGTTTACCCCCCTCCCTCCATCCTTCACCCGTATTTCTCTCCCTGTCTTGAGTTTTCGTGAGTGCTGCGGTTGCTAGGTACCGCGAGAATTATGTTTGCTAAATGTTTCACTTAAGTTACCTATTGAGTAAGTGCTCTATAAATCATGGCCAAAGTTAGGACTATATGATGTACATAAAATGGTTTCTTCGTTATCTTCAGTTTTCCAAGCCTTTTAGATTCATTGCTGCAGATATCGCCCACCTACCACCCGTGTGTTTTCCGAAGCTCGCAAGGGGAGCGGGTTGTTGCCAAGTTCGTACACTGTTGACCTCGGCATGTGTAGAGGCGACTGGTAGGCCTAGGAGTACTGTAAATGAAGCGTCGCAGGAATCGGATTGTTGCCTCGTGTCGCATAACTGACGACGGTTGATTCTAGGGTCGTTCCCAATCACAAGTGGTTAACAGGGCTGTTGGGCGTTCAAGAAGAATCACACCTCTTGTCTCTTTCCTTGTCGTCACACTGTTACCGGGTTGTTGCTCAGTGTCGTCACACTGTTACCGGGTCGTTGCCCAGTGTCGTCACACTGTTACCGGGTTGTTGTCCAGTGTCGTCACACTGTTACCGGGTTGTTGCCTAGTGTCATCACACTGTTACCGGGTTGTTGCCTAGTGTCATCACACTGTTACCGGGTCGTTGCCCAGTGTCGTCACACTGTTACCGGGTCGTTGCCCAGTGTCGTCACACTGTTACCGGGTTGTTGCCCAGTGTCATCACACTGTTACCGGGTCGTTGCCCAGTGTCGTCACACTGTTACCGGGTCGTTGCCCAGTGTTGTCACACTGTTACCGGGTCGTTGCCGTGTCGTCCATGACACTGTTACCGGGTCTGTCCAGTGTCGTCACACTGTTACCGGAGGTCGTCCCGTCCAGTGTCGTCACACTGTTACCGGGTCGTTGCCATTGTCGTAGTTTTCTGTTTTTGTCTTGCACTGTTCTTGTGACTTGGATGATAGTTCGTTTTCTTCTTCTTTGTGTTCGTTCTTTACGGCCAATTTTAATCACTCTTTGTGATATGTTTGATCTTGCCAAGAACGTGTATACGTTGCACATTGGTTTGGGATGATAGTTATTTTGGATTTTTTTACAAGAGTTATCTAGGTCATCTATCCATCTTTTGTGCGTTCTTCCTCTCGTCTTTTTTCCTATTGTTCTTTTGTAGAAGACTGTATATAATGGGGTTTGGGTGCATGCTTATTAAGTGGCCAATCCATTCCTTTCTTTGTTTCTCAATGTAATTTAAACACAGGTTGTCCTCAAATCTCTCTTTCTTATATCCTCATTTATCCTATTCTAGTCTTCTCTTCCAAGTACCGGGTTGTTGCCCAGTGTTGTTGTTTTCAGATTTTGTCTTGTGCTGATCTAGTGGCTTAGGTAATAGTTATTTTTGCTTTTTGACAGAATTCTGCTTTTACCATCTAACCATCTTTTTTGGGGGGTGGGGGGGGGTCTTCTCTCGCACTTTTCCTGATGTCTGTTGTAGAAGAATCTGTATACAGTGAAGTTTGGTTTCGTTCTTATTTAAATGGCCGAACCACTTCATTTTTGTTTCTCAACATAATTCAAGCCAGGTTCTGTCCCACCCTTCTTTCTTATATCCTCCACTCATTTCGCAAATGTACTGATGATGCTAATGATACCACGCCTTGTTCGATCAAAGGAAACCTCTTCCTGTTTAATAAAATGTTAAATTGCAGATATTGTTTACTATTGTAACACACAGATAATTAATTCCTGTCCATTTTCATATTAAAAACTTTTGGGGATCCGTGGCAGCAAATTGTATTTTAAGGGATCCACGACAATGCAAAGTTTGGGAACCGCTGATTTAAACAAATTACAAATATCCTTATTGTTTGGCCTTCTCCCGGTACTTTTAAAAAAATGCAACCATGTCGCGCTCTATATCACAAAATTACAACAAATATTTCCTTTTAAAATTTACTTGATTTAACGTACATTTGTTTTGTGTCTATCTAAACAAAATATCGGCGAACAAAACCTCTGAGGTCAACAATAGGATATCCAAAGCCAGTGCTGTATTTGGAAGGCTTGGTGTTACTGTGTGTGAGCGGAAGGGGATAAGCGTACTCACAAAGCTGAAAATTTACCGGGCCTTAGTGCTAACCAAGCTGCTGTACGCAAGCGAGACAGGGACAGTGTATAGCAGGCAGGCAAGACAACTAAACCAGTTCCACACAAGTTATCTACGCAGACTACTATAAATAAACTGGCAGGACACATTTCTAGATACCGAAGTCCTCATATGGAGACATGATCCCAAGCGGCAACAACCTGTTGCAGGAAGCACACGTGAGATGGTCGGCCACGTTGCTCGGATGCCTGATAAACCACAGCCAACTATAAACTCATACGGCCAGCGGACACAGGTAAAAATTCTAGGAAATAAGACCACAAACGTCACGGAACCTCGCATCCCAGTATTGTTGTATAAAGATGAATTCATTTTAAAATCAACACAACATACTAAATCAAGGTTATATTATGAAACAAGTTCAGTTTAACAATAAGGAATTTCAGTATTATGAATATTTTTCATCAATAAATAACCATAGACTCATAGAATTTAGTAAAATTGCATAAAAGCTTGCGTTATATCAAACATATATACAATTCAGCCCCCACTCAAAGTAGGTCAGGTTTTCCCGGTCAGTTATGTGGCCCAATATTAGAATTGGCTGTGGATAAACGCATTCCAAAAGAGTTGATGTATGGCGAGCTTGTAGGGGACAAACGATCAATTTGGTGGACAGAAAAAAACGCTTTAAAAACTCTATTAAAGTGTTTCTAAAATGCTCCGATATATACACCACATGCTGGGAATCCGTTGCAAGATCGCAAATGTGACGCTGTAACAACACAAGATGAACTCGCACAGCTGAGAATCGTTGTGCCGTTGAGACTCAGAGAAAACGAGTACAGTCAGAATACAGCTGAAATATATATCAAACATCAGCAGATGTAACCCATCTTGAAACGAGAATTTAGTTTCAATCTAGTTGTATTGTTCGTCACTTTTAAAGTTACATTTGCTTTCCTTTTCCGCTGATCTTCCAGGTCGCTGCTCTTTAGTTTCCTCATCAATCGCCTTTACACTCTTCCGATGTTTGTAGTCAAGCCTAATAACTAATCTTTCCTCCTCTGTCTCCATGTTTCTGGCCATCATTTTTCTTTTCTTATCATTCTCCAACCTCATATCTCTAACTTCATTAGTTTCGATAGATCTACGAAATTGTATTATTTCCGAAATTGTTAAGTGTCAAACAGTGCGAGACTGAGCATATTAAAGAAATATGCACCGCCCCCTCAAAATCGGCTAAAATAACAATTGACAATCAATTTATTCGTATTATAAATACGAATAACTCACCGAATAGTGTAAATAACTCATCGAATCAATAACTCATCGAATAGTTAACAGATGTGTTAAAAACAAATCCTTGGCCTTACTGTGAATTGAACGCGGGTCTACCGCATGATAGGCTGCGGGCTTAACAAATGTGTTATAATACGTTATAATAATAGTCGTCATCATCGCTTTAACAAGTGACCGGCAAGTTAAAACATGGGTACAACTTTTCGGTCTTTAAGTTTTCATGACCATTTCGTTAAGTTGGAATATAGATATAGAGACGAACCAATAGTTCGATTTTATAATTTTTACATCTTACCTTCTATGAAAGCAACCCTCTTAGCAAATTTCAAGTTCGTAGGATCTCCAGATATCTTCAATTAATGTCAACAGACATACATACAATGTAACTCAACTTTCGTTTATATCTATATAGATCAACACAAGAACAAAATGAGACATAGAGACACCGTTTCCACAAACAGCAAATCGACTATTATTTCGTGGGTTCAGTTAAATTTGTGCTCAATTGTTATGTGTTCAATTGTCATGTGTGTAATTGTCTTATGTGCAATTGTCATACAGTAAAACTTCGATTAACCGTCACTGTCCTACCAGGATAACCGAATAGACGGATAACAGAAATCTCTGATTTCAAATATGTGTACAGTAACGTGTTTCACTGCGGGCTTCGGGCGAAAATGAAAATAAAATCCTTTAAAAGTGAATAATTCATACATATTGTATTTAATTTTACAAAACGATCAATATAAACGTCAATATAAGATTAGTCATGTACAGAAATGTATTGTAATACTATAATTAAGTTACTTAAAAATAATATGTCATCTTCTTCTGTGTTTTTGAGGCTCGAACTTTCTGCGCGGCGATGTTCTGTATCTTACACAGAAGTAGGACCTGTGTTGCATTTGTCTCCTCTTATATTTCAAACCTGTCGATGAACTTAGATAACATTGTTTCTGCATTTGAGTGGCTAAATGGAGGTTTTTGGGAACTGATCCTTCATCGTCATCAATTTCTTCTTCTTCTTCAATGGTGGTCACACTAGAAACAATTTCATCATCGTTCAAAATTTCAAAACCTCCATTTATTTTGTCACATTCTAACCAATCTGTTACATCTTCTGGAGTAATTTTTCACTTTTAGCCCTGTATTGTTGCACAGTTTTGTCAACACTAACAGTCTCAGTCCCTTCAGTTTCGTCAATTTTTTCAATATAGGGAAAGACTGCAGTAAAACTATGTAGCAATGGCTCTAGAGCAGCGTTTCCAAAGTGGACTACCGCCCCTGTGGCGCTGAAAGCCTTCCAGGGGGCGATGGTGGGTTAGAAGGATTTGAGAGGAGTTTTTCTTGATTTTCTTTTGAATAATCATTAATAATTTGAATTCTGCATTTTAATTCATCTTATGCCCATCTTACACGATCCATTTTTTCATCAATTTTCTATTTCATGTATATAATCATTTGAAAATTGACCATGTATGACATAAATATATATCAATTTTCCATTTCAAAGTGAAAATAGAGCATGTGTATATATATATATATATATATATATATATATATATATATATATATGGGGGAGTTGGAAACTGTTATAATAGGGAGGGGCGTTACAAAGTTTATGTCGTGAAAAGTGGGAGGGACCGAAAAGTTTGGGAATCTATGCTCCAGAGAATCGTTTTATTTCGTTATATGGTACATTGCGACCTCATGGACTCAACGCACTACATTCCTATGTTTCTTAGTACTTTCTCTTTTCATGTTCCATATCTTATATGTGTATACGTTAAATGTATATAATTTATATTATATTTTTTATATTTTCTCTTCTTTTTTCCACTTCTAGTTTTCTGCATTTATTTCGTTATTTGTTTTAATTCACAGATTTTCATTTTAGGACCGTTGCGATGTTTATGTCGTAGTCTATATGTAGTGTGCTGTGAAATTCGTCCCTCCTGTTGTATCGTTTGCTTGATAATGGCCTTTTGGTCGAAACGTTGTTGTGTATAGTTATTGTTTTTGTATTTTGTAAAACTACAGTACTTTATTTTATGTGTTTCGTCAATATTTTCAGTCAAGAACGTTGTACAGTAGGGTGTAAAAGTAATCCGTAGACAATTTGAAAGATGTCTGTTTTTTATAAGCTTTTGTTTTAGACGATGACGATCAACAGAAACTGACGGTTAAACGAGTGACGGTTAATCGAGGTTTTACTATATGTGCAACTGTCTGGCTACCATTCTTCTGTATATCCACATCTCAAAAGCATTAATTCTGTCTTCCAAATACTTCTTGATTGTCTCAGACTCTGAACCTTACAATAATACTGAGTAAACATAGCACTTAATAATCCGCACCACTCATCCCATGTACAAAGGGTGGGGGATCTCAGCTGAAAGAAGTGTACGACCTTTGCGTCATCCAATCCACATTGTCTTCTCCCAGCAGCATCTTGCAATCCTAACACCTGTATCACTAAGGTAAACATATCTGATACCAGGCAGCTTGTGTTAAGGTTAAATGAACATACCTGCAGAATGAGCTCACAATTTCCTTCTTACCTGAGTAGTTGTTCGATCAGGCAATTGTTGGACAGTTAGGACAAACATGTATTTGTTTATCTATCCATCTACCTGTCTGTCTATCTACCCGTCTTTCTGCCTATCCACCACCAGCCGAACCATGTACCCACTTTTTTTCCATTTTGTCTTCATTTCTAAACTGGTCTTTTCTTGATACTCACAGAATTCTGCGTAGACAATTTCATCTCTATGGTGACTAATTTTCTTCTTTCGTTTGATGTCAGCGTCCATATTTGGCGCTGATAGCTTAATAGAAAAATCAACACCTGATAAAGATCATTTAGTAGATACATTAACCTCGTTTCAAATGGTGTTTGCGCAGAATTGAGGGAATGAGTGTGATAGGGTCACAAGTGGGGAACTTATGGAGAGAACAAGACAGATTCCAGTGAACAAAGAGATTTTAAAAAGACGCTGGTGCAGGATGAGACACACTTTGAGAAAATCAGAGGGAATTAACAAAAGGGTCCTTTCATGGAACCGACATGAACAACAGAAAGAGTGAGACCTAGAAATACACGTAGACGAGATTTGAGGCAGAGATCACCAATATAATGAAGAGCTGGAGGAAGCTGCATCAGATAAATAGAGATAGAAAGACTTAGCCTGAATTGTTTGGAGGTCTATGCCTCAATCGGGGTTTAAAAGGCACTAGAGATAGATAGAGAGCGAGATGGAGAGATAGATTGATAGATATATAGATATATAGATAGATAGATATATAGATATATAGATAGATAGATAGATAGATAGATAGATAGATAGATAGATAGATAGATAGATAGATAGATAGATAGATAGATAGATAGATAGATAGATAGATAGATAGATAGATGATAGATAGATAGATAGATAGATAGATAGATAATAGATAGATAGATAGATAGATAGATAGATAGATAGATAGATAGATAGATAGATAGATAGATAGATAGATAGATAGATAGATAGATAGATAGATAGATAGATAGATAGATAGATAGATAGATAGATAGATAGATAGATAGATAGATAGATAGATAGATAGATAGATAGATAGATAGATAGATAGATAGATAGATAGATAGATAGATAGATAGATAGATAGATAGATAGATAGATAGATAGATAGATAGATAGATAGATAGATAGATAGATAGATAGATAGATAGATAGATAGATAGATAGATAGATAGATAGATAGATAGATAGATAGATAGATAGATAGATAGATAGATAGATAGAGATAGATAGATAGATAGATAGATAGATAGATAGATAGATAGATAGATAGATAGATAGATAGATAGATAGATAGATAGATAGATAGATAGATAGATAGATAGATAGATAGATGATAGATAGATAGATAGATAGATAGATAGATAGATAGATAGATAGATAGATAGATAGATAGATAGATAGATAGATAGATAGATAGATAGATAGATAGATAGATAGATAGATAGATAGATAGATAGATAGATAGATAGATAGATAGATAGATAGATATAGATAGATAGATAGATAGATAGATAGATAGATAGATAGATAGATAGATAGATAGATAGATAGATAGATAGATAGATAGATAGATAGATAGATAGATAGATAGATAGATAGATAGATAGATAGATAGATAGATAGATAGATAGATAGATAGATAGATAGATAGATAGATAGATAGATAGATAGATAGATAGATAGATAGATAGATAGATAGATAGATAGATAGATAGATAGATAGATAGATAGATAGATAGATAGATAGATAGATAGATAGATAGATAGATAGATAGATAGATAGATAGATAGATAGATAGATAGATAGATAGATAGATAGATAGATAGATAGATAGATAGATAGATAGATAGATAGATAGATAGATAGATAGATAGATAGATAGATAGATAGATAGATAGATAATGATAGATAGATCGATAGATAGATAGATAGAGATATTGACTTCGTTTATTTATGTGATTTGAAATGAGTACATACTTCTATGTTTATATTTCCCCCGAGTGGTTACCAGGGCCCAAATTTGAGGTGTAAAGAATAGAACCACTGTTACCTGCCATGCATGTCGTAAGAGGCGAGTAAGGAGGTTTGGCTGAAATCGGATGCACATGTCCTAAACTTGTAGAAGTCTATGCGTTTAGGGCCTACCAAACCAATGTGCAACGTATACACGTTCTAGGCAGTGTTGCCAATTTAGCACTTTTAGTGCTAGATCTAGCACTAATTTTTGTGATCTAGCACTACAAATTTAGATCTAGCACCTAGCACCAAATCTAGCACTGAAAAAAATTAGTTAGCACTTTTAGCACTTCTTTTAGTTTGGTATATGAATCAGAAAATCTCGACAAAAAAAGACGAACAAGCACAGTGCCTGACAACGCCAGTGTCATGGTAGGGACAAATAACGGTGTTTTCAAGAAGTTGAAGGAAGGAATTCCTGGATTAATCTTATTTAAATGTGTATGCCACTCCATACAATTATCAGTGTCCCATGATTGTGCTGCATCATTGCCAATAAACTTAGAGTTTTTAGTAAGTGAGACTCATAAATGGTTTTCTAAGAGTTCACTGAGACAAATTTCTTACAGTCAACTTTACCAGAGCATTAATGATAAGGAACCACTGAAGATCTTAAATTCTTGTGCAACCAGGTGGTTAGCAATTGAACCAGCAATCAGCAGAATTTTAAGCCAATGGAATGAATTGCAGACTCATTTTCAATTAGCAAGTTCTAATGAAAAAATGTTACATCGCCACTTTACTGTATGAAATGTATTGTGACCCTCAGAATGAGTTATTTATATTATTTTGGCATCCAATTCTAAAACATGTTCAAGAAGTGAACAAACTTTTGGAATCAAATACTGCTGATAAAACAAAATTGTTTTCTGATCTATCTCTTCTTATTACATCTATTGCTAACATGTTAGTACTGCCAACAAGCAACATTGATCCTCTTGATCCTAACACTAACATTGAAGAATTTCTGGATCCAAATCCACAGCTGGGTTCGAGATTTGAGAAAAGACTTGGGGAATTGATAATTATCCAACAAATTCAATCTTCTCAAGTAACTCACATCCGCAAAAGGGCACACAACTTTTTGATTAGCCTGTACAAAGAGCTGCATAATCGTCTGCCAGAAAACATTGATATTTTGAAGAATATAAGCTTATTCTCAGTGCAAAATACATTGACACATTTTAAGAAAAATATTATTCCCTTTCTGGAATTATTTCACTTAAATAAAGAAATGAAATCATCAATTGAGATTCAGTACAACATCATACATTTAGTTACATGGACTGATATTGCAACCACTGAGACATAATAAATGCTGCAAAAATTTGTAATTACCTAAAGATGTCACCGCCAAAATTGGAACAATGGACTCATATGACCCAACAACAACTTCAGAAGATGTGCAGTCTGACTTCTCAAATTACGATGAAATACTATTCGAGCTGTAATTAATACAACACAATTGGTAAGTAAACTGTTTTTTTGACATTTTTTCTAGCATTAAAAAATATTTCTAGCACTTTCTAGCCCTTCCCCACTAAAATCTAGCATTAAAAACGGATTTACATTTGGCAACCCTGCGAGTCATATGACCCCAAAAAACTTCAGATGATGTGCATTCCGATTGCTCAAACAGCGCCAGAAGATGTGCAGTCTGACTTTTTCAAATTACAATGATATACTATTGATCTGTAATTAATACAGCACAATTGGTACTTAAAATATTTTTGGCACTTTTTCTAGCATTAAAAAATATTTCTAGCACTTTCTAGCACTTTTAAACTAAAATCTAGCACTAAAAGCCGATTTACATTTGGCAACACTGGTTCTTGGCAAAGATCAAACATATCACATAGAGTGATTAAAATTGGCCGTAAAGAACGAACGCAAAGAAGAAGAAGAAGAATGTTTATATTTCATCATCTTGAAATGAACAAGACATTTCTCGTTTGTTTACTACTATTCATCAAATCAAATACATCAAATAGTCTTTCCTGTTTTTCCTTTACATCCGCCATGATGTGTGACCTATATAGACTAGTGCACGAAGCACGTGCACACCAAACAACAATGCACGTGGGAGAACGTGCATGCGCATCGGCATGAAACAAAATAAATCATACGGTTTGATCTGCACGTGCCGGTCTTTGAAACTTGATAGATTAATTCTTCATAATTTTTTTTTCTTTTCTCTTTACAGAAGCGCAGGAAAGGATTTGCGTTATCTTTACGTTTTTTTTACTTTAGTACCAGTATTCTCATAGAATATGTATCTCTGTCTGCATGTCTGACTGTCTGTCTGACGGTCTGTCTCTCTGACTGTCTGAAACTACATGTCTGTCAGTCTGTATATCTGTCTACATGTATGTCTGTCTCTCTGAAACTCGGCCTTTCTGTCTCTTTGCCTCTCTGCCTCTCTAACTGTATCTCTATCTCTCTATTTGTCTTTCTGTCTCTCTGACTGTCTGAAACTACATGTCTGTCAGTCTATATATCTGTCAACATGTATGACTGTCTCTCTGAAACTCGGTCTAACTGTATCTCTATCTCTCTATTTGTCTATATGTCTCTCTGTTTCTCTGACTGTCTGCCTCTCTGTCTATCTGACTGCCTGCCTGTCTGTCTGTCTGTCTCTCTGTCCGTCTATATGTCTGTCTCTCTCTGTATACCTGTCTCTCTCCATCTCTCTCTGTCTGCCTCTATTTGTCTCTCTATATCTCTTTTTGTCTGTCTCTTTATCTGTCTGTCTATATCTGTCTGTATCTCTGTCTGTCTGTATTCTCTCTCTGTCTCTGGGGGTCTCTGTTGCTAAGTGGTTAAGCCTTTGCCTTGCTTTCCGAATGTCGAGGGTTCGAATCCGAACCGCGCAGTTCCGTTCACGTGTGCATTTTTTCCAGAGGTCCTAAGATTGTTGCTGGGGCTATGGTGTTTGTGCCTTGAGCAAGACACTCGGCAGGTATCGTGTATGTCTATTTTCACAGGATACAACACACAACCATGAGCAAAAAAAAGCAATGTTCAACACACAATGTTTCTCCCCACCTAGAATAAAACTAATCACGACAGAGATGAAGTGTCTACACAGAATGCTGGGAATAAATAGAAGAGACCGGTTGTGAAATGAAGACATCAGTAAAAAAAAATTGGGTACAACATCAGTACTAGACTTCATCAAGAAACAACAAATTAAATGGTTCGCCCACATAAGCAGATTACCAACAGACAGTGCACCTCAAAGAGCAATGTTGCTCGATACAATGGATATAAACAAAAAACCGGCCACTCAAAAGTGGACCTCAGAGATAACAGAACCGATGAAAGACACTATTTATGGTGCGCACACAAGGGCTCGTTCTAGAAATCTTATCATGACGCTGTGAGGCAAAACAGGATTGGATAAAAGAAACGAAAACAACACAAAACATCTTTAACAGAGAATCAGGACTGGCCCAACAGATTTGTGTACCTGTGGTACCAGCAGTTCTATCACAACAGAACACACATTTCCTAACATACGATAACAAATGGGGAAACACATGGCTACGTCCTGTTAGCCTTTGAAAACATATTTTCGAATCGTTGGTAGACTACTGCTAACTGTTACCATTGTCAGCCATTAGCGGGAAAGTTTGAAAGTAGGGTTGCCATACATCCACATTTGTGTGGACACGTTCTCATTTTATAAGTATTTTATCTGAGCTTCCGCAAACAATTTTGGAAATTCGTAGATTTGTCCACAATTTTACAAACCAAGACAAAGCCACTGTCGGCGGCATCATGGGATAACCACATTTAACTGCGTTAGATTCGACTTTTTAACTTGACACTCGAAACTTCTTCTTCTTCTTCTTCTTAGTGTTCTTTCTTTACCATCAATTTTAATCACTCTTTGTGATATGTTGATCTTTGCCAAGAACGTGTATACGTTGCACATTGGTTTGGTAGGCCCTAAACGCATAGACTTCTACACGTTTAGGACACGTGCATCCGATTTCAGCCAAAACTCCTTACCCGCCTCTTACGACATGTTTGGCAGGTAACAGTGGCTCTATTCTTTACACCCCAAATGTGGGCCCCGGTATCCTCTCGGTTGACACTCGAAACAGATTCTACAATCTTTGAAAAACTACACAGATTAATAAGAGCAAACAAAACATTAAAGCACAAACGTGCGCTTTTCTATTTGATATAAGTTGGATTATCTGCCTTTGAATGTGAAAAACATGATCAAGGAGTTGGAAAGTAATGGCCATGAAGACAAAGTTAAAGTGTTTTATAATAATGTGCACACACTTTATGAAAGATCGCCTGAGTGGTTACTGGGGCTCAAATTGGGGTGCAAAGAATAGAACCACTGCTACCTGCCACGCATGTCGTAAGAGGCGACTAAGGAGGTTGAGGGTTGGGCCAGCTACCCCAACCCGTAAAAACAACTAGATGGCTACAGAAACCAAAACCAGGGAAATTCATAGCTCGCCACCCGAGGAGGAAGAATGACCCCACAAGGAGGGACTAATGAAGCGACCCTGGGGAATTCGAAAGGAAATCGGGCTGCCGACTCGCCTTCTTTCAACCCGGAAGATCTCCAGGATTAATGCAAGAAACTGGGGATGGAGTGGAGAGATCTGGAAAGGGTGGCCTTGCATAGGCTGGTTTGGAAGGCCTTGGTTGCGGACCTATGCTTCCTAGGGGCGAAGGGTGAAGAAGAATACTTTATGAAGAATGCTTGGAATACCTCAAATGTGGGTCCAACCATTGAGTGAATTTTCAGGTTTCAAGTGACTTGATTGTGATGGAATGTGGTGGGAAAATGTGGACGCCACCATCAGATTTTTGATTGACAAAAGTGTGCACATAGATGATTCTTCTTCTTCTTCGAACGCTCCACATTGACCCCTTGTTAACCACTCTGTGTGATTTCTATATGATCTGAGCCTATGAGCGATTGTACGTTGTGCCAGTTATGCACCTACAAGCAGGCCAGCATATCCGATTTCTGCTATGCTTTTATTTACTAGGTAGCTTTCTAGGCCCCTACTTCGGTCGCCTCTTACGACATGCCTTGTAGGCCGCAGTGTTACTATTCTTTACTTCCCTTGTGGGCCTCGACAACATACGGGCGATAGATGATTCAAAGTGCTGTGATCAGTACTGCAATCTGGAAAAAATGTGCATCTACTTATAAAAATCAAGTGCCATCGCAAAAAGGAGTGTGACCAGTGGCGGCTTGTGGTCATTTTTCTTGTTGGGGCAAGACAGAAATTTTCGGAAAAATCAAGGTTTTTTGAGTATTTATTATTATTTGTCTATTCCGGGAAGTTATTCCACCTTTCGGTTTTTGGTGGGACCGGGCCCCACTGGCCCTTAATGACGAGCCGCCCTAAGTGTGACTATATTGAAAACTTTAGGAGTAGTGAAATGTATTCTGAAATCGTGAAGATAGCACAGTCCTTCTATTCCAGCACACAATGCTTCGGTAGAAAGATTATTTTCTTGAATCCATGCCTAATGGACCAATGAGAGAAATCATCTTAGTGTGGATTCAGTCAAGTCAATTTCACTTGTACAATTTAATTTCAAACATTTCACATTCAGACAATTTTATGGACATTTGATGCAAATAAAGATATTCAGAAAAAAGATCAGGTCATCAGAAACAAATATACAGGAAACACAATTTTATTGAAATTTAATGTTAGAAAAGTATCCTCATTTCGGAAGATCTTCTTCTTCTTTGCGTTCGTTCTTGACGACCAATTTTAATCACTCTTTGTAATATGTTTGATCTTTGCCAAGAACGTGTATACGTTGCACATTGGTTTGGTAGGCCCATAAACGCATAGACTTATACACGTTTAGGACATGTGGATCCGATTTCAGCCAAATTTCGAAAGATGAAAATATATATGGTAACCCTATTTGACAGGGAACGAAGAAACACAAACGATGTAGAAAATTATATATTTGATTTATGATAATGCTGGAGAGCAGGATGGAGTGATATACATATGGTCCTGTCCAACGCGTGGTGAAATCAGGATGGGACTTCTTGGCTAGACGAGGAGGACAAACAATTGCCATGCGAAGAAGAGACAACAAAACAGCCTCCAGTTTTAGAATGGAGCTGGAAGCTCCATTACTACAGCTCTGCATTGACTGTTTAGAAGTTTAGTGGAACAGTTTTTCTTAGTGAGGGTAGCCATTGTGTCAGACTCTCAGTCCTTGCTCCGAAAGGTCCAAGGTTGGATTAGATGGCTTTGGCATGATTGGAAGACAAACATAAAGATCTCGGATCTTCAAAACGCTTGTGTATCTACTGTCCAGGTCATGCGAGGGTTGGGAGAAATGAGAGAACTGACCATTCTTGCTTGCATCGAATACTTCCATGGATGAAAGATTGTATATAGACAAAGGAGACATCTTAAGAACAATCAATGAACTATTGCTGGAGGATGACACTGCAATAGAGGAAACAGTAGTATTGCGATTGTAGGAATTTAAAATCAAACGTGGAACTTTCAGGAAAGGATTAGAGACAAGTGCGACTCGTCATTAAGGGCCAGTGGGGCCCAACCCATTAAGGGGTTATGGTAGAGGATTTCTCAACTTTCTTATCTCTCAATAAAATTATGTGATACATAGCAGTTACTACTAGAGTGGTCTAAAATGAAAATTTAGATATCTTTCGCATTAATAAATTATCGGGTTGCCATGGAAACGGCAGCCATGTTGGATTATAAACAACGTCGTACAGTCTCCAAACAGAGTGAAATAAATAACAATTACAATTTTTTTTGACTGCACAACCTAAATATACCAATATTCTGGGCCGCTGACAACTTTAAATTGTTCTGTAACATGTAATTGATCTCTGGGGATGCAACGAATAAGACCTACCCAATTTACGGCCCAAAATAGGACCCATTGGTTCATAAAAAAAATTCATATAAATTTATTTGTTAGAGAAAGGTGCATTTTCTGTTGTCTAAGGGCTTCAATATTAATATATGTATGCCAGGGTCAAATCTCATATTGCTATCTTGAGGATTTCTTTCATGGTGGAAAACGTACATTACCACGTTAACGAAATTTACAAATGGGAGAAAACTGTGTTTTAAAAATATAATGTGAATTTAGTCTAAAGTGTCAGGAAAATCGTCCGTTACAGCATACAGTCATTGCCTAGCCTAATTAAATCTAATATATCTGTTAGTACTCAGATCAAGCTTTACAATGATACATGACTCGATTGGGTTAATTGAATGCCATACACTGTATCTAGGGAAAAAGAAAGACAATTGAAGACATTTTCTATAGCGAATTTTTAGAGGGTAGGGCTGTTGAAAAATAATTTTGAAGCATTTTTCGGATCATAAATAAAAACTCTTTGCATAATTTGATTGTAGAGATGCAATACTAACATAATATGATGAATTTGAAAAATCGATATCTATAAGCTATAATGACCCAACTGTCAGTAGTATAACCCTTAAACCGAAAGGGAATAACTTCCCAGAATAGACAAATAATAGTCAATACTAAAAAAACCATGATATTTCCGAAAATGTGTGTCTGGCCCCACCAAGAAAAATAATGACGAGCCGCAACTGACTAGAGAGATAGAGGAAAGATATGTCGCACGTGTAACCAGTGTGCGACAGAGACAATCAGTATACATCCTGTGTGTCAACTGTTAAAAGAGACGGATATTCTGTGCGTCTGCCAGGAGTGCAATACAAGTTCTTGAATACTTTAATTGATATGACCATGATCCTTGCACTTCGGTTAGTAACCATGCATGTTCTTGAAAGAAAGTAGTCATCATAACTTTTCTAGTTTTTAGTGTCTGTCTTCTGTGAGTGATATATTTTTCACTCATATCGCTTAGCATTTCTTATGGGTTAAAAAAAAATTAATTGCATATCCTCTACAGGACTTCGCGAATCAACCCCAGCTTTTAACGCTGTTTGTAATTTTTCTAGGCATTATTACGTTCAGTAGTTTGCCATAGTAGTAGACCGAGTCACTAACCCCTAAGCCACAGACGCCACCTTATTATGGGTGCATTAGGGAATATTTCCTTTTACAAAAGTAGTAGATTTATGTTTAATTCTACTAATGCTAAGCAAGCACTATGATGGTAATTCTAAAATTATAATAAAACGTAAACTTAGCGACGTTCTAAATTAAACGGTTATGTTGCCGAATAATAAAAGACACATTTTCTCTAATATAAATTACAGGCAATATACGATTAATCAAAAATGTCTTAACTAAATAGGAATAAATTTGAAAGATGCATATCTGCGAGATGTGTTTATCTTCACACCGCCAACTTATTTATTGTTTTGACATTTAGTCTTCAAACCTAGGGGACATTACTCTGATACACGTCTAAATCTTCAAGAAACTTCGCATTTTGTTCATATTTGCAATGCTGTCACAGACCACCACCACTCTAGTTTTATAAATTATCAAGACGAGCAGTTGTTGTTTCTCACCATGTTTGGTATACTAGTTTCTGGTCGTTTGGTAGGTAAAACGATTGTTGTGTCTTCAATACCGATGAATGTATCCAGCATGTCCCAGTAAACTAACTTAGTAAACAAGTAGATTTTCATCTTCATGGCAATCTTGCAGGCATCCCGCATTTGTCAACAACTTACAAGTTAATTAGTTAAGAAGTGCACTTAGCGAGTTACTTTGTCTGATATTTGTTTAGTCGTTTTCTCGATCTTTATTAAAGTTTATTTTGTCATGAACAAAAGGATACTACGTATGCAAGTATTATATTATACACAGAAAGACCCTGTCACCGGCGAAAAGGAAGATATTAAATAAACTTATAAAGTATTATAATTATTGAACTTTGAAGATAACATTACATCGGATGTTACATCCTACACGACCTGCATATCAGATCAAGAAGCATTGGCTCATAAATAACATCATGTCCCGGAAGATGAAATATTTTGGCCACCGTGGTTTTGAAAGGTAATGGAAGGCATGGTTTCTTAAATACGAAGCTTTAGCATGGTTAGATGGTTGACCAAGACGAAGGTGGGAGCATGCCAGGTGATGCCATCAAACCTTCTTTACCATTTCATGATTTCTGCCATTCAAGAAAAGAGCCAACAAAATTTAATTAATTTCAGTATAATTATAATGGTTTCATATGAATTTTATGATATTTAAGCAAAAATGTATTAATTTAATTCATAAATAAAATTAATATTAGGACAACTTTTTAAATAAAAATTTACAATAATATATTTATTCAAGTGAAACTAATTGATAGCTGCTTGCCAGTGAATCTAGTGTAGACACGGCAAGGCCCCGGTAAAAATAAATCAAAATGGCGAACGTAAGATCGGCCGTAACTGAGTACAGCTTGAATGAAATTTATTTTAGTATACTAATCAAGCTCACTTAAGTTTGAAATTTCACTCACACAAGTAAAATTGAATGCTGAATTCAAATATTATAATTATATTACTTAACTAATAGCAACTTGAATGATAAATGCTAGCAAACTCACCTCAGCGTGTAAATGGTCATATAGTTTTTTTTAACAGTTGATGTTTGTCTGGAGTGAACCAATACTTAGCTTGCTCAGGAATGAGTGACGTTTCAGAAAACCCAAAATAAATGCCAGTCAATTTCGAAATCTTTTAACAAATTCAAATATTTGGTTAAAAATCCGCCATGCTGGTGACAGACCTGTACTGCGCATGTGTACGAGTTCCGTCGGTCAAAGAAAGATCGGCTATTGGTTTAGAAAAGTACCTAATCAAAGAAACCTTGAACATGTCTCTAGAAGAGGTTGAAGAACTTGCAAGAGACAGAGAGCTTTTCAGGAGGGCTATTATGAATGCGGTGGTTACCGGGGCCCAAATTTGGGGTGTAAAGAATAGAACCACTGTTACCTGCCACGCATGTCGTAAGAGGCGACTAAGGAGGTTTGGCTGAAATCGGATGCATGTGTCCTAAACGTGTAGAAGTCTATGCATTTAGGGGCCTACCAAACCAATGTGCAACATATACACGTTCTTGGCAAAGATCAAACATATCACAAAGAGTAATTACAATTGGTCGTAAAGAACGAACGCAAAGAAGAAGAAGAATAATGCGACATTCCATAAGGGACATGCTACTACTTCATTATTGAGTATTGTAATTGTAATAATTGTAAGTACTGAAGTAGATGTAGTACTGTATGACTATTTGTCTACTTCAAGTTTCTTTTTGTATCCCTATCGTAATGTTATTCAGCGTCTTTACATAGCTTAACATATGGCCTTCAAGCAATATCTCATTATTGCTCTGTCCTGGACAACTCATTCAGTCTCTTCTTTGGATTGTGTCCAATATTTCTGTCCTCTTCCAGTAAAGTTCATTTCAGTGTTTTCCTAGTGACTGCACTCTTTCTTTCTTGAACCATTTGCCTCCCACTTAAATGACTGCTTTTTGATTCTTTGATCATTTCTTCTCAGAATATGCCCAACATATCTCTATCTTTTCTTATAAAGTTGTTGCTTGTGGTGTTTACTAGTATAATACCCAAAAACAATCTCAATGGATTTGGTTATAGTTTAGTTCTGCATAAAAGACCAGCCCTAGACACTTCGAGGAGACACCTAGCGGGATATCTACTCATTCTTGTTTAATTAATAAGATAAGGATGTGTATAGTATATATGCTGATTATTTATGTGTTTTGTTGGTTGTTACACTTTTCTCATCAGTACTTTCAGGTTACTCCATGTTAAGCATTCTATATCCTATTCATTTTGTAGTTATAAATTAATGTATTCACAAGTGATCCTTATTGCTGCTGGTCATTGTCTTTCTATGCATGGCATGAAATGTCAGTCCACACTCTTTTCTGTCTATTTCGCTATCTTTTTGGAGTTCCTTCCGTCTGCCCCATCTCCATCCGTCTGCTTTCCACTGAAGAGCTGTTTTTAACCAAAGCTCTCAGTGGTATTCTACCCACATATCTTCTATCTCTGATCATGATTGCTAGTGATGGGCAATTAGTTTTCTTCCGTAGCTTCTCATTTGTGATCTATTCTGACTAAAATATTCACATAATTCTCCTCAAACAATTATTGTGGAAGGTCTCTAATTTATGTGTAAATACTCTTGGTAATTTTTCTGCATTCACTATTGTATAACAATATTGTGAGAATGTTATGTTTGTAAATTTTGAGTTTGGTTTTCAAACCAAATCATCTTCAAATTTCATTTTTCATCTCCAAATGTTTTTAAGCATAACAAAAGCTGTGTTTTCTTTTTCTTGCTGCTACATCCTTCTCCAAATCTCACTTTTCAAAAACTTTTCTTACAAGAAATCAATCAAGTGCCATGCCTGCCGGCATAGGCGATCATGTCTTTCCACAACACTCTGCTTGGTGCATGTAATCAGTTTTGACGTCAATTTTTTTGTCCAACCACAATGTCAGACGGTCCAACATCCTCTGTCTTCCATGATCTCTACTTCCCTGAATTTTACCTGTAGTCACCAAATGTTGTAAACATTATATGCCTGAAGAACCTTGATTGTTTGATTCTTATTCTTTTAATGCTTCTTTGTGTGCAGGCCTGATTTAAAACCGCATCATTTGTTTTCTTAGCTGTCCATGGACATTTTCAGCATTCTTCTGTAAAACCACATCTCTGTGGCTTCCAGTGATCTTAGTGATTGTTCATGATTCGCTGCCATACATAAGTATTGGTGCAATATAGCACTCGAGTACTCGTTTTCGCAATGTTATTGGTAGTGAATTCACAATTCATTGTCTTCTATTACTTCATTATGTAAAGTAATTAGGTTTTACTATTGTTTCTTATTTGTTTAGTTCTGTTGGTGTTAATCTTTACTCCTATCTTTTGTTTAGTTTTGTTGGTGTTAATCTTTACTTCTATCTTTTGTTTAGTTCTGTTGGTGTTAATCTTTACTTCTATCTTTTGTTTAGTTCTGTTGGTGTTAATCTTTACTACTATCTTTTGTTTAGTTCTGTTGGTGTTAATCTTTACTCCTATCTTTTGTTTAGTTTTGTTGGTGTTAATCTTTACTTCTATCTTTTGTTTAGTTCTGTTGGTGTTAATCTTTACTTCTATCTTTTGTTTAGTTTTGTTGGTGTTAATCTTTACTTCTATCTTTTGTTTAGTTTTGTTGGTGTTAATCTTTACTTCTATCTTTTGTTTAGTTCTGTTGGTGTTAATCTTTACTCCTATCTTTTGTTTAGTTTTGTTGGTGTTAATCTTTACTCCTATCTTTTGTTTAGTTTTGTTGGTGTTAATCTTTACTTCTATCTTTTGTTTAGTTTTGTTGGTGTTAATCTTTACTTCTAGACCTGAGGACACTGATGGTGTCATTGATCTGGCACTGATCTCCACAACTGATGCTACTTTTGCTCGATGGAATGTTCTTGGGGCTCAAGATAGTGATCATCTCCCTGCGTTGTTCTTCTTAATAAGGCCAATAATTTGCGACACAGAAGACCCAAATCTGTCTTTCAGTACACGCCATGCCACTCTGATCATGAAAACCCATTACGTATACTGCGACAGACTGCCAGAAAGAAGACTGCTAGGACTCCTTTCCTGCAACCACCTTGGTGGAATGAAAATGTTGAAAAGCATGGCTGGAAAAAGAGGCTGCTACAAAGTCATGGCAGAGAGCACGAAAGAAGCGACCTAGTAATATGTGTGATGTGGCTGAAAAGTCTGCTATTCGCCACAAAGCCACTGGGGATTTCAAAGTATTGGCTAGTGAGGCAAAGAGTGGGTTATGGAAGACTTTCATAACGCAAGTCTGTGGCGATAAGTCTCTATATCAATTCTGGCAGTTTCATCGCAAAATGAACAGGAGGAATACCAGCCAGTCTTTTCCTACTTTACGTGACTCGTCAGGATCCGTCTTGACAACAGATGCAGAAAAGGGGCAGGGGTTCCTTCATCGTTTCGTGGAACAGACAGAAAAAGGTGATAAAACTGACCGCCATAATATCATAGGTGCTCTTCGTGATATTACTAGCTCTGGAGAACCTTACATTGACTTAATAACAAAGGAGGATGTTGTTAATGCACTCAAGGCAAGCCACAGCACCGCTCCAGGGCCTGATGGTGTCCAATATCATCACATCAAACAGCTGGACGAGACTGTTATTAATGCAGTTGTGGTGGATTTTAATAAAAGTGTACAGAATGCTGTGGTACCGAGGATTGGCTTCATAGTTATTTACGACCGCTCCACAAACATGGGAAGGATCCTAAACTGCTCAGCAGCTACGGCATACTCACCTTGCAAAATGTATATGGCAAATTACTAGAGAAGATAGTGGCCAGAAAGGTAATGTGTCACTTGGAGAATGACCACATTCTCCTTGACACTTTGGGTAGCTACCGGCCAATGAAAGGGACATGGAACAATGCTGGCACGTTTGCATATGATGTTTATGAAGGCTTCCAATCCAAGCAAGAGACTGTTGCTGTGGCCATCGACTTGGAGGATGCTTATAACAAGGTGAATTATTCAATAATGGTGCGCTCTTTGATTAAATGTAAAGTTAATCCTTGGCTGGTAAACTGGATAGCTGCTTCTTTAATGGAGAGAACAGTTGCACTCCGTTTAGGAACATGGACATCGGATCCTGCTCGTATATGCCCGGGTTTACCCCAGGGTTCTCCTCTATCACCCGTGTTGTTTAATATTTACACAGCAAATGTAGCTAAAATTCAGCCAACCGGATTGGGTCGGACATTGACATTTGCAGATGATATCTTAATATATAGGACTGGGTCAGATAGACGAGAGATGGTTGACGACATTCAGAAAACATTGCATACCATCTCGGGTTGGTGTAGAGAGTCTCGCTCTCAGGTCAATCCTGAAAAGCGTGTATGTTGTGGTGCTCGTTGAATAATCACATCGTCAAGGCTGACTTACCCTGTGTAATCTTTGATGAACATACCATCGAGCGCAGAGACAGGCTCGCTATCTTGGAATAACCTTTGATCGTAGTCTATCTTTCAAACACCATATTGCACAGACGATACAACGGTGCAAGCGTGGTCTTGCGGCTCTCAAAGTTATGGTGGCCGCACACCTTGAGCAGAGACTACTTGCCCTTTTGTTCGATCGACTGGTAATGTCAGTGGTAGATTACGGACTCGAATTCTTACGATATCAAGATCACAATGTGAACGACTTGAACGGGTTCAGAATGAAGGTATGCGTATAGTTCTGGGCTGCACTAGAGATACCCCTATTGTGAAGATGAGATATATGCTTGGCCTTCTGTCACTACGCTCCCGTCATGCAATCGCCCAAACCAAGGCATATATGCGGGTTACTGGGGATAAGAGACATCCACTTCACAGGAACACTAATGATGTTAAGGGCACGAGAATCAAGCGTGGCATGTCGTGGATGGCCCAGGCTGAGAGAACGATTGGCCAGGTGACTACGGTTGCGACTCTACCAAAAGGGGAAGAATGGATCCCAACAGATGGAAGCATGATGAACTATCTCAACGTTATCATTACTCTTGGAAGAGAATGTAGAGATTGGGGCAACATGAAGGCTGATCTCGCAGTTAAGCAGCTGATAGAAGATAATGCAAGGGATGATGATGTTGTTGTATATACCGATGGGTCGGTTCAACGTGGTGAGAAATCCGGCTGGGGTTTCTTGGCTAATGCGCATGGTAGGGTTGTTGCAGAGCGAAGTGGGGCATACAGGACAACTACTTCTAGTATGAGGATGGAGGTTGAGGCGTTACTGCTGCCCTCCATTGGATTTCTGGGACTTCATTTACTGGGGCAGTTGTTGTATCTGACTCTCAGTCGATGCTTCCAAGATCCAGAAGGGCAGGTTTCGTATGAGTGGATGTCGTCTATAGAAGTTTCTAACCTCCAGCGGCTTACGTGGATATACTGTCCTGGGCATGCGGGTGTTTACGGTAATGAGAGAGCGGACAGGCTTGCATCAACAGCATCGATTGTTGGGGAGTTGAAGATGGATAAGGGGATATTCTTCGGTCTCTTCGAGACTCTCTGTTAGATGAGGACACTAAAATCGATGTTGAATCGATCAAGCGATTTAAGCAGTTTGGAATTACCCTTTGTTCAAGTCGAACTGGATGCCTGAGAGGCAGAGTGAGAGGTGTGTTTAATCAGCGAGCCACAGGAACCATCAGTATGCATACTCTTCGATATCTGTTGGGGAGACTGAGCACCTATGGGTTTGCCCGAGTGCAATGACGTCAGTTTAGTAACCAATAACCAATAACCAATCTTTACTTCTATCTTTTGTTTAGTTTTGTTGGTGTTAATCTTTACTTCTATCTTTTGTTTAGTTCTGTTGGTGTTAATCTTTACTCCTATCTTTTGTTTAGTTTTGTTGGTGTTAATCTTTACTCCTATCTTTTGTTTAGTTTTGTTGGTGTTAATCTTTACTTCTATCTTTTGTTTAGTTCTGTTGGTGTTAATCTTTACTCCTATCTTTTGTTTAATTTTGTTGGTGTTAATCTTTACTTCTATCTTTTGTTTAGTTTTGTTGGTGTTAATCTTTACTTCTATCTTTTGTTTAGTTCTGTTGGTGTTAATCTTTACTACTATCTTTTGTTTAGTTTTGTTGGTGTTAATCTTTACTTCTATCTTTTGTTTAGTTCTGTTGGTGTTAATCTTTACTTCTATCTTTTGTTTAGTTCTGTTGGTGTTAATCTTTACTTCTATCTTTTGTTTAGTTTTGTTGGTGTTAATCTTTACTTCTATCTTTTGTTTAGTTTTGTTGGTGTTAATCTTTACTTCTATCTTTTGTTTAGTTTTGTTGGTGTTAATCTTTACTTCTATCTTTTGTTTAGTTCTGTTGGTGTTAATCTTTACTTCTATCTTTTGTTTAGTTTTGTTGGTGTTAATCTTTACTTCTATCTTTTGTTTAGTTTTGTTGGTGTTAATCTTTACTTCTATCTTTTGTTTAGTTTTGTTGGTGTTAATCTTTACTTCTATCTTTTGTTTAGTTTTGTTGGTGTTAATCTTTACTTCTATCTTTTGTTTAGTTCTGTTGGTGTTAATCTTTACTACTATCTTTTGTTTAGTTTTGTTGGTGTTAATCTTTACTTCTATCTTTTGTTTAGTTCTGTTGGTGTTAATCTTTACTTCTATCTTTTGTTTAGTTCTGTTGGTGTTAATCTTTACTTCTATCTTTTGTTTAGTTTTGTTGGTGTTAATCTTTACTTCTATCTTTTGTTTAGTTCTGTTGGTGTTAATCTTTACTTCTATCTTTTGTTTAGTTTTGTTGGTGTTAATCTTTACTTCTATCTTTTGTTTAGTTCTGTTGGTGTTAATCTTTACTTCTATCTTTTGTTTAGTTTTGTTGGTGTTAATCTTTACTTCTATCTTTTGTTTAGTTCTGTTGGTGTGTTGTAGTTCTGATTTTTTGTTGATGATTTATTTATTTGATGGTTTCCTTTTTCATGTCTATTAGATGGTATTCACAACAGTTATACGATGATACAACATAGGAAACAACCATGATTTATTGTTTGATTTCCGTATCTTTATTGATGTTAACAGACAGACTCAAACACGTCCATCAGTGTCCAATGTTTTTGTTCGCTCTCCTATGTTGTCACTACGCAATGTCTCGCTCTAGTGTTTGCTATCTGCTTATAGTGGGCAGTTTTGGTGTGCAAACACTAAGTCTCTACTTATCTCCCTTTACAAGCCTATCTCTATCTAAACTACCTGTCTAGTCTGTTAGCTACTACCTTGGAGCTGTGGGCTACTACAGGTGTTCATCTTGACTCCTATCTTTTGGGCTGTTTGTTATAGTCTTTCTTTTATTCTGCACATCACTGTAGTGGTTGGCTAAACGACCGATGTCATAAGAATAGTCCGTATATGATACACTGAGGCAAACTCACTGGCCTAACGAAACAACACTCAACAGAAAACTATCAACCTCTGTGTGAGCTACAAAAGATGGTGAAGTTTATACAAGAGACAATATTTCAAGCGAACGAAAAGAAGGAAACAAGAGACAACATTGAATATATAAATATTTCAAGCGAACGAAAGGAAGGACACAAGAGACAACATTGAATATATAAACAATATTTCAAGCGAACGAAAGGAAGGTAGGATACAAGAGACAACATTGAATATATAGACAATATTTCAAGCGAACGAAAGGAAGGATGGATACAAGAGACAACATTGAATATATAGACAATATTTCAAGCGAACGAAAGAAAGGAAGGATACAAGAGACAACATTGAATATATAGACAATATTTCAAGCGATGAAAGAAAGGAAGGATACAAGAGACAACATTGAATATATAGACAATATTTCAAGCGAACGAAAGAAAAGAAGGATACAAGAGACAACATTGAATATATAGACAATATTTCAAGCGAACGAAAGAAAAGAAGGATACAAGAGACAACATTGAATATATAGACAATATTTCAAGCGAACGAAAGAAAGGAAGGATACAAGAGACAACATTGAATATATAGACAATATTTCAAGCGATGAAAGAAAGGAAGGATACAAGAGACAACATTGAATATATAGACAATATTTCGCTAACGAAAGAAAAGAAGGATACAAGAGACAACATTGAATATATAGACAATATTTCAAGCGAACGAAAGAAAGGAAGGATACAAGAGACAACATTGAATATATAGACAATATTTCAAGCGATGAAAGAAAGGAAGGATACAAGAGACAACATTGAATATATAGACAATATTTCAAGCGAACGAAAGAAAGGAAGGATACAAGAGACAACATTGAAGATATAGACAATATTTCAAGCGATGAAAGAAAGGAAGGATACAAGAGACAACATTGAATATATAGACAATATTTCAAGCGAACGAAAGAAAAGAAGGATACAAGAGACAACATTGAATATATAGACAATATTTCAAGCTAACGAAAGGAAGGATGGATACAAGAGACAACATTGAATATATAGACAATATTTCAAGCGAACGAAAGGAAGGATGGATACAAGAGACAACATTGAATATATAGACAATATTTCAAGCGATGAAAGAAAGGAAGGATACAAGAGACAACATTGAATATATAGACAATATTTCAAGCGAACGAAAGAAAAGAAGGATACAAGAGACAACATTGAATATATAGACAATATTTCAAGCGAACGAAAGGAAGGATGGATACAAGAGACAACATTGAATATATAGACAATATTTCAAGCGAACGAAAGGAAGGATGGATACAAGAGACAACATTGAATATATAGACAATATTTCAAGCGATGAAAGAAAGGAAGGATACAAGAGACAACATTGAATATATAGACAATATTTCAAGCGAACGAAAGAAAAGAAGGATACAAGAGACAACATTGAATATATAGACAATATTTCAAGCGAACGAAAGGAAGGATGGATACGAGACAACATTAAATATATAGACATTATTTCAAGTGAACGAAAGAAGGGAAAGATAAAAATAGTCCAGATCCTCGCCTACAAAGCAAGTACACTAACCACTATGCAATCATGCTTGTCTTAAAAACAACAGTAAATTTTTGTTAAACCAAAGAAAGGAAAACAATATGCAATATTAAAATCATGAAAGATAAAATTATATTAAATATCACGATTTTCTGATGATTCTTAACAGGTTCAGACAGACTATCATGCTGTTAGTGAGACACAATTTTTATTCAACATCCCAGAGGCAGACAACATTAACCATGTGGTTATTTTTATGACTGGACAGACTCCTTCCCGAGGGCATAGGGGAGCTGGTGAGTTTTCCTGTTGTAAGATCAAATCTGGGTTTGAACTCTTAGTACACACACGCTGAAACCTAGTTTTTAAGTGTTAGTTTTAAGAATATAATGTTTTAATGAAACACCAAGTTACTATTTCATATATCGGAGAGTGCACAATTGAAAGTTCTATTTCATAAAGTCTGTATTCTACGAGGGCCGTTTGAAAAGTAATGCCTGCAAGGACATCCCAGGCTATCAGAAAATGTATGTTTCATGTGTAAGGAACCCTTTCCTACCTCGTGGTATATAGGTCAATACAGTGTTAGGCCTGTATTTTCATTGACCGTCGGCACACGATGGGTGATGTGGCTAGCATCACGCCGGCCGCCTTTACTTTCCCAGAGCATGTCTGGTACCCAGTTGAGGCTGGTCGACCTGAGACCGTG
Organism: Arion vulgaris; assembly: GCA_020796225.1. Lineage (NCBI taxonomy): Eukaryota > Metazoa > Mollusca > Gastropoda > Stylommatophora > Arionidae > Arion > Arion vulgaris. The sequence continues at coordinate 48,824,689 of CM036764.1, forward strand.
CAGGTCGGGAAAAATTCCATGCATGTTTCATGTGTACATTTTGTATATTATTGAAGTTATGTCCTTGTTGGAGAGATTACCTTTCAAACCACCCTCTTACAAATGAGTATAAACATATATCATCAAATGAATGTCATAATTTAAAGTTTGTTAAAAACAAAACATTTTGGCCCATGATTTTATTTGGAAAAGTTGATACTGCCTGAATGGTTTGTCATGTGGTTTATCATATTCTAAGAGTCAAGACACAGAAAGTGAGTTGATGAAAGTCATGATCAGTGAACCATATATGGCTATGATCCTGCTAACTAGTTGTTGGAAATGGGTTGTAGCACTGTAAGTAAAAAAAAAAAGTAAACTAACCCTTTCATATCTCGTGGTATATAGGGCAATACAGTGTTAGGATTGTATTATTCATTGACCGTCGGCACACGATGGGTGATGTGTCAGCATCACGCCGGCGCCTTTACTTTCCCAGAGCATGTCTGGTACCCAGTTGAGGCAGGGTCGATCTGAGAGCCGCCACGGTCGGGGAAAATTCCATGCGCACTGTGGGAGTTGAGCCCAGACCACCAGCCTTGAGAAGCGAGTTCACTAACAACTACGCTACCGTGGCTCTCCGTAGCACTGTAATCATGGCTAAAGGAGTAGGAATTGGTGATGGCCTGCAAACAATGAGAATGACTCAAACATAGTTAGATTGTAGGCATGAGTATAATCCTTAGCTGCACTATAGAGACTTTCATTGTGATTCGGGATATTTATGCATGGCGTTCTTTCACTAGGCTCGCATCATGATATCACCCAAACAAGTTTTGTTCTCAATGAAGAACTTTTCTATCAGTCACAACAAATGGGAAAAACTAGCTGATGACCGAGTTATGTGGAAAACTACATTATGCAAAGGTGCATAATTTTTTGAAAAGAGACTTAGGAAGGGATGAGCTGAAAGACAAGAGAGACCATTGCAAACTCAGAGAAATTGTCAGAGTAAAACACTTGCCAATTAACTGTCTGTAAAGGCGAAAAAGACCATATACATATACATTATCCAAACCAAAGCCTTTATGCTGGTTATTGAGGATCAGAGACATCCACTGCACAAGAATATTAATGATGTTAAGGGCATGAGAATCGAGCATGGCATGTCTTGGATAACTCAAGATGAAAGAACAATTGATATTTAAATGTAATTTAAAAGGTGGTGAAAATATTTTGTAGGAATTTTATTTTTGAAATATTTTTAATGAATTTTGCACAGGCAACGACTTTCCAGCCTGCTCTTCTTGATTTTGAACTTCTAAGAGTTCTTTTTTATGTGCTCAACTTGAACAGTTCATGAAAGCTTCCAAACAGCTTTTTGCATGGATATTTGTCTCTGTTGGCTGGTATTCTTTCTGCAGTTGATTCAACTGGTGACAATCTTGCAGGAGGTGTTCGGCTGTCTATCCACATACACATGTGGATGATGGAACTCAGTTTTAGTTTTGTAGGTGTCTGTTCATCTACACAAATAAAAAGAGGAGTTAACTTGGTTAATAAGAGCGAAAGCAAACAAAACAAACATTGACATGAAGAGAATATAAAAATTTAAACTTGAATGTTTAAAAAAATATTTTTACTTATCACTTTCAGTGTACTTTGCTTGGCCAAGACCAGAGGGGCCTGTTTGGACTTTACTAGGCCATATCTCCAACCAGAAACCAAGTGCAATTTTTAAAATTTCTTCTCTAAAGATTTGTAAGTCATTGTTTATCTCCTTGTTATGTTTGCTTTGTTTTATTTCATTGCACTTGACATGGCATTTGTGTGGGGTTTAGTGTGTGCTTGTTATCCAAGTGGTTAGAGTGCTTGAATAGCCATGCGGTTGAAGCAATGACATTCTCACATGGTTAGAGTACTTGCATGTTCAAGTGGTTAGAGTGCTTGCATATTCTCTCTTGCGTGCGCGCACGCGATCACCGCTTAGACTGATATACCAGATTTCCCCATAAACCTCATTCATGTGGAAATCTGATTCATGCAGCCTTAGCATTGGTGCGTTTTGTCACATCTTCAGTGCCATTTGGAACTCTGGTGCTTATCCTTGGCGATGTGTCCGGTTTTAGCCAGCGTTTACTGGGTTCGCTCTCCGTCAGCCTTGGGCTGTCCCTAGCCGACCTGCAAGGCGTGCATATTCAAGTGGTTAGAGTGCTTGAATAGCCATGCGGTTGAAGCAATGACATTCTCACATGGTTAGAGTACTTGCATGTTCAAGTGGTTAGAGTACTTGCATAGCCATATGGTTAGATTGCTTGAATAGCCATGCGGTTGGAACAATGATATCCTCATGTGATTAAAATGCTTGAACACTCAAGTGGTTACAATACTTGCATAGCCATATGGTTAATCAAGTCATAGACAAGCAATTTAACCACTTGAATATACCAGCTCTCGAAGCGGTTACAGTGCTGACATAATGACATGCTTATAGAATCAACATAATCAAGTGGTCGGAGCACTGACTTGATTATTGAAAAATACAGGGATTGCTTCCCAGTTTAGATTGGCTGCTGTCAATCAGACTGAATTATGGAACTTGGTTCACTGAGATGTGGAAGGGAAACGAGCATGGAAACTAGCATCTCCAAATCTTGTTCACTGAGATGTGGAAGGGAAACGAGCATGGAAACTAGCATCTCCAAATCTTGTTCACTGAGATGTGGAAGGGAAACGAACATGGAAACTAGCATCTCCAAATCTTGTTCACTGAGATGTGGAAGGGAAACGAACATGGAAACTAGCATCTCCAAATCTTCTTCTTTTAACTTTCCATATCAACCACCTGTTAAACCATTCTTTGTGATTTGTATGTGATCTGAGCCTAAGAGACACTAATAGAACCACTGCAGCCTACGAGGCATGTCGTAAGAGGCGACTGATGTAGGACCTAGGAAAGCTACCCCAATAAATAAAAAACATTGCAGAAATCTGTTGTGCAGGCCTACTTGTAGCCACACAACTGGCACAACGTACAATCACTCTTAGGCTCAGATCACATATAAATCACACAGAGTGGATAACAATTGGTTGATATGGAGCGCTCAAGAAGAGAAGTATCCTTTGCTCGATAAAGGCTTTTGGTTGAAATGTTGCTTTATATGGTTTTTGTATTTTGTAAAACAATACTTTGCATGTTTTGTCATTGCTATATAAGAGACAAAATAAGAGACAAAATTAGAAATGAAGAAATTAGAAGGAGACTGGAGGTGAAACCAGTTATGCAATTCATAAAAACAACAACAGATTGAATGGTTTGGACTCGACCAGAATGCCCTGGTATCGCCTACCACAGAGAGCCACACAGAAAAAGTATAATGAGTACAAGGCAAGAGGAAGACCACGCAAAGATGGAGCGACGGCATCAAGAACAGCCTTACGAACATGAATATCATAGTTACAAAGTGCTTTAAAAAGCACACACAAGATCACTACGTTTCACCAACACTTCTATAAAGAAGTAAATGGTGGAAGAGAAGAAGAAGCCATTGCTATGTAGTTTTACTGCAGTCTTCCCTTATATCGATAATGCCTAGTATTATAATGTTTACCATTGTTATGACATTGTATGCTAGGAGTTACTCTCTATTCCTTATATATTACAGCCGAAGACATGGATGGCAACAGGGTACACTTTGGAGATATGTCCCATCAACAGTCTCACCTGGCCCAGATAGGTATCTCTGTGGAGCCTCTAGATCAGCTAGCCCAGCAGGTGCCAGTCCCTCTAGCCGTACCCCAATCAGTGCCTACGTTCGGAGTTCTCTGCCAAAATGCTGGAAAGCTTTTTCAACTACGCTTCCTCCTTTGCAGTGACTCAAGGCCAGATGACTCCAAATCCCACAGAAACATTTGTTCCGTTGAGTACATTAAAATCCTGGTTTGAGAATTTCCAACGAAGGTTGCAGCACAATCCTTATTTCTGGAAGTCGTGATACTTTTTATGATTTGGTGAAACAAAAATATGTACCATTTTTGCTGCTATTTTTTGTTGTTGTAATTTGATGTATAATTTAATGTAAAAACAGACATCCTACAAGATCTGCATATCGAGGAGTATTGAATCATAAATAACATCATGTCTTGGAAGATGAAATATTTTGGCTACGTTAAACGTCACAGTGGTTTGGAGCGAACTGTGATGGAAGGCATAGTTCCTGGAGTACGAGGCAGGGGACGATCAAGAAGAAGGTGGCAGAAGGACATCAAAGAAGCCATAGCATGACGCTGGAGGAGGTGGGAGAACTTGATAAAGACAAGAGTTTTTCAGGTGGGCTGTGATGGAAGCGACGATTTGTAAGGGACATGCTACTACCTGAATTTAATATTTAAAAACATTCTATTTTGCTGTCTTGTCTATAATTGAACCATGAAGACACTTCTGAGCAAATGATAAATTTTTATCCCATTGTTTCATCATTCAATATCTGGTCCTTAGCCGAACTTTTCCACCTTAATTTTTCCACCTTCAGAATTTCTTTCTCTTATAGGTCTAATGTATCACCCTAACAGTCCTTTAAAATTTCTCTCTCTCATAGGTCATATGTCTGCCACCCTAAGAGTCCTTTAAAATTTCTCTCTCTCATAGATCATGTCCCTCATCAAGTTCAAATCATCCATCACACCCTGAATCCATCTTTGCTGTGTTCTTCCTCTTCTCTTCTTCGGCAGAATCTCCCTCCATTGTTTTCTCCCTCCAACCCTTCATGTCTCTTTATGTGTCTAAAATGTTCTCATTCTTGTTTGTAGCATTAGCCAGTTTTTCTTTAATTTTGGTATTGGGTATCCCATAGACTAGTAAAGGAAAGGAGACACCTTACATCTCCTTTGGTACGGGTTATCCTCTACCCCGCTATACCATGTCAACTCTACAGAGAAAGTATCAAACAGAAACTTTAAAGGGGTTTGACTCTCTAGACAATTTTAGTCAAAAATATTGATTTACAAAGTGTTTAGTTCTATAAAGTACAACATCGTACTATCGATTCAACATAAAATTATGTTGTTTTGTTTTGCGTATTAGCATTACAACATAAATAAGAAACATTCAATTCAGTACCTTTTTCTTTCAAATTCCAAGTTTTAAAGTGAGTTTTCACAAAATCATTAAAAAAACTTTTTGGTCGGAAACCCTGAGTTTTAACTATAGTCTGTCCATTAATTCGTGAGCACGTTTGAAATTGATTTTCTCGAAAACTACCTGTTGGATCTCAGTGATTTTTGCAAGCAGCCTTAGAATATCCATGACGCTAGAGAAATATTTTTTTCCAAGAAAATTTGATGTAGTTTGAAATATTTCTTCTTCAGGTTATATTAAAATCAACCTCACCGGATTGTACACAATAGTAACAGATCTACGGTACACAGACGCGTTGTTCTAAAAATACATTATGGTAACATTGAAATATCGTGAGTAAACAACAATTTCACGGGAATTCCGTGCACCTAACCCAGTCGACTTTGAAAGCGGAAAGCATATGACGTTATAATTGGGATACCGTTGTATAGTTATAGGTGTATCTCGCTATTTGTATGAAGCTATTGTATCATATTTGTTGGCTTATCAAAACTGACATTGATATCACATTCATAATGAGTCTGAAGTGCACATTTATAACAATGCAGAAGGTTACAGTTTTACTATACCAACACTTCGTAGGGAATCTAAGAGAGGTCATCTATATTGCGATATTCATAACCCTGAGAAACGAACGCAACTGGCGCTTGGTCTGAATAGAGAATCCTTTTCCGATGGATTAAACAGGACACAAAGTGCACTAATGTCAAGCAAGGAAGGAAAAGAACAATTGACGACTTTGACATAGATGTCATAAGACGGAGCTCTTGAAAATGTTTGCGACAAATCAACTTGTTACTCTCAGGAAACTGAAATTAAAACTGCAATCAGATTGCAGCATAGACATTTCTAAAAGTACTCTATGGAAAATTGTAAGAGCCGCGGCTTCACCTTCAGAAAAACTATAGGCGGCAGGAATATTATTTGTGAAAACCACATTTAATTGCTGCCCGAAGTAAATACCTGAGGCAGATCCGTGAGCGGCGGAGGCAAGGCTATGATATTGTATATTTGGACGAATCCTTGGTCAATGCTCACCACACCAATGCTAAAGAATGGCAATCAGTAGACGGTGAACAGAAAAGAAAAATACCAAGCAGCAAAGGCCAGCGTATTATACTAACACATGCAGGAAGCAGTGAAGAAGGTCTTGTCCATGACGCTGGACTTATTTTCCAATCAAAAGTACCGACGGTAGGGACTACCACACAGAAATGAATGGACATATTTTCAGGCACTGGATGGAGAAAGATCTAATTCTAAACAGACCATCATGCTTGGTAATGGATAATGCATCCTATCACAACGCAGTATCAGCGGAAGACAAAGTACCAACTGCATCAAATACAAAAGATCAAATTAGGACTTGTCTTGCTAAGGAAAATGTCAGCTTCGATGATACATATTTGAAACCCGAGTTGTTGCACCTGGTGAGGATGACAAATAAGACAAAGGTGTTTCATATTGACAAAATCATTGCGAAATACGGCCACACGTCTTTGCGACTACCTCCATATCATGCTCACCTCAATCCGATAGAGCTTGTCTGGGCTAAAGTAAAGGGCAAGTTGCAGAACAGGACGTTTAAAATGTGTGATGTTGAAGTTCTGACACGTGAGTCCTCTCAATGATAGACATGCAGTTCTGGAAGAAGTGTGTTGAACATGTGCTCCGAGAGGAAGACGAGTACTGGCACCGAGATGGATTACAATTTGTCCAGCCAGTAACAATTATCAACCTCATGGAATCGCCAGATTCGGGATGATACAAATCATATTTTGATTACAGACTGAGAAATAGCAACGTATACATTTCCATATCCAAATGCTTCTACCATCATACAATTTGTGGTGAAGTTAAGACACCCTGGGGTCTAATGGTGACCGAAGGGGAGGACTAACTGTTGCATATTGTATCCAAGTTCACGATTGCACATAAAGGGCAACACAATTAATTACTTGACCTATCAAGTTAATATGGAGATACACCTATGAATAGAATTGACATGGACAAATTCTAGGATTACTGTAAAATCTAAAATTTGAGCCCCGTATTTGCAATTGTCATAAAAGATCAAAGGAATTGCCGATGTGCAAAATCCGTAGCATCTATGAACTACTGGTTAGCTTTATTTTAGCGTCATGGATATTCTAAGGCTCCATGCAAAAAATCACTGAGATCCAACAGGTAGTTTTCGAGAAATCAATTTCAAACGTGCTCACGAATTAATGGACAGACTATAATACTATAGCTAGATACACAAAACTTGAGGGTGAATATCTCCATATCATTTTGTAGCTACTGATGCATTTCAAATTACACTTTTGTGAATATGTGTTTTTAAAATTAATTTCAATGTGAAATGATGACACATTTTGGGTGGTTGTTTTTGGCAAGCATAAGTTTAAAAATAAACATAAAATATATTTCTTGAGATTTTACAAAACATAAATGCGTCAGTAACTGTAAATATGCTTACAGTGTATGAATCACTCCTTTATTTCTCTATATATTTGTTGGTTTTGTAAATTTTAGGATTCTAATAACATGTATTTTTTTAAAGATGGTCGCCGTTGTCATGGCAACCATGCATTTTTAAAAAAAAAACATTAAAATAGATCTACTTTCTTAGCTTAACATGCCCATTATAAAATAATTGCTATAACTTAATTAATACAGAAAATTATTTTTTCGATGCCAAACCCCTTAACCCTTTCACCCTGTATTATTTTGACCTCTGGACGCATTTATTTTGCAATTCAAATTTAACATTCAATGTCAATTAGTTTAATCCTTTATAACTCTTGTACTGTTTCTCTAAAGTATGACATATTATATATTAAATTGTTGCTAATTGGATGTGGAATATATTAATATAATAATATTTTACATCAGGTGATATACGTTTGAGAAAATTAGATTATTGTAGCATGACTATTTTGAAAAAACGAAAAATCATAAAAATATTTTTACTCTCCGGTTTGTATTACATCTTTATAGTCATAGATGTTTCCAGAAGTAGTATTTAAATGAAGATAATCCATGTGCGAATATATTCTATAAGTTTCATCTAACTAGGTGCAGTAGTTTTTATAATATTCACTTTTAGTGCGGACACGTCAATAAATGGAATGTGGAACGCCATTCTTTAGATGCAATTATTACATTAGACTTACAACTATCGATACTGCATTTCATAAACAATCAAATGTCATTATTACCATCAATTAAATCTTCTTCATTACTATCACAAGTTATAATTTGATCTAACAGTACTCAAGATTACACTGTAAACATCATCGGAAACATTAACGTTTAAAAAAGTCTCGACATGAACACAATAATACACTGCTTTCTCTCTTTCAAATCTTTGTTAAATGGAGATAGTAATGTACCTACATATATGTACTTTCCGATTCTGAAGATTTTTAAAATTTCAGTAAAGGGGTTTTGAAGATACATTCGTTTCCATGAACAGACATCCAAAAGCCGATATATTGGTTCTGGGACATCATGAACATTACTCTGAACCGATATATCGGCTCTGCAGTCCGTTAGGGTTAAACAAGGTGTTGTTTCCAAACAGATGTAGATGTTAGGATTAGGATACAAAAGGGAAGAACTTATGGAGCTGAAGAATGATCCGGATTAAAACTGAGATAATGATATTTAACTCAAATGTTAACTCTTTCCACCTTCGTTGCACACTGCACCACAGCGGAAGTCCGTTGAACGCCGCACACTTCTCCATTAGAGTTGCTTCCTTATAAGAAGTCTTTAGTTTTTTTTTTACGTCGACTACTTTTTAACCTTGTTATTCTAATAGGTTGTCCATTTAAAGAAATTAGTATATAATAAGATACATATATATATGTTTATTTATTGATGAGTAGTCATGATTTTTTTTTCTTTTTTGAATTTGATATTTGACCTCCCTTGAATTAACTTTAAAAATTGAGAAAATAACTGCTCGTGGAAAGAGCTACGCTGTCCTTCTGTATGGAACGAAGACATGGAGAACAACTAAGGAGAACACCAAAAAGTTGAAGACATCCATCAATTGATACCTAAACAGGATACTACATCAGTGATGGTATGACGGAACCGCAAACAGGGAACTGCAGGATATAGCGGGTCAACGGCAGGCGGAACATGAAATAAGGGGCATACAGTGACAATGGATAGGACACACACTGAAGAGACTCCCTGACAGCATCACAAGATAGGATCTCTGATGGAACCATCAAGGTAATAGAGGTAAGGGACAACCCAGGAACACCTGGAGGCGGGAGTTGGAGACGGAATGCAAGAAAATGGGAAGAGATCGGGAAAAAGATCGCTTGGATAGGAGGGCATGAAAGACATTGGTTGCGGACCTACATCTACCTAGGGGTGAAGGCTGAAGAAGTTACTTCCAAAACATAAGGGTTCTCTGAGTGACCTAAAGGAAATTATGTAGTTTATTAACTCATTTCGCTGCGCCACATTGGAATTTTGTTGAACGCCATTCGCCTTACACTGCACCATTCGAGTTGCTTCCTTTATCAGAAGTCTTTCTAGTTTTACTTCTATTATTTTACTTCTACTACTTTTTAACCTTGTTATTCTAATAGGCTTTCCAGTTTTCTTCAATTTAGTATCTAATAAGATATATACATATATGTTTATATATTGGAGAGTAATGAGTTTTTTAACAAAAATTGTTTTTGTTTTGCCTTAAATTAACTGTTAAAAAATTGAGGAAATAGCTGCGTGGAAAGAGTTAAATCTACTGGTGCTGTGATCGGATTAGTGACAGAAGAATGATGAAGCAGAAATATTTAGATGAGATTTTAAAGCATCCGTGACGGCAGATCTGACTGATGTTATTAGTTTATCTAAGAACAGATTTTTTTATAGATGTTTCTGAAACATTAAATGTTTAACTTTGTTTTGTATTTTTTTATCATATCACATTTTTAAGATTTCTAGGAGAGCTACCTAGTAAATAAAAAGCATGGCAAGAAATCGGATGTGCTGGCCTAGCCACCCTTAGGCGCATAACTGGCACAATGCATAATCGCTCTTAGATCACATACAAACCACATAGAGTGGTTTAATAAGTGGTTGATATGGAGCGTTCAGAAGAAGAAAATTAAGATGTGCCTTAATAATATATGATAAGGATTTACATGAATTGTGTACTTTTTCATCGGACTCTCAGTCGATGCTTCACAAGATCCAAAAGGGTAAGTTTTGGTATGAGTGAATGTCGTCTATAGAAGTTTCTAACCTCCAGAGGCTTACAGGGATCTATTGTCCTGGGCATGCAGGTGTTTACGGTAATGAGAGAGCAGACCGTATCGATTGTTGGGGAGTTGAAGATGGATAAGAGGGATGTTATTCGGTCTCTTTGCAGCTGTCTGTTGGATGAAAACACTAAAATAGATGTTGAATTGATCCAGCGATTTAAGCAGTTTGGAGTTCCGTTGTACAAGTGGAACTGAATGCCTGAGAGGCAGAGTGAGGAGTGTGTTGTTTAATCAGCAAGTCACAGGACCATCAGTATGCATATTGTTCTATATCGATTGGGGGAGACTGAGCACCTATGAGTCTGCCCAGAGTGCAATGACGTCAGTTTAGTAACTTCTACATGAGTCAGCTCGGTCGACTCTCGTTCTGACATTCAGATCTGATACCATACTACAGTATAACTTCATATGTGGTAGATTTAAATGGGGTTTGTCTGTTTGTAGAATCTCACTGTTACCCACCTCTTTTCTTCAATCATGTTTTGCCTCACATCATCAGGATAAGAAGAGATTTCTAGACGAGCCCTTGTGTGCGCTTCATAAATAGTGTCTGAAAAAAATCTCTGAGGTCCACATTTTGTGTGGCAGGCCTTTTTGCTTTGTGTCCATTGTATCGGATCAACATTGCTCTTTGAGGTGCACTGTCTGTTGGTAATCAGCTTATGTGACCAAACCATTTAATATGTTGTTTCTTGATTAAGTTTAGTACTGATGTTGTACCCACTTTTTTCCTGATATCTTCATTTCTCAACCGGTCTCTTCTTGTTACTCCCAGCATTCTGCGAAGACACTTCATCTCTGTCATGACTAGTTTTCTTGTATCGTTTGATGTCAGCGTTCAGGTTTGGCACTGATAGCATAATGTGGGGAGAAAGATTGTGTTGAACATTGCTCGTTTTGTGTTCATGGTGACATGTTTGCATTTTATAATTGGCGCCATTTGTCCTATCATTTGATTTGTTGCATCATTGCAGTTCTCATCTGTTACACATCTTCATGACAGTTCTAAAGAAATTTGTGTTTAAAAAATTGTCTGACGGGAAAGATTTACTTCATTGCACATGTTTCCTCCATATGGTTTCGTCCCTGTTGACAGAAGTAACATGTCATCTGTCGAGAGTGTTGTTGTACAAAGCACAGACTTCATAGCTCCAGCAACAATCCTAGTGATCTCATGAAAAAATTGCGTATGTGTATCAGTCTGAATTTGAACTCATAACCTTCAGAGTGACAGGCAAGCTTCTGAACTACTTTATCATAGTTGTGTCTCATAGTTGTGTCTCATAGTTGTGTTCTGTTGGATAATATGCATACACTGTAGTCGACATTTAGATATAGTCTATCCTACAGGCTGACGGGAGCCCAGAGTTGACCAAAGCTTCTGAACTACTTTATCATAGAGACCATCATAGTTGTGTCTCATAGTTGTGTTCTGTTGGATAATATGCTTACACTGTAGTCGACATTCAGATATAGTCTATCCTACAGGCTGCGGAGCCCAGAGTTGACCAAAGCTTCTGAACTACTTTATCATAGAGACCATCATAGTTGTGTCTCATAGTTGTGTTCTGTTGGATAATATGCTTACACTGTAGTCGACATTCAGATATAGTCTATCCTACAGGCTGACGGGAGCCCAGAGTTGACCAAAGCTTCTTAACTACTTTGTCATAGAGACCCTCATAGTTGTGTTCTGTTGGATAATATGCATACACTGTAGTCGACATTCAGATATGTCTATCCTACAGGCTGACGGGAGCCCAGAGTTGACCAAAGCCAGTTTTATTGGTCATTTGGAGGTGTTCTTAACTTTCTGACTTATGCTAATTTGGTAATACAACTAACATCATGTGTCACCGAAGAGCAGTTTTATATTTGATCAGTTCTCTTAATTGTATTAACTATAGTCTAGTTTTAAGTGTATCATCATTTTCTGTTTAAAAAATTGTTTATGAAATATATTGTATATGCAGTTTTTTGTATATTGGCTTTCATGACAGGAATTTAGAACATAGTTTCTTTGTCCAGTGAGATATGCCAGCGAGAGTTGGAAAATGACTAAAGATATAGAAAGCAAGTTGAATGCATTTGAGAATAGATGTCTGGGAAAAATAATGAATATAAAATGGAACGAATTCAGGAGAAGTGATGAAATCAGAGACATATCTGGTCAACCACTAGTGACAACTGTTATAAGAGAGAGAAGATGGAGATATGTTGGGCACACCTTGAGGAGAAATGATCAACGAATATCAAAGCAGGCATTGAAGTGGGATGCAAAGGGTTCAAGAAAGAGGTCGACCTAAGGAGACCCTGAAGCGAGCTTTGCTGAGAGAGGCAGGAAATATCGGTCTCAGTTCCATGGAGGAGATTGAGCGAGTTGCCCAGGATAGAGCAGTATGGAGAAATTACTTGCAGGCCCTATGTAATGTATAATGGTACGAGAGGAACTATTATTATTCTTTGTCCAGACATGATAATCAAGTAAATAAATGTTATTCTAAGTAACATGATGGTTCGTTGTTCATTTGATGATCATCTTCATCGGACATGTCCATAATTACTCCGATCTCTTCCCAAGTATGTATTTAATTCAGTATGTTTAGACTAACAACTCCTGTTCTGTGTTGATTGTATCTACTGGGTTTTCTCGTGGTTTTCCTGCCTTGCCGCACATATCGGTATGCGCAACTCGAGATAGAGAATACCCTTTATCTTCTTCGTTGAAATCTTCAGAGCGTATGTTTTCTCGCTTATGTCCATAGAAGATCCATTCTCAATTTTAGCATTGCCCGCCAGTGCATCGGTTCTTTCATTGCCCTTCACCCCATCATGACTCAGGACAAAGGTGAAGGTAAGTGTCTGGATTGTCGAGTTTTGTATTAATTGCATCCCCTGCCTGCGTACATAACTGGCCTTGATTTTCTGTATCATGCTCACAGAGTCGCTGAGCATGCATGCATGCAGTGAGAAACACACACTGGATAAGACGGTGTTCACACAAAAAAACAAGAAAACATCACCAGCAACAAACTTAACTCTTTCACTCCCTAGTTTTTTTGGGTCTAAAACGAGTTTTTATTGCAATGCATACTGAAATAAGCTAGTATACTGGATTTGTGTAATCTTAATAAATACTGGGAGCCTGTATATCAGCTCATAAGTGTGAAGGGGTTAACAACCTTGACAACACAGAATTAGCAAAAGAATGGCAAACAGTTCAAACCCCCAATACAACTGATGAAGACCCTGGAAACGGCTTCACTGAAATAGAAAGCCGTCGAAACGCAAAAAAGACATAGACACCACCCACAAACGTGGTCTCATCACATTTAAGAACAACGAAAGACACCACCCACAAATGCGGTCTCATCACATTTAAGAACAACAAAAGACACCACCCACAAATGCGGTCTCATCACATTTAAGAACAACAAAAGACACCAAAACCTTTCAAAAGCTATGATAGAGTTACAAACACAGACTTGTGGATAAGAACTGGACAGGAACCCATGATGACCCAGGTCAAGAAGAGAAAATGGCGATGGATCAGGCATACCCTACCGAAGACACAGTCGAGTGTCACTAGACAAGCACTTGAGTGAAACCCACAAGAAAAACGAAAAAGAGGATGCTATAAACAGACTTGGAGATGAAGTCTTCTTGAGGAACTGAAGTGGGCTCAAGGGTCCTATGAGACCAAAAAGAGAACAGACAGAGACCGAGAAAAGTGGCGAACAACTGTTGAGGCCCTATGCTCCACGAGGAGCGGAGAGGAATAAGTCAAGTAAGTCAAACCAATCCAAGAACCACCACGCAGCTCTATGTCGATAAATAAGGAGTATAAGAACCACAGAAGAAGCACTGGAGGTAATGAATATGGTAACTAAATAGACAGTAAACAAATATTAACAATAGCGAAATGTGATGTCTTCGCAAAGTCACCAACGACACAAGAATCGACAAAGTTACAAATACCAGCATCATAGAAAAGGTTGGAACAAGACCATGCTTGAACTATATAGCGAAACATAGGATAAAGTGGTTTGGCCACTTGGAAACAATGCGAACATACCAAACTGCATATGAAGCTTGTCACAACAGAATATCAGGAAGGAAGACGAGAGGAAGACCGAGGAAAAGATGGATAGATAACGTAGTTGAATTCTGCCAGAGGGCTATGAAAACCATCACACGAGTCACCAGGGAAGCGCAAGACAAATACATAACACCACGACACTGGGTTAACAACCAGGTAACAGTGTACTGACAAAAGCAGAGAAGCTCAAGACAAATACATAAAACCAGACACTGGGTTAACAACCCGGTAACAGTGTGCTGACAAAAGAAGAAACAAGTATTAAGGATCTCCGGAAACAAAAAAAAAACAATTTACCAAATACAGAAATCGATTAACTAACCTTTATTTCTTACGTCACCAACTGCCTAGCACTGCAGACAACTTTTTGTCAGAGCACAGCCTCATCTGCAGGGCTAGGCAACAAGAAATAAAGGTTTGTGTTTGGAATCCTGTGTTTGGTAAATTGTTTTAAAATTTTTTTTATTAACTATCTACTTTATTGTGTAAACATTTTCAGCTCTATAAATCTACTTTATTGTGTAAATATTTTTAGCTCTATAAATCTACTTTAATGTGAAACATTTTAGGTCTATAAAGTATTGTGCTGAAATAGATTTGGGAGGACATAACATAAATAACTTGAGAAACATGGATGATACTGTCTTAATAGCACGAAATGAAATGGAGCTCAAGAAATTGATTGATACGGTTGTGACAGAAAGTAACAACAAAGGACTGAGTTTGAATATTAAGAAGACAGAAGTTATGATCAAATCAAAAGCAAACTCGACAAATGCACCATTACAGTAAATGAGACTGAGCTAAGACAAGTTCAGCAATTTAAATACTCGAGTCCTGGTAACATCAGATGCCGATCAGAAATAAAGAGCAGAATAGAACAAACCAAAGCAGCGTTCCAGAAAATGAGAAGCATTATATGCAACAAGTCATTGTCAATTGAGATCAGAATGAGAGTTATACAGTGCTACATAGAACCAATACTAACGTACGGATGCGAGTCATGGACAATAAACAAACAGATAGACAATTGAGGTCAGAATGAGAGTTATACAGTGCTACATAGAACCAATACTGACATACGGATGCGAGTCATGGACAATAAACAAACAGATAGACAATTGAGGTCAGAATGAGAGTTATACAGTGCTACATAGAACCAATACTGACATACGGATGCGAGTCGTGGACAATAAACAAACAGATAAACAATTGAGGGAGAAAGTAGTAGTACTTGCGGAAAAACTCAAACGGCTCAAATCTCACCCAATGCATGAAAGAATGTATGAATCCGGAAAGTGGAGAATACAGAGATCTAACTTCGTTAGAATCTCTAACGCACTGACCACAGACCATCCAGTCCTGTCCAAATGCACAGCCAAACCAATCCCGACAATTGACAAGTGTCCGCCATGGAAAACAAAAATGCCAGAACTAAGGGAATCAATCCCAGGCATACTGGGCAAAAGGGATCAAACAAACCTCGACAGAAAAACTGCAGCAGAAGAACACATAGAATCAGAGTACCCTAAAATGATGGACGCACGTCTACACGGACGGATCGGCAAATAACGCAATAAGCGATGGCGGAGGAGGAATAGTGCTTAAAATCTCAAAGAAAGTCACGGTCAAGAAAGCGATTGCAACTGGCAAATACTCGAATAACTACCGAGCAGAGGCAGAGGCAATCAAAGAGGCGGCCGAAATGATCTTGGAGAGAAGAAACACTATACGCAACAAGGTCGTGATATTCACTGATGCTCTATCGGTCATCACGGCACTCAAATGAGTCGGCAAAACTGAGATGAATGAGCTCAAAACGTCCCTCGCTGAACTAACGAGTTCACTCAAACGCACCGTCATCCAGTGGATACCATCACACTGCAACATTAGGGGAACGAAGCGGCCGACAAGCTAGCCAAAGAGGGCGGGCGACTACCCCAGACTGATCTCGAGATCAGCTATGAGGAAGTCAAAACAACCATCGGTTCGCACTATCGAAGCAAATGGGCAAAAGACCACCCGCAGTACACAGACAGTGACGGATACTATGGTCTCTCTCGCAGTGAACAAGTTGCCATATTTCGCCTCCGTACCGGCCATAACAAGCTCAGAGCCCACATGTTCCATAAATTTAAAATTGGCACAACTAGCCTGTGCCCATGCAATATGGCAGACATGACGGCAGAACACGTCTTGCAAGACTGTCAACGTTTAGCAGGTATACGAAAGAGTACTGGCCACAACACACAGAGCTTCGCGAAAAGCTGTACGGAGGAACGGAGTCCCAAAAACAACAGTTAAATTCATGATAGAAGTTGGTCCATCAGGCTAGGCCGGGAACGCAAAGAAGAAGAAACAAACAGATAGACAATTGAGGTCAGAATGAGAGTTATACAGTGCTACATAGAACCAATACTGACATACGGATGCGAGTCGTGGACAATAAACAAACAGATAGACAATTGAGGTCAGAATGAGAGTTATACAGTGCTACATAGAACCAATACTGACATACGGATGCGAGTCGTGGACAATAAACAAACAGATAAACAATTGAGGTCAGAATGAGAGTTATACAGTGCTACATAGAACCAATACTGACATACGGATGCGAGTCGTGGACAATAAACAAACAGATAAACAATTGAGGTCAGAATGAGAGTTATACAGTGCTACATAGAACCAATACTGACATACGGATGCGAGTCATGGACAATAAACAAATAGTACGAAAAATCTATGTGGGCAACGAAGATCTGGTTTTACAGAAGAATGATGAGAATCCCATGGACTGCTAAAATGACTAATGTGGAGGTGCTGAATGAGGTCAAGACAGAGAGAACGCTTATCAATATAAGAAAGAGGTAGTCATCATTTTTATCGGGAACGTGATGAGGAGGGGAGGTTTAGAACACATTGTAACAACTGGTAAAATGAAAGGTTGACGAGACAGAGGAAGACAGAGAGATAAAATTTTGGATAGCCTGACTTCATGGCTCGTAAGACCGTCAACATCTGAGCTAATAGCAAGCACCAGAGACAGAGATTTGTGGAGATCCATGATCACCTACACCAGCCGGCACAGCACCTGATGATGATAACTGTCTATTTATTTACCTTTCGATGACGCCGACTATGATTATTCAGATATAGTGGACACAGAGCAAAAGGCAGTCTACGCAAAAGGTGAAGCTCAGAAATAATAGAACTAGTGAACCACTATTTATAAAGCGCACATAAAAGCCTGTTCTAGACATTTCTTATCTTGACTTGATTGTGATTTTTATTCTAGTGTTATTTCAGAGTTATTTTATTTATTATTCTAGGGTTATCTTATCATGGCATCGAGAACTTGATAAAGTCACTAAAAAACAGCGAAGATCAAAACTTTTATCTCAAAACACTGAAAACGAAGATATTTAAAACATATAAAACAGAATTGATGGCTAATATATGTGTCAACGGTCACAAAATAGTAATTCGACAATTCTGAATACATTGGGGCATTGCTGACAAATGACGGGAATGCTTTAAAAGAAGGATGAGCAAAGCTTCGCAAAAACTATAAGAACTAACTAACCTATGGAAGGGAACTGACATAAGAACATAAATTAAGTGTTTAAGAGCCTGCGTTTTTCCGGTGGCAACATATGGTTTGAGACACGGACCATTGGCAAAGCGACGGAGAAAATCATTAATGCCTTTGAATGCAAATGCTACAGAAGAGTACTTAGAATATCATAGATAGAGAAAAGAACAAGTGCTTCTGTTCTGCAACAGCTTGATATTAGAGAGAGGTGGTTATTAAAGAGCATAACATCAAGGAAAATTAAATATTTCGGACACATCAAACGACATGAGTGCCTAGAGAAGATGATTTTGGAGGGAATGGTGACTGGAGGAAGAATGAGAGGAAGACCTAGAAGACGATGGGTGCAAGATGTTATTTACGATCTGAGAACGACCGCTGGTGACGCCGGTCAACTTGCACAGAATATAGAGTTTTTCAGGACTACTGTCAGTGGTTCGAATCCAGTGTTTGTCTATTTGATTTTTCGGAAGCTCTTAATACATGTACACTGTTTATTTGTTGATTATATTCGTTATTTCCGTTGCTTCCTCTGGGGTTCTTGCAAAAACTTCTTGTTCTCATGTCATTGGAGACAAGTTCCGGAAGGACAACAACTTGATGATGATTCTAGATTGAACTCTAAAAATCAGCAAACAAGCAAACTACACCAATCTACATTGTAGCTGTTTCTTATCGCCCAAACTACAGTAAAAAAAAAAAAAAATCAGGTATACAAGTGTTGTCCTAGTTCAAATAGAAAATAGTAAAAAAAGAAATCAGGGCGCAGTAGAACATCGCGGAGAGAATTGATTTGGCAAGCATGAACATACAAATAGAAATCGTGTTAAGTTATGTAGCCGGAGTAAAAAATACAAATGCATGACAAGAGAAGTAAGGTAGGTACTGGGGAGCAGAAATCGTTTACAGAAACGAATAAACAAACAGGTACAGGGCGTAGACGTAGTTTTAATTAACAATTGCTTTTCTTATTTTCAAGCCTTGCTTTTCTTAGTGTTCTCATTTGTGTAAACATAACTTAATGGAGTAACATCTTTTCTTAACTACCATTGAAGCTTAATGCAGACAATTTTGTTATCAGAGAACTATCATCATATCACTCCCGACAATGACTTTAACCCTTGTGGCTTGACGAGTATGACAACAGAACATATCCTACAGAACTGCCCCAGTATGTAGGCCTAAGTAGAAAGAGGTGGCCCACTCACACCAGCGTCCAAGACAAACTGTATGGCATGGCTGATAATCTGAGTCAGACGGCTGACTTCATTAGAGAATCCGAAATTCCAATCTAGTGAGAACGCAGAAGAAGAATACAGGTACGTACTAAAATGTTTCTCTCCTCGCTGTAGAAGACTAACGTGTCTGGGAGTCTTGACAGTAAATGTTTTCATTAGCCGAGTTGTTTTTATAAGTCAATCACACAAACGAGTAGGAATAAGTCATCTATGTCAGGACATGGTCTCCGATAAAAATACGGCCGGCGGGCTCAGGTAAGAATTCTAGGAAATAAGACCACATCTGTCGCGTTATCCTCGCATTCCAGTGTTGTTGTGTATAGATTAATTCATATAAAAAACCCTCGCATTCCAGTCTTGTTGTGTACAGACTAATTCATATAAAAAACCCTCGCATTCCAGTCTTGTTGTGTACAGACTAATTCATATAAAAAACCCTCACATTCCAGTCTTGTTGTGTACAGACTAATTCATATAACAAACCCTCCCATTCCAGTCTTGTTGTGTACAGACTAATTCATATAAAAAACCCTCGCATTCCAGTCTTGTTGTGTACAGACTAATTCATATAACAAACCCTCACATTCCAGTGTTGTTGTGTACAGACTAATTCATATAAAAAACCCTCGCATTCCAGTCTTATTGTGTACAGACTAATTCATATAAAAACCCTCGCATTCCAGTCTTGTTGTGTACAGACTAATTCATATAAAAAACCCTCACATTCCAGTCTTGTTGTGTACAGACTAATTCATATAACAAACCCTCACATTCCAGTCTTGTTGTGTACAGACTAATTCATATAAAAAACCCTCGCATTCCAGTCTTGTTGTGTACAGACTAATTCATATAACAAACCCTCACATTCCAGTCTTGTTGTGTACAGACTAATTCATATAACAAACCCTCGCATTCCAGTCTTGTTGTGTACAGACTAATTCATATAACAAACCCTCGCATTCCAGTCTTGTTGTGTACAGACTAATTCATATAAAAAACCCTCGCATTCCAGTCTTGTTGTGTACAGACTAATTCATATAACAAACCCTCACATTCCAGTCTTGTTGTGTACAGACTAATTCATATAACAAACCCTCGCATTCCAGTCTTGTTGTGTACAGACTAATTCATATAAAAAACCCTCGCATTCCAGTCTTGTTGTGTACAGACTAATTCATATAACAAACCCTCACATTCCAGTCTTGTTGTGTACAGACTAATTCATATAAAAAACCCTCGCATTCCAGTCTTGTTGTGTACAGACTAATTCATATAAAAAACCCTCGCATTCCAGTCTTGTTGTGTACAGACTAATTCATATAAAAAACCCTCACATTCCAGTCTTGTTGTGTACAGACTAATTCATATAACAAACCCTCACATTCCAGTCTTGTTGTGTACAGACTAATTCATATAAAAAACCCTCGCATTCCAGTCTTGTTGTGTACAGACTAATTCATATAAAAAACCCTCACATTCCAGTCTTGTTGTGTACAGACTAATTCATATAAAAAACCCTCGCATTCCAGTCTTGTTGTGTACAGACTAATTCATATAAAAAACCCTCGCATTCCAGTCTTGTTGTGTACAGACTAATTCATATAAAAAACCCTCACATTCCAGTCTTGTTGTGTACAGACTAATTCATATAAAAAACCCTCGCATTCCAGTCTTGTTGTGTACAGACTAATTCATATAAAAAACCCTCACATTCCAGTCTTGTTGTGTACAGACTAATTCATATAAAAAACCCTCACATTCCAGTCTTGTTGTGTACAGACTAATTCATATAAAAAACCCTCGCATTCCAGTCTTGTTGTGTACAGACTAATTCATATAAAAAACCCTCGCATTCCAGTCTTGTTGTGTACAGACTAATTCATATAAAAAACCCTCACATTCCAGTCTTGTTGTGTACAGACTAATTCATATAAAAAACCCTCACATTCCAGTCTTGTTGTGTACAGACTAATTCATATAAAAAACCCTCACATTCCAGTCTTGTTGTGTACAGACTAATTCATATAAAAAACAGCACAACATGCTAAATCAATGTTATATTATTTTACAAATTAAGTTTAAAGATAAGGCATGTCAGTATTATTAAAACTTTCATCAATAAATAACAATGAACGCATAGAATTGAGTAAAATTGCAAAAATAGTACGGTGTTCTATCAAACATATACAAAAACCAGTTTACCCTCTGGTGTCCAGTTCAGTGCAGTTTTCATGACAGAGCTTGTCTTCATGCATATCACATGTCCGATCCATCCTCATCATTTCTATTGGATAATGGTGCTCACTTTCTACTGTTCGCTCGTGTGTTGCCGTTGCTCTCAAGGGAGCAAAGAATAATAACACTGCGACCTACAAGAAATGTCGTAAGAGGCAATTGAGGTAGGGGACTAGGGAAGATACCCTAGTAAAAAAAAAACGTCGCAGAAATCGGATGTGCTGGCCTACTTGTAGACGTATAGCTGGCACAACGTTCAATCTCTTTAGACTTCGATCACATACAAATCACAAAGAGTGGATATCGTTATGGAACGTTCGAAGAAGATATCCTACTTTTGACACTGTGCAAGCGGTTATTTGTTGAATATATATTATTTGGTCGCCCGAGTGGTTACCAGGACCCAAATTTGGGGTGTAAAGAATAGAACCACTGTTACCTGCCACGCATGTCGTAAGAGGCGACTAAGGAGGTTTGGCTGAAAGCGGATGCACATGTCCTAAACTGTTAAATCTATGCGTTTAGGGGACTACCAAACAAATGTGAACGTATACACGTTCTTGGCAAAGATCAAACGTATCACAAAGAGTGATTAAAATTGGTCGTAAAGAACGAACGCAAAGAAGAAGATATTAATTGGTCATAACACGAGTAAGATCTTTCGCAGACAAGTTGATGGAAGAATGAGAGTTTGAACATATCTGTCGCATTCCAGCATTCTCGAATTCAGCATTCTCCAGTATTCTGATCGCATAGTAATAAGAATAACCGTCCATCGCAAGCGATGATGACAACAATCTCACACGTGTGCTGCTGCACCTCTCTTGTGTGTGCGGAGGTGACTGTAGAGTCCAACCCTAGAATACAATCGCCTACTACAGGTGGGGCATACATGATCAAGGTTAGACATGTGGGTGTTGTGTGTTCTGTTTGTTTTTGGCAGCACGTTTTCTCTGTGCCTCAGCGGCACGGCGATTCTCAGCCATGCGAGTTCCTCTTGTGTTTTTACAGCGCCACATTTGGCGATCTTGCGTCAGGGATTTCCATCGCGTGGTGTCTATATCGAAGCATTTCAGAGACACTTTAAGAGTGCTTTAAAGCGGGTTTTTTCTGTCCACCAGCCGAACGTCTGCCCCCCTTTTCAAGCTCACCATACATCAACTGTTTTGGGATGCGTTTATCAGGCATCCGAGCAACGTGACTGGCCCCATCTCACTTGGGCCTTCTGTAACAGGGTGTTGACGCTTGGGATCGTTGCTATTATGAGGACTTCGGTATCTGGAATTTTGTCCTTCCAGTTTATTTTTAGTATTCTGCGTAGACAGCTTGTGTGGAAGTGGTTTAGTTTTCTTTCATGTCTGCTATACACTGTCCATCCCTCGATGGCATACAGAAGCGTGGTTAGCACTATGCAGGTAAACTTTCAGCTGTGGCTCCGTATAGAAAAGGATATCACACAGCTGCTTAGTTCTGATGCTGTATTGACTGATTTCCGACCGCCTGAAGGATCATGAATGCGCAAGGTGTCTTACTCATTCTGCTTTTAGTCTCAGATCCAGCATCTCATTCTTTGTTAATAATACTTATGTGTGTGTGAATCTTATATGGGCACTATCATCCGAAGACGACGCTGGAGATGGATTGACATGTGATGCGCATGGAGACTGGCTCCGACACGAAAACTGCACTGAGATGGACTCCAGAGGGTAGGCGAAAGCATGGAAGACCCAAGACGACCTGGAGGAGAACGATAGAGCAAGAACTGAAGGAAATGAATCATAGCTGGAACACAATACAGAGGAAGGCCATGAACAGGGAAGAATGGTGTACGTTTGTTGTTGCCCTAAACGCCAAGGCAACAGGCTAAAGAGAGTGTGTGCAGTGCATGGTGCGCGAATGTATGTATGTATGCATTTATGCATGTTCGTATGTACGTATGCGTAAACGCATGCATGTTTGCAACTATGTGTATATGGGAACAGTTATACATGTCAGCGACACACATACATATATATACTTCACACACAATATGTCACTTATATTTTTTCTTCGACATGATTCACTTAAGCTAGCATTCTCATGTTCTTATTCCCATCCCAGATTTTCAAGACAGCCAACTGCCTAATTATCTCCCCTCTCATCCAATAGTAATCCTAACATCCTTACGTTAATAGTGAACTCGTTCAGCGGTTCCGAACTTTTTGTACGTCGTGGCCTCAATAATATCAAATCGTAGCCACCGATAATATACGGCCAGCGGGCTCAGGTAAAAATTCTAGAAAATAAGATCACAACTGTCGCGTGACCTCGCATTCCAGTATTGTCGCAAGGGTAGCAAAGAATAGTAACACTGTGATCTACAAGGCATGTCGTAAGAGGCGACTGAGGTAGGGGCCTACGGAAGCTACACTAGTAAATAAAAAGTATCCCAGAAATCGGATGTGCTGGTCTACTTGTAGGCGCATAACTAGTACAACGTACAATCGCTCTTAGGATCAGATCACATATAAATCACGAATTATAGTTCAACAAGTGACGATATGGTGTCTTCGAAGAAAAAAGGACAGGTTTAGAAATGAAACATCAAGGAAAAAGTGAGTACAACATCATTTCTAAACTTCATCAAGTAACAACAAATTAAATGATTCGGACACATAAGCAGATTATTAACAGATTACCAACAGATTACCAACAGATTACTAACAAATTACCAACAGATTACCAACAGATTACCAACAGATTAGTGGGTGTTTGTGGATAAGGGTTAAACCTCGCATCTCGTTCCGACAGTCATGGGTTCGAATCCGGATCGCGACATTCTGTTCCCGGTATTTTTTCAGACACCCTCAGGATTGTTGCCGGAGCTACAGCGTTCTTGCTTTGTGCAATACTTTCGGAAGATGACGTGCCATTTCTGCGGAGAGAAACGAGCCATATTGGTAAAACCCAGGCAATGAAGTCAATCCTTCTGCCTTAGACCCTTTAGACCAACAGACGTTTTATATTGAAGGACACGTCTTCAACGATACAATAGATGCAAAACACTGCTTTGTAGTTTAATTGGGGACAATCAAAGGCTAGCGGAGTAAACCGTACACAAAACTGGACGGCAGACAAACCAAGTAGTCCAAATAAAGACTGGTAACCTGGGTAGATGACGCTCAACAACCCGGGAGGGTAAGTCGTCTAAGGGTCGCTACCCTAAAAGAAAATAGCAACCTGCTGCCTTGCAGGTAGGCTGGTGACAGTCAAAGGCTGACGGAGAGCGAACCCAGCAAACGCTGGTTGAAATCAGACACGTCGCCGAAGGACAAGCACCACAGCTCCAAATGGTACTGAAGATGTGACATAAAAATACGGTCTTTGCAGTGCTGTTTATATATCACAATAAGAATGATTAAAACAGCCCTCTGTGATTGCGGCTGGCGAAAAAAACCACAGGTTCTTCAGATTTACGATGTTCGTGGCACCGAACCAAAGGGTTACGGTGTTCATGGCACCGAGCCGAAGAGCTGAAAAGCTCAAGTGCTTCTGGATCGAAGAAAAAACTGCCCCAGTACTTGCTTTTGTGCATCGATTGCTGCTTTCCTTATCGATACTTCAGTTGGCAGTGAAAATTGCTCGTAAGTATTTGGCCTTATTGGTTTGTTTTATTTTATGTTCTGAGTTTATTGTAGGTTTTCTGTTGTCGCTTATCGCCATCCAGAAAACCTTAAAAAATAGCTACTCAGAAACTACAAACCAGAAAAACCTTACAACTAAAAAAACCTTACAAACCAGAAAACCTTACAATAAAACTCCAGAAAACACCTAGCAATAAAACTCCTAGAAAACCTTACAATAAAACTCCAGAAAACCTTACAATAAAACTCCAGAAAACTTTACCAGAAACTTACAATAAACTCCAGAAACCTTACAATAAAACTCACCAGAAAACTTACAATAAAACTCCAGAAACCTTAAAAAAATCCAGAACCTTACAAACTCCAGAAAACCTCTACAATAAACTCCAGAAAACCTTACAATAAACTCCAGAAAACCTTAAAATAAACTCAGAAAACCTACAATAAAACCCAGAAAACCTTACAATAAACTCCAGAACATCGAAATCAAGCAAACCAATGCGGCCAAATATATATCATATTTTTAAATTGCAGTATAATTTTTTTATATTGTTACATCAAGTTGTTATATTGCTAAATCATGTGTTTAATTGCTATATCAAGTTTTCAATTGCTATATTGTGTTTTTAAATTGCTATATCAATTTTTCAATATCTAATTATAGTTTTTATAGCTATATCATGCTATTCTAAAGCTATCTCATTTTTCCCATTGCTATATCAATCTTTCAATTGTAATATCATGATTTCTATTGTAATATTAAATTTCTCAATTGCAATATCACGTCATTAAATTGCTTTATCGTGCTTTCCTATTGCTATATTACGTTTTTCAACTAATATATACATTTTTTTCAAGTGAAGCATCATGTTTTCTAATACCTGTATCAAATTTTTCATTTGCTATACATCGTTTTCAGTTGCTGTACAAAGTACAGAGGAGCCTCTGGCAGAGTGGATTAGAGGCGGCTTATGGGAGACCCGTGTTCACTTCACGGTAAGGCCAAGAATTTTTTTCTGTTGTGGGCATAAATGAAAAATGCTAACCTGAACAACTTCGAGGGCGACTGCACTAGCCAAGCGGCGAGTAAATTCTCCTGGCTCGCTCGTCCCACATGTCCTATACCGCCCTACAAGCAGCATCGACAGTTTAAATAAAAATACAAAGTTGTACTATTGCTATACACAGTTTTTCAATTGCTGTTTAGTGTTCTCCAACATCTACAAAATGTTTTTTAATAACAACTTAATGTTATTCATCATATCATCGTTTCGAATTGTTATTTGATGTTTCCAAATTGTTACATCATATTACTCAAATGTGATATGGTTTTCAATGTTTCGACTGTGAAGAATGATATTCCCTCCCCGCCCCAGATCTCATAACGATTTATACTTGTAAGAGTTGTTTTTTAATGACGGATGATATCTTGTGAAGCTTTTTGTGGAATCAGAAATTGTGTCGAGTTCAGATTATTTGAGTTGGCTGAAATCGTATGCAGCGTATCTCTAAACGTGGAAGTCTATCGTTTAGGCTAATAAACCCAAAGTGCAAGTATAAACGTTCTTGGCAAAGATCAAACATATCACAAAGAGTGATTAATTAAAATTAGTTCGCAAGAACAAACAAAGAAAGAAGAAGTAGAACTTCGTCTTGTGACTTGTTGGTTCGGTAAAGATAATTCATGAACATAAAATGGAAACAGAATTCAGGAGAGTATGAACAAGAAATGTCGGTCAACACTAGTATCAACTGTTAAGAAAGAAAGATGGAGATATGTTGACACACTTGAGAGGAAATGACTACAGAAAACAAAGCAGGCATTGAAGTGGGATACAAAGGGTTCAAGAAAGAGAGGAGACTTAAGGAGACCAGAAACGAACTTTGCTTAGAAGCAAGAAATATCGGTTTCAGTTCCATGGAGGAGATTGAGCGAGTTGCATAGGATAGAGTGATATGGAGAAATTGCTTGCAGGTCATTTGTAAGATAACGTACAGAGGAAATATAGTATTTAAAGATAATTAAAGAAAGTCAAGATTCAGCGATCGAACAAGGATGTGTCCTCTCACCAATAATCTGTATCACATTTATGAATAAAATAAGTTAAGAGTTACATTCAGATCATCATCAAGTAGCTTGTCTATTCCGGAACTTGGCTGAGATGACATCAGTCCTGAAAAATATTCTGTACAAGATGACCGGCGTCAGCAGCAGTCATTCTCAGATCGTCAATAACATCTTGCACCCATCGTCTTCTAGGTAAAGATTGATAGGACCATCTTCATTGGACTTCGGCGAGTAACCAAGTGTGCTCCGATCTCTTCTTACACAGGAAGATCTCAGCTGCAGTGCACGAACTCCTTAGCACCGGCGAGGGTCCCTGATGTAATTATAAAGATAGTGAAGATATATATTTATAGGAATCTTATTTTTAATCTTTTCTAGTGAACTTTCCAGCCTACTCTTCTTGATTTTGAACTGTCAGTGGTTCTATTACGTGCTCACATTGAACACGGGACCTACGTTTTATCGCCCGTCTCCATAGAACTAGGAACTCGATCTCACCTACACTGAGATCAGGGATCTCTGAAAAATATACAGATTGCTCCAGGAGGGAGCAGAACCTGGTATCTTTATCACGATAGACGAGTACCTAACATCTACGTCACCTGTCAACAAACATCATCCTGAACCAAATCTGCCACCATACCAGTCCTTTGGAATTTCTTTCTCTCACAGTATCACACCAGCCTCTGCTACCGTCATTTAAAAATTATCTATAGCATTCCACAATTCATCTTCGCCGCAGGCTAGCCTCTTCTTCTTAACTTAATCACAATACCGGCTGCTTATTAAAAAAATTTAAACAATTTTGTTACATTTTCTTCTTCTTCTTGTTTTCTTCTTATGCTTCAGTATTTGTTGAGAGATGTAAGATTTTCTTTGCGTAGCTAGTGATTTGTTGGAGAGATGTGATTTTCTTGCGTATCTTCATGATTTGTTGAGAGATGTAATTTCTTTGCGTATGCTTCAGTGATTTGTTGGAGGAGATGTAAGGATTTTCTTTGCGTCTTGTCAAATGCACTTTATAAAGTTGTATTCATTTCTCTAAAGTTGTTCTTGATACCTTCACTCCCTCTTTAGTGTGGTATTTATTCTGCTCTATATTCATTATATTTGTACAATGATACACTTTGTTGTAGCCGATACTTGGACATACTTTTCAGATGAACAAACCATTTAATCTGTTTTTTTATGAATTGAATGGCTGGTTTCATTCATAGTCTTCTCGTAAGTTCTTTATGTCGAACCACATCATGGACTATAATACAAACATTAAAGAATATAGAAGCTTTTGAAACAAGGTGCTATAGAAAAGTTCTTAGAACATCCTGGACACAGAAGAGAAAAGAACAAAGACATCCTACAAGATCTGCATATTGAGAAGCATTGTCTCATAAATAACATCATGTCTCGAAAGGTGAAATACTTTGGCCACGTTAAACGTCACAGTGGTTTGGAGAGAACGTTAATGAAAGCATTGTTACTGGAGTACGAGACAGGCTACTGAAGTACCAAGACGAAGGTGGCGGCAGGACATCAAATAAACATTGAACATGGCGCTGTAAGAGGCGGGAGCACTTGCTAGAGACAAGTAGTTTTTTAGGCGGACTGTGATGAAAGCGGTGCTTTGCAAGGGGCATGCTATTTGAAGATGATGATAAATTACAATTTTTTTTCTAAAATATGTTTCCAAACTACTTGTAAATGTTAAGAACCTCTATTCTAGTTATCACATAAACATTGCTAAAAGTCATGAAAATTACAATCGAAAGCATTGCTGTTAAATCTGTCCAAACAATATGTTTCCAAACTTTTGTAACTGTTGAGAACCTCTATTCTAGTTATCACATAAACATTGCCAAAAGCCAAGAAAATTACAAGCGAAAGCATTGCATGTTAAATCTCTGCCAAAAAATCGTAAAGAGAAGACGCTGAAAACAGCAGAATATTGCTGAAAAGTGAAGTCATGCGCAGTTGAAGACGTTGCACATTGCTGTGAAACGAACTGTAATAAAAATACCCCCCAAAAACTGTCTTCACTGCTTCAAAGAATGTTCTGTCTGTGATGTAATATTTTAAAGATTACTAACGAAAACATCCAATTTCTTTGTGGAAAAACCAAGAAAACAGATTCAGAAACAGTTACGCGTTATTAGAACAAGATGGATGTAACAATTTTCTTTGTTCTTTGTTTAGTTTTGTGTGAACTTATTCATGTCAATACAGAAACTGGAAAGTAGAAAGATAGTGTGATTTTTTGTGTTTAGGTATACGAATTTATGATATACATCTTTATCATTTAGTAGTTTAATCAAAGAGCCACGGGAACCATCAGTATGCATACTCTTTGATATATGTTGAGGGAGACTGAGCACCTATGGGTCTGCCCGGAGTGCAGTGACGTCAGTTTAAAGCAACCAATAACATTAAATAGTTTGTTCTGAGCACAACTTTGCAACCCTTACAGTCCTTCGGAATTTATCTTTCTCTCATAGGCCAGATGTCCCGCCACTGAGTGTCATGCTCAAATCATCAGTTATATCATGAATCCATCTTCTCCGTGGTCTTCCTCTTCTCCTCTTCTTCTCTTCTTCTTACCTTCTTCAATTAAGATCTACTCTAACACATTGTGTCTCTTCATATGTCAAAAATGCTTCAATTTTCTCATTCTTATTTGTAGTGTCTTTGATATTGAGTTCTTTCTGGATATATCTATTTGTTCTCTTCTCTGTCCATGATCTACGGAATACTCTTCTATAACATTTCATTTCAAAAGCCCATAACTGGTTTTTTTTGGGAAGTTCCTAATACTTGGCCACTGTCTATTTTTTGATCCTATTCATTGGCTTTCGGTGCTTCCTGAGGGTTCTAAAACTCCCTATTCTCTTGTTACAAATGAAACTACTATGAATGATTTGTGATAGACTGATGTATGATATGGTATACTTGTGTATATGTTATATGTGTATACTTGTGTATATGTATATGTATATGTGTATATTATGTGTATGTGATATGTTATATGTGTATACTTGTGTGTGTATGTATGTTATATGTGTATGTATCTTGTATACTGTGTATGTATGTATATGTGTATACTTGTGTGTATGTATGTTATATTTGTGATGTATATCTTTGTATGTTATAGTTATATTTTGTAAAAGTACTTGTGTGTATGTATGTTATATGTGTATACTTGTGTGTATGTATATGTGTATACTTGTATTCATGTCATCTATATAGGCACAAACACAAACAGCTTATGGCATTTGTTTGTGCAAACACTGTTCGATCCAATCTGATTATTCTGTGTTCTCTAGTCGACGCTGTTTATAAAAAGACACGACTAAGTGAAGTTTAAAAAAAAAACAACTTACTGGTTCTGTTCTTAAAAACGTTAGTCTGTATGGCTAGACACTGAGTGCCGTTAGAAATAAGGGGTGTAGTTCGAATCCCATGTTTGGTAATTTTTTTTTCTGGAAGCCCCTAGTATTTGTTCTCTGTCTAATTTTAAATCATACTCATTGACTCCGGCGCTTCCCTGATGGTTTTAAAACTTCTTATTCTCTAGCTATAAAATAAAGAAAGTTCTTTATGTGAAAAGTCACTATATCTGCTAGTGGTGTGTTTGGCGAAAATATTTAAGACCTTAACGTGGGTAATGGTACGGATTAAGTTAATTATTATGTGAAGTTGAACATGCATCAAGTTCTTTTCTTTATTCTCTCCAGCAAACGTGGCAGATATTCATAATCTAAACAAAAGGCAGGCAGACAATTTTGTAAGTAGCTTTTCCTATTGGTTTCTTATATTAAATCTGATGTGTTTTAACAGCAGACGTCACGTGGAGAGGCTGGCTGACTCTGCCACAAAATTCATTGGGTCAGCCAATGGACAGAGCTAACATTTTGAACGCACTCTTAGATTGTGGCCGGAAAAGAAGATGTTCATGTAAACCAATCCACATCAACTGCTAGTTTGCAAGAGCTGGGATTGAAGATTGGAGTGGCCAACTAAGAACATAACAGGTGTAAGAGTAGACTCATCAATCAAAATCGAACTGGTACGGTCTGTCGCTGGACGCTGTTGAAGATATTGCGAAGGAGATCGGAGCACCTATGGACGTGAATAGAACACTGTATACCTCTAATCACAGATAAAAAAGTTAATTGCATATCCTTTATAGGACTTTGCGAATCAACCCCAGCTTTTAACGCTGTTTGTGATTTTTCAAGGCATTATTACGTTCAGTAATTTGCCAGTGCTTTCTGAACGGGTGGTGTCATCGCACTTTGTAAAATTCAAGCGAAACAACTTGCAACCAAGCTGTCCGCAGCGTGATACTGAACACTATATAGCTCTAACCACATAGAAAAACAACACTTATAGCTCTAACCACATAAAAGAACACATTATAGTTCTAACCACATAGAAATAACACTTATAGCTGAGGCTAGTACCTTACCTCAACGACACAAATAAGGAACCATTTGAAAAATTCAACATAGCCACAACATATTCGATGTAAAAGTACAAAAGTACGTTTTAGTTGCACTTAAGAAAAAAGAAATACTCTCTTATTGAAGCTCCGTTTGTTACCAACTTTTCGAGTTTACACATGTGCTATAGACAATCCTCTTCGGAATTTCACACATTTTTTACTCGCTACAAGACACGAAAATATGCTTATATTATCGTTATGTTTTTTAATTTGTAGGAGTCTCTGTAGCGGGCAGATAAGGTTCTCACATCGCGATCTAAAGGCACTTGGTTCGTTCCAAGCGTGGAGGATCAGAATCAATTTTCTCAATGTAAGGAAGATCTTGAACATAAGTATTAGAGAAGAATCTTCCGTATACAATGGATAGAATAAATAGATCTATCTAGAAAGAACTCAAAATCAAAGAAACTGGCTGATGCTACAAACAAGAAAGAGAAAATTGTGATATTTTGGAGATATAAAGAGACACGAATGGTTAGAGATGACCATCACGGAAGGAGGCATACCAGCAAAGAGGAGAAGAGGAAGACCACGGAGAAGATGGATTCAGGATGTAAATGATGACGGCTGCAGAGGCGGGACTATGAGAGAGATAAATTTCGGAGGACTGTTGGGGTGGCAAAGTTCTGCTCAGGACAAGTTATTTGATGATGATGAGGAAGATTCAGTTCCTAGTGATATCGGAGATGGATGATAATACGTCTGTCCTGTGTTCAAGTTGAGCACTTAATAAACCACTGTGTTGAAAATCGATTATACAGGGTGTTCAAGATAATAGCAGCATGTGAATGGAGTCAATCTGGCATATTTGTATGAAAATGAGAAGGTTCAGTTATGACGTAGTATAGGTCAAGGTTATGTGACGGTATGTAATTGTAGTGCGGGAAGGGGCGATGAACAAATGTGACGTAAAACGAGCTAGTCAGAACCGGTTTAAATAGTACATAAACATAACGCGATAGATTATCTGGCAACTTTCGATTTGTCAATGGGGCTGCTTTAATCTTGAGCACCCTGTAGTAGGCAGAAAAAAGACTGAATTAAATGCAATCTTCATACCAACACTGTGCTACCAAGTCAAACATGGACACTAACAAAAGAGCAATAAAAGAAAATCACCACCTGTGAAATGAGATACTTGAGGAAAGCAGTAAATAAAACAAGAAGAGACCATATAAGAAATGAGGAAATTAGAAGAACAGCCGGAACAACACCTGCTATTAGATTCATTGAAAAACAGAGACTCAAATGATTTGGCCACTTGGTGGGAATGAACCCGAATACAGCAGTTGCAAGAGCGTACAACCTGAAAATGGAACCATCAAGAGGAAGTGGCAGACTAAGAAAAAGATGGGTTGATGGAGTTACAGACATCTTAAAACTCTACAATACCACAGCATATCAAGCGACCGAGCATGTATTATCTTGGAAACCGATCATGAATTAAATCTGCTACGCATAACGGAAAAAAAAGCAGAGAAGGACAAAAGAAAGAAAGAAAACTCCTTGTTAAAATCCATGAAAAAAACCGATTACAATAAAATTCCTACGAAAATATTCAACATCTTAAAAATTACACCGAGGATCGTCTAAACCCTTTTGCCACAGATATACCCCACACCCTTCCCTAGAATATACATGAAATATACTGGCCTAACATCATATTGTAGCAATATATTACATGGAATTAAAACATCATATTATACAATATATTACATGGAATGTAAGCTTAACATCATATTATACAATATATTACATGGAATGTAAGCTTAACATCATATTATACAATATATTAATGGAATGTAAGTACATCATATTATACAATATATTACATGGAATGTAAGCTTAACATCATATTGTACAATATATTACATGGAATGTAAGCTTAACATCATATTATACAATATATTACATGGAATGTAAGCTTAACATCATATTATACAATATATTACATGGAATGTAAACGGATATTTTTCATTAAAATAAAACTGTCGTTAATACCTGTAGTACTGTTTTTTTGGACGGTGTAGGACAAGTAGGACGTGAGCTTCCGGAATATAATTTTCGCAAGGCCAGTGCAGTCGCCACGAAGCTGTTCAGGCTAGGATTTTTCATTTATGACCATATGAGAAATAAAAATCCATGGCCTTACCGTGAGTTAAACGAGAGTCTGAAGCATGGTAGCCTCGCTCAAGTCCATTCGGTCAGGCGCATTTCATAGACGGGTTATAATGCTTGATTCAGCATTTTTGAAAACTTTCAATTTGTGTTTTTATTGCTCTTCCAGTTTGTTCAGTTTAGTTGTCCTCTTCAATTCCATGTGTTCTCTTGACATTCGTTTTTCTATTTTAATTTCTTGACATGTTTTATGAACTTCTGCTTTCTTATGTTTTTTCTGATGACGTGTGTGTTTTCTTTAACGAAATCATTAACATATGTTGTTATTATTCTTTGAATTGAATGGGTTGGTGGAACAAGAGACCAGTTGAGAAATGAAGACATCAGGAAAAAAGTGGGTACAACATCAATACTGAACTTCATCAAGAAACAATATATTAAATAGTTCGGCCACATAAGCAGATTACCAACAGACAGTGCACCTCAAAGAGCAATGTTGCTCCGATACAGTGTGGATACTAAGCAGAAGGCCCGCCTCTTAAAAGGAGGACCTCAGAGAGATAATAAAGGCGACGAAAGACACTATTTATGAGGCGCACACATAGGTTAGTTATAGAAATCTCTTATTTTGACGCTGTGAGGCAACGAGTACTCCAATGCTATATTGAACCAATTCTTATGTATGGCAGCGAATCATGGCACTGAACAAACAATCAATACGATCATTGGAAGCCACAGAGATGTGGTTTTACAGAAGAATGTTGAGAATTCCATGGACAGCAAAGAAAACAAACGTGGAGGTTTTAAATCAGGTCTGCACACAAAGAAACCTTATCCAAAGAATAAGAATCCGACAATCAAGGTTCTTCGGGCATATAATGCGAAGAGAAGGTTTAGAACATTTGGTGACTACAGGTAAAATTCAGGAAGGAGAGATCGTGGAAGACAGAGGAGAAGATGTTGAATGGCCTGACATCATGGTTCGACAAAATATCGACGTCAGAACTGATTACATGCACCAAGCAAAGAGAGTTGTGGAGAGACATGATTGCCTACGCCGGCAGGCATGGCACTTGATTGATTGAGGCACAATAGAATTGGAAAAAAGAAAATAAAGGTGAAAAAGGGCCTATCCCACACTTTTCAAGTTCTGAGAAAAACAGCATTCGAAGTTTATAGAGTGCATTCAATGTTCATCTTCATCTTATCTTATCTTATCTTATCTTATCTTATCTTAACCACATTTGCCGTGAAGCGCCGTGGAGAGAGTTAGTTTTCTATCTTGTGCCAGGTGGGTTGCGCTTGACGTTGTCAGTCCATGCTTTCGAATGGACTCTGAGATGTTATCTATCCATCGTGTTCTTGGCCTGCCTCGTGCTCTGCGCCCTGAGTGTCGATTATTGTAGGCACGTGATGGTAGTATATGTGGTTCCATTCTCATTAGATGATCGAACCACTTGATTCTTTGCTTCTCAATGTACTGTATGCACGGTATAGTACCAACGATGCTTCTGATAATACAAATACAAATGTTGAGTCTATCCCCCAACAAAGAACTTTTGAGGGTACATCCTAAATGCTTCCAGTTATCGTATTATAATAAAAATAATTTTGATGAAAGTATGGAATATTCCTTCTCCCACTAAGCCTTTGAATTATTATTTGAAACAAATTTAATTCTGATGAATACAATTATACATGGCTGTTGCATACCCGTTCTGCAAGTATTATATTATATATTTACCTAGAGTTCACTAAAGCAGGTGCGAGAATTCAAATACCTAGGAAGTGTCTTCACATCTGGTAATAGACTTGACCGTGGTCTACGATAACATAAGACCGATGGGCTCAGGTAAAAATTTTCGGAAATCAGACTCCAATCGTTGCGTTACCTTGCAGACTTGACCGTGGTCTACGATAACATAAGACCGATGGGCTCAGGTAAAAATGATCAGAAATCAGACTCTAATCGTTGCGTTACCTTGCAGACTTGACCGTGGTCTACGATAACATAAGACCGATGGGCTCAGGTAAAAATGATCAGAAATCAGACTCCAATCGTTGCGTTACCTTGCAGACTTGACCGTGGTCTACGATAACATAAGACCGATGGGCTCAGGTAAAAATGATCAGAAATCAGACTCTAATCGTTGCGTTACCTTGCAGACTTGACCGTGGTCTACGATAACATAAGACCGATGGGCTCAGGTAAAAATGATCAGAAATCAGACTCTAATCGTTGCGTTACCTTGCAGACTTGACCGTGGTCTACGATAACATAAGACCGATGGGCTCAGGTAAAAATGATCAGAAATCAGACTCTAATCGTTGCGTTACCTTGCAGACTTGACCGTGGTCTACGATAACATAAGACCGATGGGCTCAGGTAAAAATGATCAGAAATCAGACTCTAATCGTTGCGTTACCTTGCAGACTTGACCGTGGTCTACGATAACATAAGACCGATGGGCTCAGGTAAAAATGATCAGAAATCAGACTCCAATCGTTGCGTTACCTTGCAGACTTGACCGTGGTCTACGATAACATAAGACCGATGGGCTCAGGTAAAAATGATCAGAAATCAGACTCTAATCGTTGCGTTACCTTGCAGACTTGACCGTGGTCTACGATAACATAAGACCGATGGGCTCAGGTAAAAATGATCAGAAATCAGACTCTAATCGTTGCGTTACCTTGCAGACTTGACCGTGGTCTACGATAACATAAGACCGATGGGCTCAGGTAAAAATGATCAGAAATCAGACTCCAATCGTTGCGTTACCTTGCAGACTTGACCGTGGTCTACGATAACATAAGACCGATGGGCTCAGGTAAAAATGATCAGAAATCAGACTCCAATCGTTGCGTTACCTTGCAGACTTGACCGTGGTCTACGATAACATAAGACCGATGGGCTCAGGTAAAAATGATCAGAAATCAGACTCTAATCGTTGCGTTACCTTGCAGACTTGACCGTGGTCTACGATAACATAAGACCGATGGGCTCAGGTAAAAATGATCAGAAATCAGACTCTAATCGTTGCGTTACCTTGCAGACTTGACCGTGGTCTACGATAACATAAGACCGATGGGCTCAGGTAAAAATGATCAGAAATCAGACTCTAATCGTTGCGTTACCTTGCAGACTAGACCGTGGTCTACGATAACATAAGACCGATGGGCTCAGGTAAAAATTTTCGGAAATCAGACTCCAATCGTTGCGTGACCTTGCATTCCAGTATTGTTAGATAAGAGAAGTTTATTTTAAAAACAAGATAACATGCTAAATCAAATTGGTTTTATTGCCGGTGACCACGACTGGGTAGAGAGGTCGAAACTAGAATCCAGCAAGCCAACAACGTTACATACCAACTTACCTCAATCTTGAAACACACAGCCAGTCCAGTAGAGATTAAAAGACATTATACATCTTCATACCAACACTATGCTACTAGAGCCACACTTGGGCACTGACAAAAGAACAAAAAAAGGAAAATTAATACCTGTGAAATGAGATGCTTGAGGAAAGCGGTAAATAAAACAAGAAGAGACCTTATAAGAAATGAAGAAATTAGAAGAACAGTCGGAACAACACTTGCTATTAGATTAATTGAAAACAAAGACTCAAATGGTTTAGTCACTTGGTGAGAATTAACCTGACTGTAAAAGCGTACAGCTTGAAAATTTAAAGATGAAGTGTAATGAGACTAAGAAAAGATGGAGTTACTTTCTTCAGTATCAAGCTATCAACAACAAGTTCTATCTCGAACTCTGTTAAGCCAACACAACGCAAAGTCAGGAAGAGACAAAGAGGAACATAGATTGCTATCTGTAGATTATATTATACGTTAGACCTCATATTATCTCTGAGGTCATATATTATGCGTGCTACGAGCCGATTTGATGCCATTTGTACCACAGGACCTTGGGTCCTATGATGGTAATTGTATGACCGAACCATTTAATTGTTGTTTGATGAAGTCTAGTACAGTTGTACCACTTTTCCTGATGTCTTCATTTCACCGGTTCTTGTTACACCCGACGCGGAACTTCATCTCTGACATTTTCTATCGTGTTGTCAGCGTCCAGGTTTGGCATGTAAATAATGTAGAGATTGTTGTACTGTTTGTGTTCAGACGTTGATCTAAAATTGCATTGCCATCATTTGATTTGTTATTTGTTAATTTCATTAGTTATTCTTCCATTTGCTAGAAATCTTCCAGTATCACAGCATATCAAGGAACCAAGCGTTCTTACTCGGAAACCGATCATTAGTTAAGCTGCACACCTAACGGCAAAAGCAGAGAAACAAAAGAAAGAAAGAACATAGAGTTGAAATAATCTGCAAGTATTATATTTACTTAACCTAGGTTTCTAATTATGCAAATATTATATTATGGTTTTCAAGAGTCCAGATTCTGATCAGCCCGCCACTTTGTCACCACGTCGACACTTTGTCAGTCCTGATGGCGAACCATACTACGAGTACCAACCACCAGTGAGTTCAGGTCGTAGAGTGTCTCAAGGTCGTCAGGCCACTCCATACGAGCAGATAGCCGGGGCACCTTATGGGAGACAAGCCAGTTCACAAGTACAGGTAGGCGGGGCTGAAACTGGAAGAGAGGGCACTTCATCCGAAACGATAAGCGGGGAACCTTCTGGCAGACAAGCCACTTTACAAGTCAAAATAGGCGTACCACCTACTGGCAGACAAGCCACTTCTCAAGTGAAAATAGGTGGGCCTTCTTTAGGCAGACAAGCCACTTCTCAAGTGAAAATAGGTGGGTCACCTTTAGGCAGACAAGCCACTTCTCAAGTGAAAATAGGCAGGGCACCGACTGACAGACAGGACACTTCACAAGCTCAGAACCGCGCTTCATCAACTGGAAGACAAGCCTCTTCACAGTTACCAGTAAGTGGAACATCTTCAGACAGGCAACCCCAACCGCAGGTGAATGCCAGAGATGCCTACGGCACAGACATTCCGACTGTTAACAATGGTAAGTTTGATGTCCTTTGAAAGTTATCATTCTACTTTGTGTCTCTTCATCATCATCACGTGCTATACTTATTTATCTAGGGAATCAAGATTCTAGACAAACGACTTTCCTGTGAACAGACTACCAAGATGTTTTCTCGTGTTAGGATGGGCAGGATTTTCCTTCTCTGTTGTCCGTTGAGAGCTTCGGCGCTGGGAGCTTCGGCGCTGGGAGCATCGGCGTTGGGATCTTCGGCGTTGGTAGCTTCGACGTTGGGAGCTAATTCTTTTATGTCTTTATCTCACTTATGTTATAATAAATAAAGCTTATTTTGTTTAGATCTAGCAGGCTGTGCTCATAAAAATGCTCGCCTGAAAGACTAAGCAATGGGCCGTGAGAAACACAGATTTGTGGTTCGATTTCTGTGTTTGGTAATTTATTTTTTCTGGAGACCCCTAGTACATACTCTATGTATATTTATTGATCCTATTCATTGGCTCTGGGGATCTCCATGGGGTTCTTAAAACACCTTATTCACTTGTATTAACCCTTTCACTCCATAATTGTTGTTACTACCAGCCGCACACATATTGCAATTCATAATGAATTAGCCAGTATATCAGCTTGCAACATCTTTAAAAAATACATCGAGCCGGTAAAACTGCTCAGAAGTATGAAGGGGTTAATGTGGAACGGAATAGGGTAACGCATAGAACACGAAGAGAACAGAGGAAGACTAAGGAGAAGATGGATTCAGGGTTTAACTGATGATATGAGTATGACGGCTGCAGAGGAGGGGCATCTGGCATATGGGAGAGAAATTCTGAAAGATAGGGGGGCACATTTGTGCTCAGGACAAGCTATTTGATGATGATTTTAGAAAATTCATTTTTGGAATCGAGCAAAAGAGTTGCAGGCTCTATTCATGCAGTTGACGTTCCATAAGTGAGGAAAAGATCTGACTCGTCTATCTCCTGCATGCTTGGAATTATACATGTAAAGTAACATAAATTTAGCACTCTACTATCTGTAATGGTTATGGGGCGTTTTCATTTTTTTAATCGCACTAATATTACATAAATCTGATTTAATATCCTTTATTAAACTAGTTACACTACCCGGGTTTGCACGGGAAATGTAATATTTTCACATCATTCTCATCAATACCATCTCATCACCAGTGGTTGACTGCAATTGATGCCAATCAATCCCTTTCTTTTGCCTTGATAATACACTCCACCAGACTATATTTTGTTCGTCTCTTGTTTAAAAAAAAAAAAAAGGAACCTATCAGGAAGTGTCACAACGAGTGGGTCCAGTACGATTAAATGTGTCAAATTCTGAGCGCCATCAATCTTTCCTCCATAGGAGCAAAGGATGAAGAAAAATTAAGATATATGGTGCAGAATCATGAACACTGGACTAACAGCGAGAAGACAAAAGGTCTGTTCTTACAGTTCGTAAAAAACAGAACAAATTTGCTGCAAAACTGCCCATTGTGGAGTTTGAATCAGGTACACTTGGGTTGTGATCTAGCTCACTACCTCTTAAGCTACATAAGCCCATGTTATGTTATGTTATATTGTCATATATTTGAAGTTGTTATATTGATGTATATTACAAGTTATATTTTCTTCCTGTACAGGAACAAGAGGTCGAACATATGCATTTCCATTTGGTCGAGAGCGAGTTAAATACGCAAGTTCACAGCAACAAGTGCCTTTTAACCAGGCCTACAGATCAAATGACAGCAGAGGTGGAAGCAACGGATTTGACAGGCAAAAGGAGGCATTACCTCGACAACAAAGGCACAATAATGGATATAGCTCAGCGAATAGGAGATCGGCAACACGTTTTCAGAATGATTCAGCTCACATATCATCCAATCAGCAAGAGAATTACGATGCTATAACTTTGCAAGAACAAGAGTTAAGGCGGAGACAAGATGATTTGAGGCGAAGGCATGAAGAGGAAAGGCGAAAACAAGGGGAGGAGAGACGAAGGCTAATAGAGGAAAGGAGGAGACAGGATGAGGAAAGACGAAGACAGTATTATGAGCAGCAACAAAGAGTGAATCAGCAACAGCAACCGTCTGCTGCAGACAGCAGTCAAGTTCGAGGGTCAAGCGGAACACGAAATCAGCAGA
Organism: Arion vulgaris; assembly: GCA_020796225.1. Taxonomy (NCBI): domain Eukaryota; kingdom Metazoa; phylum Mollusca; class Gastropoda; order Stylommatophora; family Arionidae; genus Arion; species Arion vulgaris. Next base: position 48,865,692 of record CM036764.1, read on the forward strand.
CAGACTCAGGATTGGTAGACACTCGTCGACAACAACAATTCAACTCAACAACACAAAATCAACAAAGAGACCCTTCTCCTGCATCGTCCAATCAACAGATTACACAAAGACCAGTACCTAATCCCCAACAGGGACATCAGCAAACACCAACACGTCAAAACTCTAGACTGCCAAGTGTCCCACAACAAGGCAGTGGATCTACACCTCAACGTCAGCAAATACCAACGCTTCCAGACTCTAGACTTCCAAGTATCACACAACAAAGCAGTGGATCTACACCTCAACGTCAGCAAATACCAACGCTTCCAGACTCTAGACTTCCAAGTATCACACAACAAGGCAGTGGATCTACACCTCAACGTCAGCAAATACCAACGCTTCCAGACTCTAGACTTCCAAGTATCACACAACAAGGCAGTGGATCTACACCTCAACGTCAGCAAATACCAACGCTTCCAGACTCTAGACTTCCAAGTATCACACAACAAGGCAGTGGATCTATACCTCCACAACAACTACCAACACGTTCAGACTCTAGACTTCCTAACGCCCCACAACAAGGCAGTGGATCAATACAACAAAACCAACAACCTCATAACAACCCATTTCAAAGATCATCTTCGAGTCAGCAACCGGTTTATAGGACAAATATAACCCAACATCAAGGCCCTCACATTATTCCTAACCAACGATCAAGTTTTCCCCAACCGTATTATCCCCAGCCCGGATATATTGATCCTCGTTACCAATCGTCACAACAAGGGGTAGGTGTCCCCAGCTTTGATTCAAACAATGGGCAAACAGGTACAATTCAGAGTCAAGGATATCCATATCAGAATAGAAGATCTAATTTTGGTTCCTCGTTTTCATATGAGCAACAGGATAATGACTCGGTAAGTATTAACACCTTCACCCATTTGAGCCAACATACTGGCTCTATGTATTTTTTAAAATGAGACAAATCCAGTATATTGGCTAATTCAGTGTTACTATTATTATTATAGTCATGTTGTACCGTTAGACGTTAGAAGAAGACTAGCCTTGGCTTTTCAGAGGGTGGTCAGCAAGAAGAAATTATGGCACAACATAAGCAAAGAAACGAAAGTAAGACTTCTGAGAACATGCATATTCCATGTAGCAACATATGGATACGAATAGTGCACCATAACACAAACATTAAATAACAAAATTGAAGATTTTGAAACAAAGTGCAACAGAAAAGTTCTTAGAACATACTGAACAGAGAAGAGAAAGAACAAAGACATCCTACAAGACCTACATATCGAGAAGCATTGGCTCATAAATAACATCATATCCCAGAAGATGAAATATTTTGGTCACGTTAAACGTCACAGTGGTTTAGAGAGTAACGGTAATGGAAGACATAGTTCCTGGAGTACGAGGCAGGGACGATCAAGATAAAGGTGGCAGCAGGACATCAAAGAAACATTAAACATGACGCTGGAAGAAGCGGGAGAACTTGATAGAGACAGAGAGTTTTTTAAGTGGGCTGTAATGAAAGCAACGTTACAGCAAGGGACATGCTACTACTTGAACCGTTAAACGTTACATAGGGTCTACAAGTAGTATCATTATATCTCTCTATTCTGGCAACTTGTTCAATCTCTTCTATGGAATTGAGTTCGATATTTCTCGCTTCTTTTAGTACAGTTTGTTTCAGAGTTTCCATACGTCGTCCTTTCTTTCTTGAACCCTTATATCTATACACTAATGATGACACACATCAGCACGGACATGATTGGATACCCAATATTGGAAATGGGACATACACCCATCATGCAGATACTCAACAGTCCACACCATAGATTCCCAAATTTTTTCGGGCCACTGCCCACTTTGCACAACATAAACTTTGTAACGCTCCCTCTCTCCATTATAACAGTTTGCAAACACCCCCACATATATATGTATATATAAAGCTCTATTTTCACTTTGACATAGAAAATTGTTATATATTTTTGTCATACATGGTCAATTTTCAAATGATTATATACATAAAATAGATTATTGATGAAAAAATAGATCGTGTAAGATGGGCGTAAGATGAATTAAAACGCAAAATTCATATTTTTAATGATTACTCAATCGCAAAATCACGAAAAAAACCTTCCCTTAAATACTTCTGAACCTACTATCGCCGCTCTGGAAGGCTTCAGCGCCCACTTGGGGGCGGTACCGCCCACTTTGGGAAACCATGGTCCGCACTATAAGACAAATAGGGCGGGGAGGGGTGGGGGAGAGAAGTATCCCTTCCCTTTGGAAAATTGATTTAAAAAAAATAAAACATTGTGACTTGGCTGTTGCATGCTAGTTATGGTTTACACATCTGTCATAAGTTAATAGTTCCATACCTGGAGCCAGCAATTGAAATCTGGTTCATGATCAGAGTTGGTCGGTTCATGATCAGAGTTGATGAACATGTGGGTGCTGTGTGTTCTGTCTTTTCGCTCAATTCTTTTTTTTTCTGCGCCGTTGCGTCTACGACGATTCTCAACTATGCGAATTCTTCATGTGTTGCAGGGCCACAACTGGCGATCTTGCGTTAGAGATTCTCAGCACACGGTGTCTATATCGAGTCAATTTAGAAACACTTTGAGAAACCCGTCAACCAACAGGTCGTCTGCTACCATAAATCTCGCCGTACATCAAATGTTTTGAGATGTCTTTATCAGGCATCCTTCGCAACGTGATCAGCTCATCACACGTGTATCTTCTGCAAGTGTGTATACTTGGAATCAGTGGCGGCTCGTCATTAAGGGCCAGTGGGGCCTGGTCCCACCAAAAATAATGTATAACATGTATTTATTATTTTATAAATTAAAATATAGTATCCCAAAACCCTGATTTATCCGGAAAAAAATGTCTGGCCCCACCAGCACAAATTATCACGAGCCGCCACTGCTTGGAATTTTGGTTCTCATGAGGACTTCGGTATCTGGAATTTAGTCCTACCGTTTTATTTTATGAAGTCTGTGGAGACATCTTGTGTGTAAGTGGTTTAGTTTCCTTACGTGTCTGCTATACACTTCTTAGATCAGACGAACAGAGACTAAATCGACAAGTCCTTATGCGGTCACCAGTTAGGAAAAGAAAACGTGGAAGACCTAAGACCACACTTCGAAGAACAATCAAACAAGAAAGTAAACTATTGGAATGTAAAACCATACACGATTTCCAACTGCTAGCAACGCACCGCATCACATGGAGATCTAAAACCTCTGCCCTATGTGCCTGCCGCCTTTGGCATGAAAGGAACAAACTAACTAAGTATACACTGCATTTGTCTCACTTTCGTACAAAGTAAAAAAAAAGGGAAGTAATCCATTTTATACGGGACTAGTCCTCTGTAAGTGCGGGTTCAACTCCGCGGACTGGCAGAAAAGCTACAGGTTTCCCAGATTTACGGTGTTTGTGGCACCGAGCCGAAGGGTTACGATGTCCATGACACGAGCCGAAAAGCTGAAAAGCTCAAGTGCTTCTGGATCGGAAAAAAAAATTCCTCGAGGTATATTAGATAATACGTTGCTAGGTGCGCATTTTAGATCCGGGACCATCGCACGCGATGGGTCACGCCGGCTGTCTTTACTTCCCAGTGCTTTTCCTGGTACCCAATTGATGCTGAGACCTGAACGCCGCTACGGTAGGAAAAATTCTCAATTGTGAAATTGAAACCAGACCATACTTATAAGAAGATAGTTTACTAACAACTACACTACTGCGACACTGAATGGCGTACAGAGAGAAACATATCTTACAGACAGTGCGGCTACAACAGTAGCAACTATACTACTGCGAACTCTCTCACTGGCGTCCAGAAAGAAACATATCTTACAGACGGTGTGGCTACAACAGTAACAACTATACTACTGCGACTCTCTCACTGGCGTACAGAGAGAAACATCTTACAGACGATGTGGCTACAACAGTAGCAACTATACTACTGCGAACTCTCTCACTGGCGTACAGAGAGAAACATATCTTACAGACGGTGTGGCTACAACAGTGGATCGTCATCAGATTCATGGATCTAACTTTTAAAAACAAAATGGTTCTTTACCCGAAAGTGCGGCAGCGGGGGGACCCAGTTACGATTAAACATTGTTAAAAAAAAACCGAGCGTCGTTATTCGTTCGAATAAGAGCTGCTCTGAATATTTTTTAATGTATTGAGTTGCCTATCGGCTCTATGAAAGCTACCACCATTTGAACGCGATCAATTGCGAACACCACATTGATCTTAGCCAAAAGGCCGATCTAGGACTTTGAACTTCTGAATCGCCCGTGTCTTGTCGGGGTTTTCAAAGGAAGCAAAAAAAAAGTAACAATGTGATCTACAAGGCATGTCGTAAGAGGCGACTGAGGTAGGGTCTAGGAAAGCTAACCTAGTAAATAAAAAGAGGCACAGCAGAAATCAGATGTGCTGGCCTACTTGTAGGCACAACGTAAAATCGCTCTTATGCTCAGATCACATTGCAAATCACAAAGAGTGGTTTAACAAGTGGTCGATAGAAGCTTTCGAAGAAGAACTTGTGAACATGAGAAACTTCTTGCAGAAGACGAAGGCTCCAGAAACACATCCACGTAGTTTGAAACAACTATACAAAACAAACTATGAGGGACCGGTGAAGACCTCAAGCGCACCTCCCTGTTTATGACACACACCGGATCGAGTAGTCACATAGCAGAAGTTGATCGCAGAAGTTGATCGCAGAAGATGAAGAAGAAAATTAACAATTTAATTCAATTCTTACCAAAATAAATAAGATGCCATTTCCTTTCATTATCATTCTTCCATTCTAGGATTGTCCCGATACTGGTATCGATCTGCGCATAAACGGACTCGACTGTCAACAAGCTGTTCAACAATATGGCGGCTATCTGTGCTATACGCATGAGTTCACATCTAAGGACTGTTGTCAGGTGTGCAAACCCAGAAAACAGCCTTTACGTACAGGTGGGTACACACTCTATTGTAGCAGAGGGTATCAAATTTTGTTTTAGTAGCTCAATCTCTACTTTCGTAACTAAGGCAAACACGGCAACTGCTGAACTGGTTAGAATCGATGTTATTGACTTTCTTAAGACTGTTCTTCTTCTCTTCCACCATTTACTTCTTTATAGAAGTGTTGGGGGTGGCAACATTTACTTCTTTATAGAAGTGTTGGGGGGGAACGTAGTGATCTTGTGTGTGCTTGTTTTAAGGCACTTTGTAAGGCTGTTCTTGTTGCCGTCGTTCCATCTTTTGCGTGGTCTTCCTCTTGCTTTCTACTCATTTCATTATACTTTTTCTGTGTGGCTCTCTGTGGTAGGCAATACCAGGACATTCTTGTCAGATGTCCAAACCATTTAATCTGTTGTTCTTTTATGAATTGCATGACTAGTTTCACATCCAGTCTCCTTCTTATTTCTTAATTTCTAATTTTGTCTCTTATTGTCACACCTGCAGCTCTTCTAAGATACCTCATCTCTGTCGTTATGATTTTCCACTCATTAGCTGCTGTTATTGGCCATGTTTGACACTGGTAACATAGTGTTGGCCAGAAAATCGCTCTTATGAGATTTGCTTTAGTTGTTAGCGGTATCTCTTTATGTGACAACAGTGGTGTTAACTGTCCCAGTACCTGGTTAGCTTTTGTGCAACGATTGCTGATTTCGCTATCGATACTTCCATCTGCTGTGAAAATTGCTCTAAGTATTTGGCCTCAATTGTTTATTTTATGTCTACATTCTGGAGTTTTATTGTAAGGTTTTCTGGTTGTCTACTTATTGCCATTGATACTTATTGTTAATATTAATAAATCGTTCTTACTCAGTGACCAGAGGCAGTAATATGTTGGTTTACTATTCTTCTTTGACTTCCAGTATAGTAGTGCTCTTGTCTAGCTACACCACATTTGACTTTGTATTCTTGCAGCCTGGTTAGGATTGTAGATTCATTACCATTACTTGAATCATTTACACATCTTCCTTTGGAAATTCAGAAAAATCATCCTGGTCATTTATTTGCTTCCCTGATTTCTACAGCAGCCATACCTGCAAGCCTATTGATTGGTGCGCTCATTTCTTCTTTCACTTGCAAGCCTGGTCACAAAATAAACATTTATTAAAAATTGATTAACATTTATATTTTTAGTTGAAATGTGGTGCTAAAATTGTTCCCAAAACTACATCAGTAATTCGTTGCAGTTTCTGTATCAAATCTAGTTCTATATATAATTATATTTACATTGTTAATTTTAACCCATCTTCCACCTGTCAAATTGGACACATGTTTGCACATTTTGGTTTCTGATAAGATATAGTGATCATAAATCACCACATTATAGTACCACATCTGCTATGTTATACTGTATAATGGTGAATCACTGAAGTGAGAAGCAAAGGGTTCAAGAAAATTGTGAACACCCTATGTAAATTCTGAAACAAACTTTACTTAGAGAGGCGAGAAATGTCGGACACAATTCCATAGAAGAGAAGTTGTTTGCAAGCCCTATGTATACCAGTATGAGAAATATAATAAAGTAATAGTAACTTTGGAACGATTTCAGGAGAAGTGATGAAATCAGAGACATGTCTGATCAACCACTAGTAACAACTGTTATAAGAAGGAGAAGATGGAGATATGTTGGACACACCTTGAGGAGAAATGATCAACGAATATCAAAGCAGGCATTGAAGTGGAATGCAAAGGGTTCAAGAAAGAGAGGTCGACCTAAGGAGACCCTGAAATGAACTTTGCTAAGAGAGGCAAGAAATATCGGTCTCAGTTCCATGGATGAGATTGAGCGAGTTGCCCAGGATAGAGCAGTATGGAGAAATTACTTGCAGACCCTATGTAACGTATAACGGTATGAGAGGAATTATTATAATAGTAACTTTAGCTTAGGTACATTGGCTAGAACAGCGACAGAAAGTTAATGGGAAAAGTAGACCTTGACGTTCAAAGGAAACATGGAGAACTTTTGAATAAGAGTTGAAGGATTGTGGCCTAACATGGGAAACATTTGGCAGGACTGCGCAGAATGACAACAATGGAAATCTCTTGTGTAAGCCTTATGTGTCAGACGGGACACAAAGAGGATATAGATAGATAGAATAATAACTATTATACTATTGCTTTCCCAGGTTGCGAATTTGGGGACCATGCCGAACTGTGTGCATCTATTGCACCTGCTGACTGTTACGACTTGAGGAACAGATATTCTTGTTGTGATGCTTGTGAAAGGTTGAGAAGAAATAGTGAGTATTGTTGACAGATAACTTAGAGCAAATCAGGATAATTGATGTCACTACTGTTATCATCATCATTATTATCATCATAATTAACATCAATAGTACCACTGTTAACAAAATCATCACTTGTTAACTGCATCCGGGCACCAATAGTAAAGTCGATAACACGCTTTGTTAGTAACCACCGACAGTGCTAATTCCAGGTTTCTAATCAAACTTAGGCTAACAAAAATTTTGGTGTGCACTCAGTATGACGTTGGACTACAGATTTCCTGATCCTTTACTTGAGGATCTTTTTCTGTGTTCTCCCGCTATAAATTCAGGCACAGCCATGGCACTTGGAAAGACGCTTCTGACTGATGTTTGTTTGAACGCCTACTTACCAATTTATCGCTGTCCCTTGCCACGCAGACCGGCCTTTTCTGACTTCAGAGGTACTTAGGGACCTAAATTACATGTACATCATGTTTTTTTAAAATATATCTTGGTTCACTTCGAATTTATCTCATTACATATAGAACCTTTCAAGTTTACAAGTAGGACTGTCTAGGTTTGTTTATTTATTTGTTTGCTTACATTCTTATCAACTAAGTTGGCTGATATCAGATGCATGTGTCCTAAACGTGTAGAAGTCTGCGTTTAGGGCCTACCAAACCAATGTGCAACGATACACGTCTGGCAAAGATTAAACATAAAGTCTGCGTTAGGGGCCTACCAAACCAATGTGCAACGTATACACATTCTTGGCAAAGATCAAACATATCACAAAGAGTGATTAAAATTGGTCGAAAGAACGAACGCAAAGAAGAAGATGATCAACTAAGTTCAACACTCTTTGGTTTTCTCCATAAGCACCTCATTTGTGAATCTATCGTGATCTCAGCCCCTCTCTTCTGTGCAGACACAGGTTGATGTATGTATACATATTATTAGTATCTTTTAGTCATTCTTATGCTTCTGATATATACTGTGTTGTTCACTAGAAGCATTGAACCCGGTCAAGAATAGATACCAATGCCAATATGAATCAATACATCATTTTTCAGTGTGTATCAGACTTGAAAAATCATTTTAGAAATCTCTTCTTGACCTGATGCTGTGAGGCAAACAAGATTCGAGAAAGAAAGATCAGACTTGATAAAAAATGCAGACAAGAAAACCCAGTGGTTGTGGGGAGAAGTTCAGGCATTAATTTCTGAGAATTCCCATGAGAACTATATAATTACTTGTACAGATGGGTCAGTGATTCAACATGTGGGCTTTCATTGCTCAAGTCAGAGGGAATGTTGGGAAAGAAGATAGTGGTGGTTTTGCCGTGACTACAAGCAGTAAACTATGGACATCATGGCAGTAACTAAAGCGAGGTGAAACAGGATCAGAAAAAAGAAGTCTTGTTTCTCTTCTTCTCTTCCACCATTTACTTCTCTGTAGAAGTGTTGGAAAGGGGGAGCAGGGCTAGTGATCTTGTGTGTCTTGTTTTAAGACACTTTGTAAGCTGATTTTCAATTTTTGTAAGGCTGTTCTTAATACTGTCGGTCCATCTTTGCTTGTCTTCTCTTCTTTGACTCATTATACATTTTCTGTGTAGCCTCTTTGGTAGTGATACCCAGAGCATTCTTGTCAGGTGTCCAAACCATTTAATCTGTTGTTCTTTTATGAATTGTATGACTGGTTTCACATCCAGTCTTCTTCTGATTTCTTCATTTCTAATTGTGTCTCTTATTGTCACACCTGCAGCTCTTCTAAGACACATCATCTCTGTCATTATAATTTTCTGCTCATTACCTGCTGTTATTGACCATGTTTGACACTGGTAACATAGTGTTGGCCAGAAAATCGTTCTTATAAGATTTGCATTAGTTTTTAGCGGTATCTCTTTATGTGACAAAGTGGTGTTAACTGTCCCAGTACTTGGGTAGCTTTTGTGCATCGATTGCTGATTTTGCTATCAATACCTCCGTCTTTTTATTGTTCAGAACTGCTATCGATACTTGTTTATCTTTTCCTTTAAATCTGATTTTTGTCGTATTGGTTTGTAATGACCTTCGTTATCATTTCTCATTTGTAACATAAATTTCAGACTTACCGACAGGATGTGAATATGGTGACATGACTGTCCGGTGTGAAAACGTCAGACAGAACCCTGGGTTGTGTTACATACCCGACAATCAGAGACTGTGTTGTGAAACTTGTAGTCAGATTCGAAATATGACTAATCTAGGTAAATGATTCATTGTGTAAATTTCTTACAGTTGTTTTATATTTTGTATTTTGTTTGCTTCAAAGATTGATTGATTGATAGGACCATCGTCATTGCACTTCGGTGAGTAACAATGTGTGCTCCGATCTCTTTCTACACATGAAGATCTCAGTGGCAGTGCACGAGCACCGTAGCACAGATGAAGGTCCCTGATGTACTTTTGAAGATAGTGAGATTAATTTGTAGGAATTTTAGTTCCAATCTTTAATGAATTTTGCCAGGGCAGCGACTTTCCAACCTGCTATTCTCGATTTTGAACTTCCAAGGCTACTTTTTACGTGCTCAAATTGAACACAGAACCTACATTTTATCATCCATCTTTGCTAGGATTAGAACTCGATCTCACTTACACTGAGATCAGGGATCTCTGGAAAATATCCAGATGGCTCCATGTGGAGTGAATCAAGTTTTTGAGATCTTCCTGTGTAAGAAATCTAAATATGGTCTAAAGGCGAAAGATTGACAATGTTTGGACATTGGACAGGGTTTCCCTATATGGCTTCATCCCGTGACATAAATAGCAAACCACCTGCCGAGAGTGTTGCAAAAACTCCATAGCCCCAGCAACAATCCTAGGGATCTCATGAAAAAATGACACATGTAACACAGTCCAGATTCAAACTCACAACATTATAATTTACCTCTGAAATTGGACAAGACACCGCTGTATGGCAGGTGTGCGCTGGTAACAAGGAAATTAGGTCTTTACTAAAAAATCAGTGAGAAGCACCATACCAGGTGTCCTGACTATGCCTGAATTCACAGCGGACGAATGCAAGAAGAAGAATGACTGGCAAACGTCTTAACCACTTCGCCATAGAGACCCCTTCCTGTATAAGAAATAGATCGGAACACATATGGTGATTCGCCTAAGTGCAATGATGATGGTCCAATCAATCAATGTACAGCCAAGATTCCCTAACAATGCAAAACTCTGTGATGAGACATGGCTCACTCTCCAAGATTATTCTACAGGGAACAGTTGAGGGTAGAAGAAAGAAAGGAGGGCAGAGAAAATCCTGGTTTGACAACATCAAGAGCTGGTCAAGACAGTTTCCCCACACTTGCTCGAGGAGTTGAAGACAGAGACTCATGGCATGCTTTTTGAGCTGATGTCTCCACAGTGACATCACTATGACCCTAACTGGTTATGGGCGTTATTATTATATAACAATGCAAAATGCCCACCCAAAATTCAAATTAGTAATGACATTGAAAACGTTACAGCATTTGAATATCTTAGCTCCGTAGCTAACAACAACAGAAGTTGTACTTAAGAAATCTGAAAGAGACTAGCCATGGTGGCTAGTATGAAGAAACTATGGCATAACACAAGCAGAGGAACAGAACGTAAATGTTTTGGGAACCTGCATTATTCTTGTGACAACATGTGGATCTGTATCATGGACAATAGCACAAACATTAAAGAACAAAATTGAATATCTTGAAACTAAGGAAGAAAGATTTCTTGGAACATCCTGGACATAGGAGAGGAAAAAAAATATAGACCGGACCAGAACATCGAGAAACATTGGTTCATAAGCAATGTCAAGTCTCAGAAACTTGAATATTGTTGTTACTATAAACATCGTAGTGGTTTAAGGAGGATAGTAATGGGGTCGATGGCGGTATGGTTCCTAGAAAATGAGACGGGAGGAACAAAATGACTGTGGCACCAGGACCTTAAAGAAATCCTGAACATGGCGTTGGAAGAGCTAGTGGTTGAGAGTTTTTCAGGCAGGGCGTAATGAGAGTGACATTCTGAAAGAACATACTACAGAATGATGATGATTCAGTTACATGAGAACTATCATACAGCACTCCTGACATGTCCATAGGTGCTCTGATCTCCAACTCAACAAATCCAGCAGCGTCCAGTGGCCCAACACGCCAGTTCGATGTTGATTAATCAATCTTTTTCCGCATATTTGGTATGTTGTTCTATTCATTTTTGGGCTGTATCAACACCCATCTCTCTCAATCTGGTCAGCGACTAGGATTCGCAACCCTGAAATTCCTTTGTTTGGAAAGACTCTCTCAATGATGATGGTTATATGTAGATACTTGTTACTAGTTTATGTAACAGGATTGCAATGTTATTTTGTTTGTATGACGATTGCAATGTTGTTTTGTTTATGTAACTTGATTACAATGTTGTTTTGTTTGTATGACTTGATTACAATGTTGTTTTGTTTATATAACATAATTGCAATGTTGTTTTATTGTTTAAGGCTGTCCCTGGGGTGACTACAACTCTAACCTCTGCCTGTTATTTGATGAGAAAACCTCCAATGTTCGCATCAACTGTTATTCGCAACAGCGACGGAAACTTTGCTGCCAATCTTGTGAGAGACTTCGTGAATGGGCCTCAGATGATCTTCCTGCAGGTAAACTAGAGTTTGTCCTATCAGATACGGACAATAAAACATAAGTCGTGTTACACCACTACAATTACTACTACTACTATTACTGCTACTACTGCTAGCATTACTACTACCATACGCCATTGTGGTGCCGGGGCCCGGTAGGGAAGAGTACCACTGCGACTTACAAGGCATGTGGTAAGAGGCAACTGATGTAGGACCTAGGAAGCTACACTAGTAAATAAAAAGCATCGCAGAAATTGGATGTGCTGGCATACATGTAGGCACATAACTGGCACAACGTGCAATCGCTCTTAGGCTCAGATCACATACAAATCAGACAGAGTGGTTAACAAGTTGTCGTCGCGATATAAAAGGAACACTTTCATACCTCGTGTATATAGGTCAATACAGTGTTAGGCCTGTATTTTCATTGACCGTCGGCACACGATGGGTGATGTGGTCAGCATCACGCCGCCGCCTTTACTTTCCCAGAGCATGTCTGGTACCCAGTTGAGGCTGGGTCGACCTGAGAGCCGTCGCGGTGGGAAAAATTCCACGCACATTGCGGGAGCTGAACCCAGACCACCAGCCTTGCGGAGCGAGTTCACTAACAACTACGCTACAGCGGCTCTCGTCGCGATATAGAGCGCTTCGAAAAGAAGACTACTACCATTACTACTACAACTGCTACACCACTACTACAACTACTGCCACTCTACTACTCCTACTCTGCTACTGCTGCTATACTGCTTATACCAACAGATCCACTATTGACATGTTATTCTCCTTGTGACAACTGCAGGAGAAATGTCCCGAACAACACATGCCACTGTACATTGCCTTCATAGATCTAACAAAGGCATTTGACCTAGTGAGTAGAGATGACCTCTTCAAGCTTTTGGAAAAATCGGCTGCCCTCCTACATTGCTTAAAATCATAACATCATTCCATAACAACATGAAGGGTACAGTGATGTTTGATGGGGCCTCTCAGCCTTTTCCTATCAACAGCGGCGCAAGAAGGGTGCGATTGCACCCACACTCTTTGGGATATTTTTCTCCTACTTCTCTCTCATGCTTTTGAATCCGAAGAAGGAATATTTCTCCACACAAGATCAGATGGAAAATTGTTCAACATAGCGAGACTCAAAGCAAAGACCAAAGTCCAAAGAGTCACCATCAGGGAACTTCTGTTTGCCGATGATGCATCATTAACATCACACACAGAAGAAGGGCTACAACACCTCATGGACAGATTTGCTGCAGCATCAAATGAATTCGGCTTGACCATCAGCCTGAAGAAAACAAATATAATGTTCCAGGATATTAGCAGAGCCCCATCTATCAACATTGGCAGTCATACGCTTGAAGTAGTCAATACTTTTACATACCTTGGCTCTGTCATCAGCAGCAACCTCTCCTTCGATGATGAAATTAGCGTCGATTGGGAAGGCCTCCACTGCTATGTTTAAATTAGCAAAGTGTGTATGGGAAAACAGGGCACTCGCAAGAATAAAGCTTGTGTTCTCAGCACTCTGCTGTATGGTAGTGAGACATGGACCACATATGCTAGACAAGAACATCTCCTCAACACCTTCCACATGCGCTGTCTCAGGCGAATATACAACATCCGATGGCAAGATCACATCTCCAATATAGAAGTCCTGAACAGTACTGGCATTCCAAGCATGCACACTTTACTGAGTCAGCGACGTCTCAGATGGCTGGGACACGTGTGCCGTATGAGCGATGATAGAATCCCAAAGAACATTCTATATGGTCAACTCGCATCTGGTGCTAGACAGCATGGACGCCCATTATTACGCTTCATTGACACCTGCAAGCGTGATCTAACTTCATGCAGCATAGACAAAAACACTGGGAGCGGCTGGCCAAAGACAGGCAAGCATGGCGAGCGGCGGTGAGGGGCGGCTCAAAAAGAAAAGAAGAAAACAACATCACATGTGGAGGCAAAAGAGAGCACAGAGAGCAGAGAGAACATCCCATGCATCGGCTCTAGTCTCCAGTTTTACCTGCAGCAACTGTGGCAAGGAATGCCACTTCAGAATAGGCCATTACAGCCACATGAAACGTTGTGATTCAGCACAGAACATACTACGTGACGCAACACCTATTGTCTCCTGAGACAAAGAGGCCAATGATGATGATGACTGCTTATACTACTCTACTACTGCTGCTCTGCTGCTTATACTACTCTACTACTGCTGCTTATACTACTCTACACTGCTGCTCACTGCTCCTACCTACTACTGCTGCTCTACTGCTTATACTACTATACTCACGCTGCCTCTACTGCTTATACTACTCTACTACTGCTGCTCACTGCGCTGCCCACGCTTATACTACTCTACATTGCTGCTCACTGCTTATACACTCTACTATTGCTGCTCTACTGCTTATACTACTCTACTACTGCTATTACTACTACTATTACTACTATTATTAGTACAAGATGGGAAACAAAATTAATGGTACATTTACTGATACTATTGAACAATTATACAAACAACTTGTCATCTTTAGCATCAAAAGTTGGACTGCAGATAAGCTATGAAAAGACAAATATAATGAAGACACTTATGGCAAGTAATGCAGATATCACCATGGAATCTAAAATGATAAAAATAACAGAGCAGTTCACTTATTTAGGTAGCAATTTTGATTGCACAGGAAATGTAAAAAAAGAAATTATGATATGAATTGGCAAAACAACATCATCTTTTAAAAGTCTAAATAAAATATGGAACTGCAAGTTTTATATAGTATTAAAACTAAATTACACAGTTGGACAATGACTAAAGATATAGAAAGCACGCTGAATGCATTTGAACCTGTGCCACTGTGAAAAGGTGGACATGACAGCAGAGCACATACTGCAAGACTGCCAGTTAGTGGCATGCCTCAGAGACGAAACTTGTCCCGATAACACAGAGCTTCGTAGAAGAAGCTGTCGGAGAGACAGAGTCCCTAAAAACAGCAGTGCAATTCATTAAAAGATTTGGTTCATCGGTCTTGGCGGGGATCGAGGGAGAGAGAGAGAGAGAATGCATTTGAAAATAGATGTCTGCAAAAATAATGAACATAAAATGGAACGAATTCAGGAGAAGTGATGAAATCAGAGAAATATCTGGTCAACCACTAGTAACAACTGTTATAAGAAAGAGAAGATGGAGATATGTTGACGCCTTGAAGAAATGATTAAAGAATATCAAAGCTGGCATTGAAGTGGGATGTAAAGGGTTCAAGAAAGAGAGGCCGACCTAAGGAGACGAACTTTGCTGTGCGAGGCATAAAATATCAGTTTCAGTTACGTGGAGGAGTTTAATCGAGTTGCCTAGGATAGACCGGTATGGAGAAATTGCTTGCAGACCCTATGTAATGTATAATGGTACAAGAGTAATTATTATTGAACAATTCTAATCCAACAAATAGAAAATTCACCATGAACTCTACTTTTTACTTCAGATTGCCAGTATGGCGACAGACCAGTCATATTTACAACACACCAGTTTGGACGCTTGAACTGTTCCAGTCTGTTCACACATTTTAGCATAGATGAATGTCGACAAACTGAAGCTGTGGCGGTCAACTGTTGCAGCACTTGCCGAAGACTTCTAAACAGTCGTGGTTGACACATTTTTCCAAAGAGAACATGAATTTTGTTTTGCTATTGCTTGAATATTAACACAATAATTAATGAATAAGGTTAAAGAGTGTCAAATACTGTACGGAAAAATGTACAGGGTGTTCAAGATAAAAGCAGCCCCATCAAGGGAGTAAAACTGGCATATGTTTATGAAAATGAGAAGGTTCAATTATGGCGTAGTATTAGATCAAGTGAGCAAGTGTTAGATGGCATAGCAGAATTCTGTCAATGAGCAAAAATAACAATCACCCAAGCCACCAGAACAGCACAAGACAAAAACAGAAAACCACGACACTGGGCAACAACCCTGTAGCAATGTGACAACAAAAGAAGAAGAAGAACAAGTATTTTTGTGATGGGGTGTAATTATGTGTGGGAAGGTGATGAACCAATGTGATGAAAGGATGAGCTAGTCAGAACCGGTTTAAATAGTAACTAGACAAAAGTCAATGTGTATCTGGTAACTTTTTATTTGTTAACGGGGCTGCTTTTATCTTGAACACCCTGTATAACGAGTACAGAGCAAGATAAAGTTTATGTAAACGATGGAGCAACGGCATCAAGAACAGCACACAAAGTGCCTTAGAATATGCACACATACAAGATCATTACATTTGCCCCGCAACACTTCTATAAAGAAGTAAATAATGGAAGAGAAGAAGAAGAGTGTACAGCATGGACAATTAATAAAGCACATGCACATATACTAATCACATGGGAAATATGAGTCTGGGTCACAAATACCAGCATTACAATGAGAAGGTTGGAGCACAACCCTGCTTGAATTACATAAAAAAAAACAGAATGAAATGGTTTGGCCACTTAGTAAGAATGCAGCCTAACGACACTGTCTATAAAGTCTTCTACAGCAGAATATCAGGGTGAAAGGTGAGGGGAAGACTAAGGAAAAGATGGATTGAGGGAGTTCTATATCATTTTAAAATATGCAGAAATCAAACCATTTGAGAAGTGTAAAACCAATACAGAAGACTAAGGTAAATACTAAAAAATTGCAGACATTCATCAATAGATGCCTGTGCAGGATACTCCATCTGCGATGGTATGACACGATCACAAACAAAGAACTGGGGGATAGATCGAGACAATGGCAGGTAGAACAAGAGGTGGATAGTATACACACACATGACGAGACCCCATTGACAGCATCATGAGACAGGCCCTCCGATGGAACCCCCAGGGTAATAGAGGTAAGGAAATACCAAGAACACCTGAAACAGAAGTTGGAGACGAAATGCAAGAAAATGGGGAGAGAATGGAAAGATCTGCCAAAAATGGCCTTGGATTGGAAGGCCTTGGTTGAGGACCTATGCCTCCCTAGGGGTGAAGAGGAAGGAAACTGGGCTACAACCTGGACAGATATCCTGCGACATCAAAGACTAACAACTACAGATACAACACACCTGGCACAGGATAGAAAACTGAAACTCTCCACAGAGATGAATATCCATGCCAAGTTGTTTGTAAATCTTGACAAACTTAAAACACATCAATAAATATATATATGGCCTTTTCATCTTTACAGACGGTCTATTGGCAAGTGTTTTACTGTGACAACTTCTGAGTTTTCACTTTCCTCTCTTGTCTTTCAGCTTTTCTCAAAAGACTGCGCTTGCGCAATATCGCTTTCCACAGAACTCTGTCATCAGCTAGTTTTTCCAATGTGCTGGGACCTATAGAAAAGTTCGTCATTGAGGCCTTGCAGACATCTTTATATCTGAGCAGTAATCTGCCCTGATGCCTCTTCCACTCCGAAAGTTCACAGAACAATATTTGTTTTGGTATGCGACAAGTTTCCATTCTTCTCACATGCACCAACCATCTTAGTCGTCTGCCCATGATGGAAGGCAGTTGTGCACGTTGTAGTACTTTACAGAACATATCAATATACATCCAGATAAGCAAGCTTCTTGTGCAAACATTGAACAGCAGCTAACAAAGAGAGAAGAAGAGAGATGGACTCACACATGAAGCATCTGCTGTGGAAAACAGAGCACAACAACAAATATATATATATTAAACAGAAAACGCACAGACCACAGTCTTCACACTTATAACAGAACACTGCTGTCTCAGAGTACACCTCCATAGAATGATTCTCAGGGAATCAGCTGTCTGCACGTGTGTAGAGTACATCTTGCAAGACTGGAGCAATGTTAAAAGGGAAATTGGGTCAACAGGAACAACCCTTCAGAACAAACTATGGGAGGACCAGTCAAGACCTCGAGCGCACTGCCCTGTTTATGACACATACCAGAGTAGTCGCATAACAGTTGATCACAGAAGAAGAAGAACTGGATAGTTGAAATAAATTGTATTGAAAAACACTTTCAAAGATGATGGTATGTGGGCTGTTTTTTAAAAAAGATTTTTTTTTTACCTTATGTTCATAATTGTTCCTTACATGGCACACACTGAATCACATTCAATAATACAGTTTGTATAAATCACATCCAGTTGATTTTATTTTGACATGTTTAATTAAGTTAGAATTTTAATCATATTTAAGCCCACATGCACAGCGTGTTCGTAGCGAGTTGGACTACGGGTGACTAGTCCTCTGTAAGTGCGAGTTCAACTCCACGGACTGGCAGAAAAGCTACAGGTTCCCCAGATTTACGGTGTTCGTGGCACCGAGCAAGAGCTTTCAGCTCAAGTGCTTCTGGATTGAAAAAAAAAAATCATATTTAAAATACCTGGACAATGAGCAAAGCTCTCTCATTCCTTTTTAACCTGAATTCAGGTATAGGTTCTCAACCAACTCATGCCAAGTCTTCCTATCTCTAGCTATCTTTGCAGCTTCTTCCAGCTTTTATTTATATTGTTGATCTCTGCCTCCAAATTCTGCCTTCATGTAATTCAGGGCCTCCCTTCTTTCGCTGTCCCTGTGGGTTCCAGGAAAGGACTCTTCTTGTTATATTCCCTCAGATTTTCGCAAAGTGTGTCCTATCCAGTGCCAGCGGTTTTTTTTAACCTCTTGGTTCACTGGAATCTGTCTTGTTCTCTCCATAAGTTCCTCATTTGTGGCCCTATCATACCATCTCAGTTCCAGACACCAGTTGATGAATGTTTACAATTTATGTGTTGTTATTTTAGTAGTTGTCCATGTTTGTGACCCAACAGCAGAACTGCTTTAGCATTAGAGTTAAATATTCTAATTTTTGTTCTAGTTTTGATTTCTTTAGACTTCCATTTGTTTCCCAGTGCAATGAAAGCTCCTCTTGCCTTCTGTATTCTTATTTTGACATCTCTATCTGTTCCACCCTCTTTATCTACATTGCTGCCCAAGTTATGTGTATAATTCTCAGTTGCAAAAAATAACTACATGTGAAATGTGATGCCTACAAAAATTTATCAACACCACCAGAAAAGACACTCACCAACATCAGCATAAAAATTGGAAAGTTGGTGTCAAGAACCTTGCTTGAACTATATTGAGAAACAAAGTATGAAGTGCTTCTTCTTTCCATTCTTTCTGTTATTTTCTCTAATCTCTTTTTTTAATCTCACAGTGTCAGGATAAGAAGAGATTTATAGAACAAGCCCTTTGTGTGTGCTTCATAAGTAGTTTATTTTGTTATCTCTGAGGTCCACCTTTTGCATGGCCGGTCTTTTGCTTTGTATCCATTGTATCGGAGCAACATGCTCTTTGTGTACACTGTCTGTTAGTCTTTTCTTCGCGTTCGTTCTTTACGACCAATTTAAATCACTCTTTGTGATATGTTTGATCTTTGCCAAGAACGTCTATACGTTGCACATTGGTTTGGTAGGTCCCTAAACGCATAGACTTCTACGCGTTTGGACACGGCATCCGATTTCAGCCAAACTTCCTTAGTCGCCTCTTACGACATGGTGGCAGGTAACAGTGGTTCTATTCTTACACCCCAAATTTGGGCCCAGGTAACCTCTTGGGTGCGTCTGTTAGTAATCTGCTGATGTGGCTGAACCATTTAATTTCTGATTTCTTGATGAAACTTGGTACTGCTGTTGTACCCACTTTTTTTTCCCTGATGTCTTCATTTCTTTCTCAACCGGTTTCTTCTTGTTAACCCGAGCGAAGTGAAGTGGTTCAACCTCTTAATAAGAATTCAACCAAACTCCACTTTATACAGAGTCTTCTAGAACAGAACATCAGGAAAGAAGGTGAAGATCACGAAAAAGATGGTTAGAATGGTACAGCAGAATTCTGTAGAATACTGAAGAAAGCAAAAATAACTATCACCCAAGCTACTAGAACAGCGCAAGGGGGTCAAAGGCGCATAGGGACAACGAAGCGCCAGGATTAGTGAGCTGGCACTAATCAAGATCCTATCCCACCTCCATGTGGTGACCCTGGTAACAGACATTGGTTTCTGTCTGAATAAGCAGGTAGGGATCGAGGGAGGGCTACTCTAGTATAGGTAGTGTTGCAGACGTAGTCACGTTGGAAGAGATTCGCTCGCAACACAGACAAGCGGAATCCCAGAGTGACTATTAATGCACGCCTCTCCCAACGGGAAAAGCTGAACAAATTAAAAACGAGCCGTTAGAAGTGACAAGGTACGAGTCGTTAGGAGGCACGTCCTCGAAACAATGGCTGCACCCAATTTACCAGCTTTAGGCAAGAATCGTCGACAAAGATGCAACGTGTCGTGACGACACCAGGGAAGATTGCAGTAAACTCCGTATTAGAGGCCAAGCGCAGATACACTTATTGGGTAAGGTTGACCGAGCTCAAAGATTGAAGTTACGTTCTAGTGCCTAACGAAACTGCCCTCACTGGGACAACCAGGCAAGTTAAGTTACTGGTGCATTAACAACAAGCATCCCTGGAAGAAGTTGTGTGGGTGATGTTGGTGAGCGCAAAATTTCAGTTGCGTTGCTAGCGCCGAATGAAACGACCCTCTAAAATATATGTGCCAGCCCAAGTTCAGTGTTCCCCGGGGACAGGGAAAATGCAGAGTAGACATTACCAAGTGCCGACACGCGACCCGAAACGGCTGAGAATACTCCTATTCAGGAATGAACTCACCGCGGATAGAAAAGTAAGACCGATAATGCAGAGGGATGACCGGTACAATCCTAAACATTGGCAAAGGATGTAACCGTAGTAAATAAAATGCTGGTAAGAAATCGGATGTGCTGGCCTAGTCACCATAGGCGCATAACTTGGCACAATCGCTCTTAGGCTCAGATCACATACAAACCACAAAGAGTGGTTTAATAAGTGGTCGATATGTAGTGTTCGAAGAAGAAGAAACGGAAACTGAACCAATACTTCTGAAAAGAAGTATTTATCTAGCTACACATAAGAAGAAAAATCAAGTGTTTAAGAACCTATGTTTCCCTTGACAACATATGATTGTGAGACATGGAACATTGATACAACGCGATGAAGATCATTAGTGCCTTTGAATGCAAATGCTACAGAATTCTTAGTACTTAGAATAGCATTAACAGAGAAAAGAACAAAAGCTTTTGTTCTGCAACAGCTTGATATTGGAGAGAGATGGCTAATAAAGAGCATAACATCAAGGAAAATTAAATATTTCGGACACATCAAACGACATGAGTGCATAGAAAAGATAATTTTGAAGGGAATAGTGCCTGGAAGAAGAATGAGAGGAAGAGCTAGAAGACAATGTATGCAAGATTTCATTGATGATCTGAGAATGACTGCTGCTGACGCCGGTCAACTTGCACAGAATAGTTTTTCAGGACTGCTTTTCATGGGAGCCAAGTTCCAGAAGGGACACGCTACTTGATGATGATGGTTTAGCTACATATTTTACTAACATATTGTAGACTCCACAGACAACATCATAATAAATGGCCAAACACTGGAGAAAGTTAAACATTTTACATTTTTGGGTAGTAAAGTGTCAAACAACGGAGACACGATGAAAGAAATAAACTCTCGTATTGCTATAGCAGCTAGTGCCTATACTAAGTTAACAAATATCTGGCAATGTCAAGACCTTAGTATATGTACAAAAGTTAAATTGTTTAGGTCATGTGTGATTGCCGTATTGACCTATGTTGTGAAAGTTGTAAATCAACAAAGAAAATTGATAAGAAACTGGACAGCTTTGAGAATGTCTCCGAAAATTATTAAAAATAAAATGGAGTGATTTCGTTTCGAACAACGCAGTGAGAGATATAACACATCAACAACCCGTATCAAATATTATAAGGAAATAAAGGTGGAAATAGTTAGGTCATGTTCTTAGATCAAGTGCTTTTAACAAATTGTCAAATATATGGAAGTCCAATTCACTCAGCAAGCACTTAAAATTAAAGATCTTTAACTCTTGTGTGATTCCAGTATTAACTTATGGATGCGAGAGTTGGAAAGCAACAAAAGCTCTAGAAAGAAAATTAGATAACTTTGAGAATAAATGTCTTAGAAGAATATTGAACCTCAAATGGTCAGATTTCAGACCCAATACACAAATAAGACAAGAGACCAAGCAAGAAAATGTATCAAATTTTATAAGAAAGCGCGCTGGAACTACATCGGCCACACACTTAGAATGGATGAGAGAAGACTCCTTACCAATCCCTCATATGGACACCAGAGGGAAAAAGAAAACGAGGAAGACCAAGAGAGACTCTGCGTAGAACCATCACCAGAGAAGGCTCAACGATGGGCCTAGTAAACATTAAAGACCTAAAACAGATAGCAACGAACCGCGAGACATGGAGAACTATGACCTCTGCCCTATGCGCCGCCCACAGGCCCAAGAGGAAAGACTAACTAACTTAGATCAGACGGAAAGAGACTAAATCAACAAGTCCTTTTGTGGTCACCAGGTGGGAAAAGAAAACGTGGAAGACCTAAGACCACTCTTCGAAGAATGATCCTACAAGAAAGTAAACTATTGGGATGTAAAACTATACTATTGGGATGTAAAACCATACTATTGGGATGTAAAACTATACTATTGGGATGTAAAACCATACTATTGGGATGTAAAACCATACTATTGGGATGTAAAACTATACTATTGGGATGTAAAACTATACTATTGGGATGTAAAACTATACTATTGGGATGTAAAACTATACTATTGGGATGTAAAACTATACTATTGGGATGTAAAACTATACTATTGGGATGTAAAACTATACTATTGGGATGTAAAACCATACTATTGGGATGTAAAACCATACTATTGGGATGTAAAACTATACTATTGGGATGTAAAACCATACTATTGGGATGTAAAACTATACTATTGGGATGTAAAACTATACTATTGGGATGTAAAACCATACTATTGGGATGTAAAACCATACTATTGGGATGTAAAACCATACTATTGGGATGTAAAACCATACTATTGGGATGTAAACCATACGAGATCTCCAACTGCTAGCAACGAACCGCATTACATGGAGATCTAAAACCTCTGCCCTTTTTTTTTTTCCGATCCAGAAGCACTTGAGTTTTTCAGCTCTTCGGCTCGGTGCCATGGACATCGTAACCCTTCGGTTCGGTGCCACGAACACCATAAATCTGGGGAGTCTGTGGCTTTTCTACCATCCCGCGGAATTGAACCCGCACACACAGAGAGATAGTCACCCGTAGTCCAACGCGCTACGAACACGCTAGGCAGACGGGCAAAAACCTCTGCCCTATGTGCCGCCTTTGGCACGAAAGAAACAAACTAACACCAATAAGGCACCGATATGCACCAAGAAGCACATAAAACAATTCTAAACGCACTTTCTCCGTGACGCTTCAGAGGGAACCGTATGTATATATATAATATGGAAAGAATGCTGTTTGTGGCTGATTCTGTTGAAGGGGTTCTGTAGCAAATCACTAAGTTAATGTGTTTCTGGAGTGATGTGGTATGGTTCTTTTTATGGATTAGTTATTAGTTACGAACCACACTATAACACTCGGACAGACATAGGTGCAGTCTCCAAGTCAAGTGTATGCATGATGGTTCTGTAGTTTTCTGGTTAAACAGACTCATCTTTCTCTAAAATACAGCGTTCACTTGTAAGTATTTAAACCAAATGCTGGATATTCATTCATTAGTGTCCTCGTCAAAAAAACACCCGATCAACTTAACCGACGGGATCTAGTTTAGTTATAGACATACATGAGCAGAAAGCCAGGTCTGTCATGTTTCCAAGATTAGTTTATACTGGGTGTGTCAGTTTGCTTCAGCTCACAAGGAGACAGTCTTCAGGACATGCTCCAGTCTTCCGCTGCTGACACTAGCAAGGACTGTTTGACTGATTCCTAATCTATTAAAGACTCATTTAGTCTGCAGTGTACGTAGCGAAATATAATGACGTTTGAGCAAGTCCTTTCATAAACATATCATGTTTGACTTCAAAATGTCTGATACCAGCTATATTATAACTAAGTTCCTGGTACCATCAAGTAGAGTTTTTATTTGTAAATCTGAACCAGTAATGTCCTGGTATTCTATTTTCTACTTCTTACGCTCCTACACTAGATAAATTGTTAGCACTCATTGTGATTTGTATGATCTGAGCTAAGAGCGTGTGTCACTTTGTTGTTATCGCCTACAAGTAGACCAGCACATCCGGTTTTGACAATGACTTTTATTTTGCTAGGGTAGCTTCCTAGGCCTCTACTCAGTCGTTTCTACTGACATGAGTGTAAGTGCAGTGTTACTATTCTTTGCTCTCTTGGGACTCGAATACACAGGCTGTGTATTCTATAATAAAATTAGGCATACACGTTCTGTAAATCCTTCAGTAATGCCCTTGTAATGCACTTCTACTTAATGCCCCTCTGTAATGCCCTCTGTAATGCAGTAAGACGATTGACTTCTGTATCGCCTACAAGTAACAGCACATCCTTTATACAATGCTTTATTTTGTAATAGCCTTCTAGCCTCTACCTATGTCTTCTAGAATGCATTATGTAAGTGTTCTAATTCTCTTCCTGCAATCACGCTTTGTAATTCTATAATACAATATGGATCACCTTCTGTAATGTCCCTTCTGTAATGCCCCTAATCTGTAATGCCTTCTGTAATGTCCCTTCTGTAATGCAATACTAATGTATCCCTGAATCTAAAATGACTAAAAATAAAAGCAGTTCATGTATTTGAAATAGATGTCTGCACAGTAAATGTTAAAAAGAAATTATGATACGAATTCTCAACAACATCAGCTTTTAAAATTCTAAATAAAATATGAACTGCAAGTTATATAGTATTACAACTAAATTACGAATTTTCAATTCAAATGTTGTATCAATCCTAATGTATGCCAGCGAGAGTTGGAAAATGACTAAAGATATAGAAAGCAAGTTGAATGTATTTGAAAATAGATGTCTGCGAAAAATAATGAATATAAAATGGAACGAATTCAGGAGAAGTGATGAAATCAGAGACATGTCTGGTCAACCACTAGTGACAACTGTTATAAGAAAGAGAAGATGGATATATGTTGGGCACACCTTGAGGAGAAATGATCAACGAATATTAAATTAGGCATTGAAGTGGGATGCAAAGGGTTCAAGAAAGAGAGGACGACCTAAGGAGACCTGAAACGAACTTTGCTGAGAGAGGCAAGTCTCATCGGTATCAGTTCCATGGAGGAGATTGAGCGAGTTGCCCAGGATAGAGCGGTATGGAGAAATGCTTGCAGGTCCTATATAACGTATTACGGTACGAGAGGAATTATTATTATTATGCACCTTCTGTGGTTGGGAATACGTCAGCAAAGAGAACGCTGACTAGACCTGTGGATAGAGAGCCAACAAGGAGAACGCTGACTAGACCTGTGGGTAGAGAGCCAACAAGAAGAACGCTGACTAGACCTGTGGATAGAGAGCCAACAAGGAGAACGCTGACTAGACATGTGGGTAGAGAGTCAACAAGGAGAACGCTGACTAGATATGTGGGTAGAGAGCCAACAAGTAGAACGCTGACTAGACCTGTGGGTAGAGAGCCAACAAGTAGAACGCTGACTAGACCTGTGGATAGAGAGCCAACAAGGAGAACGCTGACTAGACCTGTGGATAGAGAGCCAACAAGGAGAACGCTGACTAGACATGTGGGTAGAGAGTCAACAAGGAGAACGCTGACTAGATATGTGGGTAGAGAGCCAACAAGTAGAACGCTGACTAGACCTGTGGGTAGAGAGCCAACAAGTAGAACGCTGACTAGACCTGTGGATAGAGAGCCAACAAGGAGAACGCTGACTAGACATGTGGGTAGAGAGTCAACAAGGAGAACGCTGACTAGACCTGTGGATAGAGAGCCAACAAGTAGAACGCTGACTAGACATGTGGGTAGAGAGCCAACAAGGAGAACGCTGACTAGATCTGTGGATAGAGAGCCAACAAGTAGAACGCTGACTAGACATGTGGGTAGAGAGCCAACAAGGAGAACGCTGACTAGATCTGTGGATAGAGAGCCAACAAGGAGAACGCTGACTAGACATGTGGGTAGAGAGTCAACAAGGAGAACGCTGACTAGACCTGTGGATAGAGAGCCAACAAGTAGAACGCTGACTAGACATGTGGGTAGAGAGCCAACAAGGAGAACGCTGACTAGATCTGTGGATAGAGAGCCAACAAGTAGAACGCTGACTAGACATGTGGGTAGAGAGCCAACAAGGAGAACGCTGACTAGATCTGTGGGTAGAGAGCCAACAAAGAGAACGCTGACTAGATCTGTGGGTAGAGAGCCAACAAGGAGAACGCTGACTAGATCTGTGGGTAGAGAGCCAACAAGGAGAACGCTGACTAGATCTGTGGGTAGAGAGCCAACAAGGAGAACGCTGACTAGATCTGTGGATAGAGAGCCAACAATGAGAACGCTGACTAGACATGTGGGTAGAGAGCAATAGATGTAGATATCTGAAAACCGATACTCATCGTAAAGACTTATTGGCTCATGGGGGGTGATGACACTCCTACCTTGAATATTTGGTTTCTAAACTCTAAAGGCTTACGTGAATCTACTGTCCTGGACATGAGGGTGTTTCAGCCAATGAGAGAGCGTACAAGCTTGCATCAACAGCATCGATTGTTGGGGAGTTGAAGATGGATAAGAGGGACGTTCTTCGATCTCTTCGCGACTGCTTGTTAGATAAAGACACTAGATGTTGAATCGATAAAGCGATTTAAGCAGTTTGGAGTTACCCGTTGTACAAGTACAGGGTGTTCAACTTAAAAGCAGCCCCAGTGATAAATATAAATTTGCCAGGTACGCATTGCATCTCGTCTATTTACTATTTAAACCGGTTCTGACTAGCTTGTCCTACGTCACATTTGTGCATCGCCCCTTCCCGCACTATAATTACACACATCACACAACCTTGACCTATACTACGTCATAACTGAACCTTCCCATTTCCATACATATATGCCAGATTAGCTCCATTCACAGGCTGCTTTTAGTTGAACACCCGTAGAACTAGATGTCTGAGGGGCAGAGGGAGGAGTGTGTTTAACAAGAGACAAGGAAACCAGCTGCATGCATATCCTGAGAACATTGGGTCTACCCAAAGTGCTGTGCGTCAGTCCAGTAACTAATAACTATTTTAAAAAAAATAAAAGGATATTTCTTATTGAGTGAAATATGGATGTGATTTTTTCTTTATTTAATGAACAATTGGAACAACACCTACTATTAGATTCATTGATAAACAGAGACTCAAATGGTTTGGCCACTTGGTGAGAATCAACCCGAATACATCACTTGCAAGAGCGTACAACCTGAAAATGCAATCATCAAGAGGAAGGGGAAGACCAAGGAAAATATGGGTTGATGGAGTTACAGACATTCTAAAACTCCACAATACCACAGCATATCAATCGACGAGCATACACTATCTCCGAAACCGATCATCAGTTAAACCTGCAACGCCTAACGGCAAAAAAGCAGAGAAGGACAAAATAAAGAAGAAAGAAAGATTGAAATAAAGATTTAACATTTCTTAATGAGTGAAATATAGATGTGACTTTCCTTTTTGATTGAAATTTTTTTCAGTCGTGTGTGCTTGCTTGTGTGACCCGTGGATATACGTGGCCCCGTGGATATACGTGACCCTTGGAAAAACTTGACCTGTGGTATAGGTGGCCCGTGGATATACCACTAATGCATTTTGCCAAGTTTTTCTACATGGCGATGTAGCCTGCCCCATTCGTCCTCCTCCCCTTAGCCACCTTTGAACACATGCACGGTAAGTTACAGTGTTAACATTCTGTGTTCCCTTTTTGAGCCGTGGTGTAACACGGTCGTTTATCAAAAGTTGCAATCACGTCCGGTTACAAATAACTAAAAGTAGCGCACATCTAAGGAATCACTGATGCGTATCCATCGCGTATGTTTAATCGTGACCCCTGGTAACATAAGAACTACTAGCCACAGCCAACTCTAGATAAGTAGGCCAGACAACTGACCGGGGAATCCCTGACCTAGATCAGAGAAGAGGGCTGGAAAATATAGATGTTTGATAGAACACTGCAAGCTTTTTTTGCAATTTCACTCAATTCTGTGAGTCTATGGTTATTTATTGATGAAAATTTGTAATAATATTGGTATTCCTTATTGTTAAACTTAACTTGCTGAATAATATAACTTTGATTTAGCATTTTGTGTTGATTTTAAAATGAATTCGTCTATATACAACAGTACTGGAATACGAGGTCACGTGGTGTAGTTGTGATCTGCTTTCCCATAAATCTTACCTGAGTCCGAAGGCCCATAAGTTTATAGTTGGCTCTGTGCCAGGGCTCATAAGGGAAGCGAAGAATAGTAGTACTGTGACCTATAACGCATGTCGTAAGAGGCGACTGAGGTAGGGTCCTAGTGAAACTACCCTAGTAACTAAAAAGCGTCGCAGAAATCGGATGTTCTGTTCCACTTGTAGGCGCATAACTGACACAACATAAAATCGCTCTTAGGCTCAGATCACATACAAATCACACAGAGTGGTTAACAAATGGTCGATATGGAGAGTTGGAAGAAGAGGAAAAAGAGTTTGATAGAAAACTAAGATTTTCCTGCAATTTTAAACAATTCTACGAGTCTATTGTTATTTATTGATGAAAAGTGCTAATAATACTGATATTTCTGAGTGTTAAACTTAACGTGCACCATAATGTAACCTTGATTTAGCATGTTGTATTGTTTTAAAAATGAATGAGTCTTTATCTAACCATACAGGAATGCTAGGTCACGCGACGGTTGTGGTCTTACTTTCTAGAATTTGTACCAGAGCTAGCCGGCCTTGTGTTATCGGAGGCCACTGTTTAATACTGGAATAATTTTATCAGTTTAGATTTACTCAACGATAATGGACTCATGTAGCAATGACGCATTTTTAAGACTCATCTATTTTATGAATAGCAGTAATAGTAATATTACTCAGAACACTGATGTCATGAAAGAACTAAATGTTAAAGAGAATTGGCTGATTAAAAAACATACTCTACATAAAAATTACATACTTTGGTCACATCAAGCGTCACCGATGGCCTGGAAAGAACATTATTAGAGGGTAGGATCAAAGGACGCAGAGGCAGACCAAGAAGAAGATGGCTACAAGATATTAAAGAAACCATGAATATGACTATCAACGAAGTGGGTGAATTGGCAAGAGACAAAGTGAATTTCAGATGCGCTGCAAAGTGAGCAACGTCCTAAAAAGAATACGCACCTTGATGATGTGTAATAGTAGTAATAGTAATAATAGTAATATTAGTAGTAATAGTAATAATAGTAATAATAGTAATAATAGTAGTAATAGTAGTAATAGTAGCAATAGTAATAATAGTAGTAATAGTAATAATAGTAGTAATAGTAATAATAGTAGTAATAGTAATAATAGTAGTAATAGTAATAATAGTAACAATAGTAATAATAATAGTAATAATAGTAGTAATAGTAATAATAGTAATAATAGTAATAATAGTAATAATAGTAATAATAGTTTTCGAACCCACGACCTTCGACTCACAAGGCAAAGGGTGTAACCACTTAGCTTGCTAGGCTTGTCCAGAAGTTTTTATATTGGTGTCTATCTGACTGATGATTGTGGATTGCGGGAGCCTGGTGAAGATTGCAATAGTACTACTATATCTAATACATGTAATAACAAAAGTAATGTTAATAGTAGTATTAATATAGTTGAGATGACGTTTTAATGTTAATAGTAGTATTAATATAGTTGAGATGACGTTTTAATGTTAATAGTAGTATTAATATAGTTGAGATGACGTTTTAATGTTAATAGTAGTATTAATATAGTTGAGATGACGTTTTAATGTTAATAGTAGTATTAATATAGTTGAGATGACGTTTTCTCGAATGAAAATGAAAAATGGTGGCTTTAGAGAATAATAAAGTGGTTACAAAATAAAACAAGATTGCAAAAGTGGGAAGATCGTGTTCATGGGAGTGCTTCGAAAGAACGGGAAAAAATAGTTTTGTGTTCACGAAATCTGATTAGCGTTTAAACCGACTGGGTAAAAGAGGGCGCCATGAATGTATGACACGGGCGTCATGCCTCCCGCGGGTGACGCTTTGGACAGTACTGATATAGATATACCAAACTCCCGCCTTTCTTCTGCTATCATGTTCTAGCTTCTTCGAATGCGCCATATTCACCACTTGAACCTGTGGCTTTTCTGCCAGCCCACGGAATTGAACCGCACTCACAGGAGGCTTGTCACCCTCACCCAACGCGCTACGAACACGCTGGGCAGGTGGGCGCCCCAATATATATTTAAAAAAAACGCTGGACAGCCGTGTCAGATCTTGGATTTTACGAAAGGAGTTAATTTATATTTTTCATGTTTATTGACCTACTTGTTTTAATATAATCAAACAAGGTTCGCCTTAGGTTGAAAGTGCGTGCCTCGGCTTAAAGAGGCTTTATTCTCCTACATAACACACACACAAACTGATATATGGTATACGAAATGGATGTAACTATGAATGTTTCAAGTAGATCAGTAAATGAACAAATTAATAGTATTTAAGCTTGAACAATAATTGCTTGAACATTATAAAGTGATATTTTACCATGATGTCAATATTATGGTGATTCTGAAAGTTGACAAATGATAGTTGTATACGATCTCAACCGTTATATTTGTGATGTAGTTAGTTATCTGGAAGTTACGTTTCTTAAATAAGGTGCGTATTTACAAGTTTGTTAACAATTCGCAAGTGTGGTGCCGGTGCCCGCAAGTGAAGCAAAGAATAGTACCACTTCGACCTAGAAGGCATGTTGTAAGGAGCGACTGATGTGGGACCTTTGGAAGCTACACTAGACCTTTAGCTGCTAAGGACGTGTATATACGTTTTTACCATTCACTGCTAAAGACGCATTAATTCGTCTGTTATTATCTCTCCTCTGTATGCTAAAGACGTGTTAACACGTTATACATTTCTACTGTCACTGATATAGGCGTACATTCACGTTTATGACCTAGAAACAAAGAGTAGCTATTTTTAGCTCCGTCTTCAGAAAGTATGTAGCAGCGAAAGGGCTAGTAAATAAAAAGCATCGACGAAATCGGATGTGCTGGTCTAGTTTTAGGCGCATATCTGGCACAAAGTACAATCGCTCTTAAGTTCAGATCACATACAAACTACACAGAGTGGTTAACAAGTGATCGATATGGAGCGTTCGGAGATGAAGAAGAAGCAGTTGACAATTGATGGGAGTTTTAGGATATAGACAATCATGTATGGTATCACATAAGCAAATAAAATGTATAATTAAATCATAAACCTTTAGCCTAACACGCCCATTTATTAAATATCATCGTCGCCTCCACAGGTTTTCTCCAGATTTGATCTTCTTCTTCTTCTCTCGTTCGTTCTTTTACTGCCATTTTTATCAGTTTAATGTGATATATAAACAGCCGAACACCAAGAACGGGTGTACGTTCACAACCTTCAGTACCATTTGAAACTCTGGTGCTTATCCTTCGGTGGTGTGTTCGGTTTCAACAAGCGTTTACTGGGTTCGCTCTCCGTTAGCCTTATGTCGTCCCCAGAGGACCTGCAAGGCAGCAGGTTGCTATTTTCTTTTGGGGTAGCGAACTTTAGACGACCTGCCCTCCCGGGTTGATGAGCGTCATCTGCCCAGCTAACCGGTCTTTTTATGGACTACTTGGTTTGCCAACCGTCAAGTTTTGTGTGCGGTTTGCTCCGCTAGCCTTTGATTGTCCCAATCAAACTACAAGGCAGCAGATTTGATCTGATCCCTCAGATTTTTAGGTTTCCGTACATTGCCTGTTGTTTTACAATTGATGTCGGTATAATATTCTTTGTTTATTCATCAAATAGCTTGTCCTGAGCAGAACTTTGCCACCCTTACAGTCCTTCAGAATTTCTCTTCTCAGGTCAGATAGTCTCAGCAGCTGTCATGCTCGAATCGTGTTACATCCTGAATCAGAGTCAACTATAAACTCATACGACCAGCGGACTCAGGTAAAAATTCTAGGTGGAAGATTAGACAGATATATATATATATATAGAGTGTAAAAAGCAAATGCTGTAACATACAAGCTAGTCCTATTGTTAAATGACAGAAACTTTTCACTGACAGCTAGCGAAAAAGATGAATAGATGACATTGCAGAATCCTGTCAAAAAGCACCAAAAAAAAAACGATCACCGAAGCCACTATAGCAGCGCCATACAAAAAACGAACAGAAAAGACGACATTGGGCAACAACCAGGTAACAGTGTGACCAAAAAGGAGTATAGAAGAGATAAGTAGCTAGACAAGAGCACTAGACTGGAGACTAAAGAAGAGATAATTAACTAGACAAGAGTACTAGACTGAAGACTAAAGAAGAGATAAGTAACTAGACAAGAGCACTAGACTGGATGTTGAAGAAGAGATAAATAACTAAACAAGAGCACTAGACTGGAGGCTAAAGAAGAGATAAGTAATTAGACAAGAGCACTAGACTGGAGGCTAAAGAAGAGATAAGTAGCTAGACAAGAGCACTAGACTGAAGACTAAAGAAGATATAAGTTACTAGACAAGAGCACTAGACTGGAGACTAAAAAAGATATAAGTAGCTAGACAAGAGCACTAGACTGGAGACTAAAGAAGATATAAGTAATTAGACAAGAGCACTAGACTGGAGACTAACGAAGAGATAAGTAACTACACAAGAGCACTAGACTGGAGACTAAAGAAGAGATAAGTAGCTAGACAAGAGCACTAGACTGGAGACTAAAGAAGAGATAAGTAGCTAGACAAGAGCACTAAACTGGAGGCTAAAGAAGAGATAAGTAGCTAGACAAGAGCACTAGACTGGATGCTAAAGAAGAGATAAGTAACTAGACAAGAGCACTAGACTGGAAGCTAAAGAAGAGATAAGTAGCTAGACAAGAGAACTAGACTGGAGACTAGCGAAGAGATAAGTAGCTAGACAAGAGCACTAGACTGGAGACTAAAGAAGAGATAAGTAACTAGACAAGAGCACTAGACTGGAGACTAACGAAGAGATAAGTAGCTAGACAAGAGCACTAGACTGGAAGCTAAAGAAGAGATAAGTAGCTAGACAAGAGCACTAGACTGGAAGCTAAAGAAGATATAAGTAATTAGACAAGAGCACTAGACTGGAGACTAACGAAGAGATAAGTAACTACACAAGAGCACTAGACTGGAGACTAAAGAAGAGATAAGTAGCTAGACAAGAGCACTAGACTGGAGACTAAAGAAGAGATAAGTAGCTAGACAAGAGCACTAAACTGGAGGCTAAAGAAGAGATAAGTAGCTAGACAAGAGCACTAGACTGGATGCTAAAGAAGAGATAAGTAACTAGACAAGAGCACTAGACTGGAAGCTAAAGAAGAGATAAGTAGCTAGACAAGAGAACTAGACTGGAGACTAGCGAAGAGATAAGTAGCTAGACAAGAGCACTAGACTGGAGACTAAAGAAGAGATAAGTAACTAGACAAGAGCACTAGACTGGAGACTAAAAAAGATATAAGTAGCTAGACAAGAGCACTAGACTGGAGACTAAAGAAGATATAAGTAATTAGACAAGAGCACTAGACTGGAGACTAACGAAGAGATAAGTAACTACACAAGAGCACTAGACTGGAGACTAAAGAAGAGATAAGTAGCTAGACAAGAGCACTAGACTGAGACTAAAGAAGAGATAAGTAGCTAGACAAGAGCACTAAACTGGAGGCTAAAGAAGAGATAAGTAGCTAGACAAGAGCACTAGACTGGATGCTAAAGAAGAGATAAGTAACTAGACAAGAGCACTAGACTGGAAGCTAAAGAAGAGATAAGTAGCTAGACAAGAGAACTAGACTGGAGACTAGCGAAGAGATAAGTAGCTAGACAAGAGCACTAGACTGGAGACTAAAGAAGAGATAAGTAACTAGACAAGAGCACTAGACTGGAGACTAACGAAGAGATAAGTAGCTAGACAAGAGCACTAGACTGGAAGCTAAAGAAGAGATAAGTAGCTAGACAAGAGCACTAGACTGGAAGCTAAAGAAGATATAAGTAATTAGACAAGAGCACTAGACTGGAGACTAACGAAGAGATATGTAGCTAGACAAGAGCACTAGACTGGAGGCTAAAGAAGAATAGAAAACTAACATAGAACGACGTGCAGTGATGCCAATCTGTTGAAAAAATTCAACATTGAGAGAAGAACAAACTGGTTTTAGACCTGGGAGAAACTGCTTAGACCAATAAATAACAGTAAGACTAATCATGTCTAAACAAGTACATCTAAAGTTGGAATAATTTTTGGTTGAATGATGTTACAGTGGTGATAAGGTAAGCAACGCTCCACGCAAAAACTAATCTTCTTCATCTTTTGTCGTAACACTGCTACCTGGTTGTTGCCCAGTGTCGTGGTTTTCTGTTTTTATTATGCGCTGTTCTGCTGGCTTGGGTGATTGTTATTTTTGCTCTTTGACAGGATTATGTTATGCCATCTAACCATCTTTTTCGTGGTCTTTCTCTCGCCTTCTTTACTAATATTCTGTTGTAGAAGACTGTATACTGTGGAGTTTGGATGCATTCTTATTATGTGGCCAAACCATTTCATTCTTTGTTTTTCAATGTAATTCAAGCAACTTTCTTTTATGTTGATTTTGGTGACTCTTCTTTTCAGGTGTTGTTGGTAACTTTTCGAAGGCAGCGCTTTTCACAGTCCAAGCTAGGAACCAGTCAAAGACGCAAAATTTAGCTCCATGACTACGCCTGAATTTGGAGTGGGCAAACGTGAAAAAAAGAAGGGATGAAATCAGAGAAATGTCTGGTCAACTACTAGTAACAACTGTTATAAGAAGGAGAAGATGGAGATATGTTGACACACCTTGAAAAGGAATGTCTGGTCAACTACTAGTAACAACTGTTATAAGAAGGAGAAGATGGAGATATGTTGACACACCTTGAAAAGGAATGTCTGGTCAACTACTAGTAACAACTGTTATAAGAAGGAGAAGATGGAAATATGTTGGACACACCTTGAAAAGGAATGTCTGGTCAACTACTAGTGAAAACTGTTATAAGAAGGAGAAGATGGAGATATGTTGGACACATCTTGAGAAGAAATGTCTGGTCAACCACTAGTGACAACTGTTATAAGAATGAGAAGATGGAGATATGTTGGGCACACCTTGAGAAAAAATGATCAAAGAATATTAAAGCAGGCATTGAAGTGGGATGCAAAGGGCTCAAGAAAGAGAGGACGACCTAAGGAGACCCTAAAACGAACTTTGCTGAGAGAGGCAGGAAATATCGGTCTCAGTTCCATAGAGGAGATTGAGCGAGTTGTCCAGGATAGAGCAGTATGGAGAAATTGCGTGCAAGCCCAAAGTAACGAATAACGGTAAGAGAGGAATTATGATTATTAACAGTTTAAACATCGTACCTCAGTACTTGATCTGGTTTCCACATTTCGTTATGTAATGTATAACGGGGTAGCGTCTGTGGCTTAGGGGATAGTGACTCGGTCTATTAACCCCGACGTTCTGAGTTCGAATCACGCTGCGGACAGTTAGTTGCAAATTGTTTTGTGTGGATTTTTACAAAGGACGATGGCACCACCCGTTCAGACAGCAATGGCAAACTACTGAACGTAATAATGCCTAGAAAAATCACAAACAGCGTTAAAAGCTGGGGTTGATTCGAAAGTCACTGTAAAGGATATGCAATTAACTTTTTAACGTATGAAAAAAATTATTATTTAAAAAAAAAATTTCTTTACTGAATGTGAATATAGACCAGTTAGAAATATTTCTCACGTACAAACAAAATAATGCTGAACTATTCTATTTAAACAGCTTTCACACAAAAGTATGCAGTGATCAGTTTGAATACAGTTCCTAATATGAAATAGTCAACATAATCTGCCAGAGAAAGGCACAAGAACTGAAAACAATGGGTGCACACTCAAACCAAATAGTTAAATGGATCTTTACGTTATGTAAGATAATGTTCTCTATATTTTGACCATGTTGTTTGTTGTTGTTTGCTAAATATCTGGAATGTTGTGCACTTTTCAAATTCACAAAATTATTGATTAGCTGTACGTTATATAATTTATACATCACTCGTGTACCAGGACTCGCAAGGGGAGCAAAGAATAGTAGCACTGCGGCCTACAAGGCATGTCGTAAGAGGCGACTGAAGTAGGGACCTAGGGACGCTAACCTAGTAAATAAAAAGAGTCGCAGAAATCGGATGAGCGGGCCTACTGTAGGCGCATAGCTGACACAACTTACAATAACTCTTAGATTTAGATCACATACAAATCACAAATATTGACTTAACAAGTAGTAGATATGGAGCCTTCGTAGCAGAAGAAGAAGAAGAAGATAGGAATGAAGTGAGTGAATTTTTATTAAGTTGTCTCTGCTTTACGTTTCCCTGAGCGCGAGAGGACATGATGTTTATAATAGCTTAAACAGGGATGGGAAGGGGGAGGATGTGGTGTAGAAGTTAGATGCTAGTCTCTCGTGCCGAAGGTTCCAGGTTCACTTCCTCGTGGTGGAGCCATCGGGATATTTTTCCAGAGATCCCTGATCTCAGTGTAGGTGAGATCAAGTTCCAAGTCCTATCGGAGACGGACGATAAAACGTAGGTTCCATGTTCAATTTGAACACGTAAAAGAACCATTGGCAGTTCAAAATCGAGAAGTTCAGGCTGGAAAGCCGCTGCCCGGGCAAAATTCAATAGAAAAGGATTAAAAATAAAATCCCTACAAAATATCTTCGCCATCTTCAAAGTAAAATCTGGGACCCTCGCCGGTGCTACTGAGTTCATGCACTGTAGTTGAGATCTTCTTGTGTAAGAAAGAGTTTGGGAGTACACATGGTTACTCATGTCAGTGCCTTCGCTCTTGAAGAGAACATCCTTTTCTGTCTTCTACTTTCCTCATGAGTATATGATTAAACTATAGTGTCCATGGAGCACATCTTGTATAAAAGTCGTTAGGAGCCTCGATATAAGGTTAAGTCACCTAGAGAGAACGACTCCAGACAAACCCGGTAGGACAGATCTCGTCAACAGGGCGCTGCAACTATCTATAGAACAAACGAAATAAAAAGATATTCTCAGAAACGTAATGTGTCAGCCATTATTGGCCGGGATGAATCGACACATAGAAATAACTCAATGACCAATCGGTCAACCAGTCAACCAACAACTTAAATATGATTTTTCTTGCTTTGTTTTCAGTATTCTTCATCTGCTCAGTCTATGGCAATGCTTTGAGAAATCCCAGACAGACTGGAGAGTGGATCATTGATACCCTTGTTGTCGTTGATGAAAAAATGTATCTATGGTAATAAATGTTTTATTTCATAAACATCAATATTCAACAATGTATTGATTACATGTAAGATTCTATTGACAAACTGGCGGAGAAGATCAGTAATGTCTTTGAATGGAAATGCTACAGAAGAGTACTTAGAATGTCATGACAGGAAAATAAAAGAATAGTTCTGTTCTGCAACAGCTTGATATTAAACAACATAATATCAAGGAAAATTAAATATTTCGTACATAACAAACGACATGAGTGCCTAGAGAAGATCATTTTGGAGGGAATGGTGCCTGGAAGAAAAATGAGAGAAAGATCTAGAAGACGATGAGTTCAAGATGTCATTGACGATCTGAGAATGTCTGCTGTTGAGGCCGGTCAATTTGCACAGAATAGAGAGTTTTTCAGGACTGCTGTCATAGGAACCAAGTTCCAGAAGGGACAAGCTACTAGATGATGTTGAGGATGAAACAAGGTTTATAATAATTTTAAAAAAATCAAAACAAAACACGAGTAATATAATTTGTAAAATACTGCTCCGAAGTTTAGAACGAAAAAGCTGCTATTTTTTTCTTCTAATTTTCTAGTACGTACAATTTATTTTCGGTTTTTTGTTTGCTATGCATTCAGGCATGTTCATGGCGCCAAATTGGCGCTCTGACCGATTTGTGTGGAAGCTTGCTTTCTATATAACCAGTGTCCCTAGTCATTTAGGCGAGCCGTAGTCACACTTTAGTACTTGTAATTTATATCCTCAAATAGAAGAGCACATAACACTGCTTTTCTTACATTTAATTAGTAAATTGAATGTTTTCTAAGCACAGTCTATCTTATTAACTCTCAGTGGGCGAATATTAAAACTATGTTTTCACCAACTGCGTGTAGAATACATTTATAAAATGGAGCGTCCACTAACAAATCTGTTATACATTTCTAATGTTTATTAACTATGGCAGTAAATCATGGACAACGAACAATCAATCAACAAGGGGGGGGGTTTAAAGCCGAAGGATTGACTTCATTGCACCGGGTTTTACCACATATGGCTCGGTCCCTCTCCGCAGAAATGGCACGCGCACAAAGCACGAACTCCGTAGCTCCAGCAACAATCCTAGGGTCTCTGGAAAAACTGCACTCGTGAACTGCGAGTCCGGATTCGAACCCACGACCTTCGACTCGCAAGGCAAAGTGTTTAACCACTCAGCCACAGAGACCTTCGACTCTCAAGGCAAAGGGCTTAACCACTCAGCCACAGAGACCTTCGACTCTCAAGGCAAAGTGTTTAACCACTCAGCCACAGAGACATCCGACTCGCAAGGCAAAGGGCTTAACCACTCAGCCACAGAGACCTTCGACTCACAAGGCAAAGGGCTTAACCACTCAGCCACAGAGACCTTCGACTAGCAAGGCAAAGGGCTTAACCACTCAGCCACAGAGACCTTCGACTCGCAAGGCAAAGGGCTTAACCACTCAGCCACAGAGACCTTCGACTCTCAAGGCAAAGGGCTTAACCACTCAGCCACAGAGACCTTCGACTCGCAAGGCAAAGGGCTTAACCACTCAGCCACAGAGACCTTCGACTCGCAAGGCAAAGGGCTTAACCACTCAGCCACAGAGACCTTCGACTCGCAAGGCAAAGGGCTTAACCACTCAGCCACAGAGACCCCGGAATCAATCAACAAATAGCGACGAAAGCCATATCGAGCGGGTTTAACAAAAGAATGCTGAAAATTGCTTGGACTGCAAACAAGATAAACGATGAGGTTTTAAACGAGGTTACTATAAATATAAACCTGATCAAGAGAATAAGAATTTAGCAATTACTGTTCTTCAAATACATAATACAAAGAAGCGTTCTTGAAACATTTGCGGACAACGGGCTAAAATTCAATTTAAAAGAGATAACGTGGAAAGCAGCAAGAGAATTTTTGGATGGTTGGCATCATGATTAGACAAATCATCGAAGTTTGTAGTGATCGTGGGCCACGATAACATAAGGCCGGCCGGTTCAGGTAAAAATTCTAGGAAATAATACCACAACAGACGCGTGATCCTCGCATTCCAGTATTGTTGGATAAAGATGAATTCATTTTTAAAACAATACAACAGCAACATGCTAAATCAAGGTTACATTATGTTACAATTTCAGTTTAACAATAAGGAATATCAGTATTATTAACATTTTTCATAAATAAATAATCATGGACTTATAAAACTGAGTAAAATTACAAAAAAGCTTACAGTGTCTCTCTCTCTCTCTCCTCTCTCTCTCTCTCTCTCTCACTCTCTCTCTCTGTTTTATTTTAAAACTCGGATTGGGTCACAGGCCCTCAACCATCTCATGCCAGGTCTTCCTATCTATAGCCATCTCCTGCAGCTACTTCCAGCTCTTCTTTAAATGGTTGACCACTGCCTCCAAATCTCGTCTCCATGTATTTCTCTGCCTCCCTTTACAGTGTTCTATCAAACATATACAAAAATCAGTCTTTAATAATAAACAGCAATTTTAGTTTTCCTGTCTGAGCTATTCCGTCTTATACTGCCAGGGAGGGAGGGGAGGGGGGTTTACAGTAGTGATTTTTTTCCCGATCCAAAGCACTTGAGCTTTTCAGCTCTTCGGCTCGGTGCCATGGACATCATAACCTTCGGTTCGGTGCCACGAACACCGTAAATCTGGGAATCTGTGGCTTTTTCTGCCATCCCGCGGAATTGAACCCGCACACACAGAGGGATAGTCACCCGTAGTGCAACGCGCTACGAACACGCTGGGCAGACGGGCATACGGTAGTGATAACTTGCACCAAAGAGAAAAAGAGACAGGGAGAGACTTTTGGAAAGACAAGACCAACTACACTGACAGACATGACATTTGATTGATTGATGATGCTTTGATGTTAGCGTATTGTTTAAAGGGTTTTAAAGCCAAATAATTGACTTCATTGCACCGGGTTTTACCCCATATGGCTCGGTCCTCTCTGCAGAAATGGCACGCCACCTGCCGAGAGTATTGCACAAAGCACGAACTCCGTAGCTCCAGCAACAATCCTAGAGGTCTCTGAAAAAAACTGCACTCGTGAACAGAATGGCGCGGTTCGGACTCGAACCCACGACCTTCGACTCACAAGGCAAAGGGCTTAACCACTTAGCCACAGCGACCCCAATAGTGTAGTGTTATTATGATGATGCAAAGCCAGTTTACTGTCTTTTTTTTAGTATGCGATGCAACGTACAATCGCTCTTAAGCTCAGATAACATACAAATCACACAGAGTGGTTAACAAGTGATCGATATGGAGCGTTCAAATTAGAAAGAAGAAAAAGGAATTCTGTTTTTCTACGAAATTATTAATGAATATAATCAAATTCTGTCTTCTCAAGATTTAAGAAATTATTAATGAATTTAATCAAATTCTGTCTTCTCATGGTTTAAGAAATTATTAATGAATTTAATCAAATTCTTTCTCCGCCCGAGTGGTTACCGGGGACCAAATTTCGGGCTTAAAGAATAGAACCAATGTTACCTGCCATGCATGTCGTAAGAGGCGGCTAAGAAGGTTTGGCTGAAGTCGGATGCACGTGTCCGCTACGGAATGCTAACCCGAAATAAATGCTTGCAGAAAACGGATGCACCAGGCTGTAAGGCGCATAACATGGTGCAACAACCCTCACAATGAGGAATGGGATAACGGATTCTACGGTCGCCAATCTGCCTCGGAGATTTAGCCACAGAGTAAGAATGTCAGACCCACCATCACGATGGTGACCAAAACTTACTGCGGGAAGAGGTCGGCACAAATGGGGAAGCAGAAATCACATGAATTACATCCTACAGAACTGTCCCCAGTATGCAGACTTGAGAAGAAAGAGGTGGCCCACTTACACTAGCGTCCAAGACAAACTGTATGGCGTGGCTGATAATCTGAGGCAGACGGCTGCCTTTATTAGAGAATCCGAAATCCCAATCTAGTGAGAAAGCAGAAGAAGAAGAAGAAATTCTTTCCCAAGATATTTTGAAATTATTGATTAATGTAATAAAATTCTTTCTCTGCAGGTTTAAAACATGGCTTATTGCCGATACCAATACCTCAAATCCAGACGTCGATGGAAAGTTAAAGGAATATTTGGCTCTTGTATTTCATCAGGTAAGACAGTTTTCAGTTATGAAACATTCATATACGTGGGCTCTGTAGGGTAGCGGTTAGGTGCTTGCCTCTCGCGCCAAGGGTAACCGGTTCGCTCCCTCGTTGAGCCATCGGGATATTTTTCCAGTGATCCCTGATCTCAGTGTAGGTGAGTTCCTAGTCCTATCGGAGATGGACGATAAAACGTAGGTCCCGTATTCAATTTGAGCCCGTAAAAGAACCCATGGCAGTTCAAAATCGAGAAGATCATCCTGGAAAGCAGCTGCTAGGTCAAATATCATAGAGTATCCTGGAAAGCAGCTGCCAGGTCAAATATCATAGAGTATCCTGGAAAGCAGCTGCTAGGTCAAATATCATAGAGTATCCTGGAAAGTAGCTGCTAGGTCAAATATCATAGAGTATCCTGGAAAGCAGCTGCTAGGTCAAATATCATAGAGTATCCTGGAAAGCAGATGCTAGGTCAAATATCATTAGAAAAAAAGATTGAAACTAAAATTTCTACAAAATACTTGTACCATTTTAAAAATTCATCGGAGACCATCGCCGGTGCTATGAGCTCGCGCACTGCAGCTGAGATCTTCTTGTGTAAGAAAGAGATCGAAGCGCTCATGGTTACTCATCCATGGGGAAATGATGATGGTCCAATCAATCAATCAATCAATCAATCAATCAATCAATCAATCAATCAATCAATCAATCAGTTAAAACTATAAACCTTAGAATGGAATAGCGTATTTTATAACTCTCGTATTACTATATAAAAAAGGGTTTTAAAGCCGAAGGATTGACTTCATTACACCGGGTTTTTAACCCATACGGCTCGGTCTCTCTCCACAGAAATGGCACGCCACCTGCCGAGAGTATTGCACAAAGCACGAACTTCATAGCTCCAGCAACAATCCTAGGGGGCTCTGGAAAAAACTGCACTCGTGAACAGAATGGCGCGGTCCGGACTCGAACCCACGACCTTCGACTCACAAGGCAAATGGCTTAACCACTTAGCCACAGAGACTCCCCTAATTACTATATGTTCCCTTCTTGTAGTCAAACCTTAGATATGTCAACATAAAAACCTGTTATACAGGGTGTTCAAGATAAAAGCAGCCCCATTGACAAATCAAAAGTTGCCAGTTTTCTATTTACTATTTAAACCAGTTTTGACTAGCTTGTCCTTTTGTCACATTCGTTAATCGTCCCTTCCCGCACCATAATTACACACCATCACAAAAAGACGCGTACACTTGACCTATACTACGTCATAATTGAACCTTCTCATTTTCATAAACATAAGCCAGATTTGCTCCCTTGACGAGGCGGGGCTGCTTTTGTCTTGAACACCCTGTATAACTCTTGTATTAATTAATACATGTTCTCTTCTTGCAGTCAAACCTGAGATATGCCAACATTAAAGGAGGGCTCGATAGAACTGTGGTCTTACAGATTGTGCAATATACCTTCAATACGGTAAGCCTCTTGATAGTCGAAGCCGATTCCGTTTTTGGCAAGTGATGACAGTTCAATGATATGCCAGTGACACATGTTGACAGTTCAATGATATGCCAGGGACAAGTGTTGACAGTTCAATGATATGTCAGTGACACATGTTGACAGTTCAATGATATGCCAGTGACATATGTCGACAGTTCAATGATATGCCAGTGACACATGTTGACAGTTCAGTGATATGCCAGGGACAAATGTTGACAGTTCAATGATATGCCAATGACAGATGTTGACAGTTCAATGATATGTCAGTGACAAGTGTTGACAGTTCAATGATATGCCTGTGACAAATGCCATGGGAACTGTGTTGTCGAGATTACAGGAAATGATAGCCAAGATTTCCATAGTTACAGTGAGTTGGCAATGAATCCAAATCGCGCCGTTCTGTTCACGAGTGCATTTATTTCCAGAGACCACTAGGATTGATGCCGGTGCTAAGGAGTTCGTGCTTTGTGCAATGCTCTCGGCAGATGGCAAGCCATCTCTGCAGACAGCGACGGTGTAAGATGTGCAATGCCCCATCAGATGGCAGTCCATCTCTGCAGAAAGCGACGGAGCAAGATGGGAAAACCCGGTGCATTTAGTCAACTCTTCGCCTTGGACGTTCTTAATGTTAAACGTTTCCAGATTTCTGAATAACAATGGTTCTCAACCATTTTTTTGCTGATGACCCCATTCAATATTAGCCAAGACACCCACGTTGGGGAGTTGAAGATGGATAAGTGGGATGTTCTTCGGTCTCTTCGAGACTGTCTGTTGGATAAGGACACTAAAATCGATGTTGAATCGATCAAGCGATTTAGACAGTTTGGAGTTACCGTTGTGCAGGTCGAACTGGATACCTGAAAGGCAGAGTGAGAGGTGTGTTTAATCATCGAGCCACGGGAACCATCAGTATGCATACTCTTCGATATCTATTGGGGAGACTGAGCACCTATGGGTCTGCCCAGAGTGCAATGACGTCAGTTTAGTAACCAATAACCAATAACCAATAACCAATAACCCACGTCCCACTTAATTTTTTCATAATTTTCTCCCCACCAAATTAATTGTAATTTTTCAAAAGCAAAAAAGAATAAAACAAAGTTTACCACTCTGAGCGTAATAAAAACACTGTTGCCTAAACACAGTAACATTCAGAGAGAGCAATGGAGACATTAAAAAAACATTGATTTGGGACAAGAAGTTTGATATAAAATATCAAATAAAATCGAAATCAATGATCTACTTGGCTATTTTTAAAAGAAATTTTAAACTTACAATTTTAATGAAAACACCCGTATTTTAATTAAATTGGTTGACAATCATATTCGCACTTCGGTGAGTAACCATGTGTGCTCCGATCTTTTTCTTTCACAGTAAGATCTCAGCGGCAGTACACGAGCTCCGTAGCACCGGTGAGGGTTCCGAATGTAATTTGAGAAGATAGGTACATTTTTCTTCGAATTAATTTTGACCGGGCAGCAGCTTTCCAGCATTATCTTTTCGATTTTGAACTGCCAAGTTTGTTTTTTTACGTGCTCAACGTGAACGCTGGATCTACGTTTTATCGTATTTCTCTGATAGGACTACGAACTCGATCTCACCTACACTTAGATCAGGGATCTTGAAAAATATTCCGATGGTTCCGCGAGGAAGCGAGCCGAGTACCTTTAAAATGAGAGGCGATCACTTAGCCTCTACGCCACAGAGAAAAACTAGTCAGTATAAAAATTTATGAAAACACATATTCACTACATTTTGATAACGTTTCATGCCTCTTTCCCTCCATACTGCTTCACGCCTTCGTGGGATGCATCACGCCTTCATGGGATGCATCACGCCTTCATGGGATGCATCACGCCTTCATGGAATGCATCACGCCTTCATGGGATGCATCACGCCTTCATGGGATGCATCACGCCTTCATGGGATGCATCACGCCTTCATGGGATGCATCACGCTTTCATGGGAAGGCGCACGTCCTAGATTTGGTTATTGGTTAGTGGTTACTGAACTGACCTGACT
The DNA here is from genome assembly GCA_020796225.1 of Arion vulgaris. Classification (NCBI taxonomy): domain Eukaryota; kingdom Metazoa; phylum Mollusca; class Gastropoda; order Stylommatophora; family Arionidae; genus Arion; species Arion vulgaris. The sequence continues at coordinate 48,910,656 of CM036764.1, forward strand.
GCACTCTGGGCACATATATGCTCAGTCTCCCCCAACAGATATCGGAGAGTATGAATACTGATGGTTTCCGTGGATCACTGGTTAAACACACTCCTCACTCTGCTCCTCAGGCAGTCCAACTTGTACAACGGGTAGCTTCAAACTGCTTCAATCGCTGGATCGATTCAATATTGATTTTAGTGTCTTCATCCAACAGAGAGTCGAGAAGAGATCGAAGAACATCCCCCTTATCAATCTTCAACTCCCAATCAATCGATGCTGTTGATGCAAGCCTATCCGCTCGCTCATTGCCGCAAATACACGCAGGCCCAGGACAGTATATCCCCGTTAGCCTCTGGAGGTTATAAATTTCTGTAGACGACATCCACTCATACGGAAACCTGCTCTTCTGGATCTTGTGAAGCATCGACTGAGAGTCAGATACAAGAACGGCCCCAATAAATGGAGTCCTAGAGAGCCAATTGAGGGCAGCAGTAACAGCCTCAACCTTCAATCTCATACTGGAAATAGTTGTCTTGTGCGCTCCACTTCGCTCTGCAACAACTCTACCATGCGCATTAGCTACGAAACCCCATCCTGACTTCTCACCACAATGCACTGACCCATCGGTATATACAACAACATCATCATCTCTTGCATTATCTTCTATCAGCTGTTTAACTGCGAGATCAGCCTTCATATTGCCCCAATCTCTACATTCTCTTCCAAGAGTAATGATAACGTTGAGATAGTTGGTCATGCTACCATCTGTTGGGATCCATTCTTCCCTTTGGTAGGGTCGCAACCGTGGTCACCAGGCCAGTTGTTCTCTTGGACTGTGCCACCCACGACATGCCACGCTTGATTCTCGTGCCCTTAACATCATTAGTAATCTTGTGCAGTGGATGTCTCTTACCCGCAATAACCCGCATATATGCCTTGGTTTGTGCGATTCCATGACGGGAGCGTAGTGACAAAAAGTTAACTGCATATCCTTTACAGGACTTTGCGAATCAACCCCAGTTTTTTAACGCTGTTTGTGATTATTCTAGGCATTATTATGTTCAGTAGTTTACCATTGTTGTCTGAACGGGTGGCACCATCATCCTTTTGTAAAAGTCCACGCGAAACAATTTGCAACCATACTGTCCGCAGCGTGATTCGAACTCGAACGTCGGGGTTAATAGACCGAGTCACTATCCCCTAAGCCACATACGCTACCAGTAACAGAAGGTCAAGCATATGTCTCGTCTTCACAATAGGAGCAGCTCTAGTGCAAGTTAATAGCTCGAGAACCACTACTGTACAGGTATAATAAGTGTAGTCAAGAAATTAACACCAAAAAAACCACACAAAAAAAAACCACACACGATGCAGTGTAGTAATACAATGTACGCCCTCCAGTCCAGCGTATTCGTAGCGCGTTGGACGACGGGTGAGAAGCCCTATGTGAGTGCGGTCCAGTTCCGCGGGCTGACAGAAAAGCCACTGGTTCTCCAGATTTACGGTGTTTGGGGCACCGAACCGAAGAGTTACGATGTACTGTCTCCTTCTTTGCGTTCGTTCTTTACTACCAATTTTAATCACTCCTTGTGATATGTTTGATCTTTGCCAAGAACGTGTATACGTTGCACATTGGTTTGTAGGCCCCTAAACGCATAGACTTCTACACGTTTAGGACATGTGCATCCGATTTCAGCCAAACCTCCGTATTCGCCTCTTACGACATGCGTGGCAGTTAACAGTGGTTCTATTCTTTACACCCCAAATTTGGGCCCCGGTAACCACTCAGACGAGGATGTCCTGTAATGAGGCCCTGTTTCGTTTCGTTGGTGTATGTATGATGGACATGACTGCAGGATGAGTTCTGGAGTCCATGTTTCTGTCTGATATGCACACTGCGCAGTCTGAGCAGGAAAAACCCGTTCTAGAAATCTCTTATTATCCTGACGATGTGAGGCAAAACAGGATTAGTGAAAGAAAGAAAGAAGCGTTATCGTTCAGGGGCCATATGTGAATGAAATTGCTTTTTTCTGTATTGTTTTTGTGTTGTTTTATTTCATGTTGATTTCATTGAATGTGCGCTTAGTGTCGAGTTGTTATTGTTTCAGCAAATTCTAGGAACTGCAGAGACTTATGGCAATGAATTGGAAGCATTTGAAGCATGGCTTAAAAAAGAAAATTTTCAAGCAAAATTCGATCATTCGATTCTATTTACTGGGTAAGCACTAGAGATATATCAATATACTTTATATATTGATTGATTGATATGACCATCATCATTGCACTTCGGGAGTAACTCATATGTGCATCAATCTCTTTCATACACAGGAAGATCTTAGATGCAGTGCAATAACTCCGTAGCACCGGCTACGTCCCCAAAGTAATTTTGAAGATATTGACAACATTTTGTAGGAATTTTATTTATAATTTTTTCTAGTACATTTTGCTCGGGCAGCGGCTTTCCAGCCTGATCTTCTCGATTTTGAACTGCCAAGATTTCTTTTACGTGCTCAAATTGAACATGGGATCTAAGTTTTATCGTCCGTCTCCGATAGGACCTCGATCTCGCCTACCATGAGATCAGGATTCTCTGGACAAATATCTCGATGTCTCCACGAAGGAGCGAACAGAGTACGTTTGGAACGAGAGGCTAGCATCTAACCTCTACGCCACAAAAAACCCCTGGAACGTACTGTAACATTTTATATGTTCTTCATATTCGAGTATTTTAGCATTACATGTTTCCCAGTGATTTTATCTTTGCCACAGACAATCTGAGTAGAACTTGTTATTTTGAAGTTGAACTTTTGAATTTTGAACCTGAAATACGCTGATAATACTGTCTTAATAGTTAGTTAGTTTGTTCCTTTCGTGCCAAAGACGGCACATAGGGCAGAGGTTTTAGATCTCCATGTGATGCGGTTCGTTGCTATATAGCAGTTGATATTGTATGGTTTTACATCCCAATAGTTTACTTTCTTGTTGGATGGTTCTTCGAAGAGTGGTCTTTGGTCTTCACGTTTTCTTTTCCCACCTGATGACTACATAAGAACTTGTCGATTTAGTCTCTTTTCGTCTGATCTAAGAACATGACCTACATATTTCCACCTTCGTTTCTTTATAATATTTGATACGGGTTGTTGGTGTGTTCTATCTCTCACTGTGTTGTTAGAAACGAAATCACTCCATTTTACTTTTAATAATTTTCGGAGACATTTATTCTCAAAGCTGTCCAGTTTCTTATCAATTTTCTTGTTGATTTCCAACTTTCACAACCGTAGGTCAGTACAGGAATAACACATGACCTAAATAATTTAACTTTTGTGCATATACTAAGGTCTTGGGACTGCCAGATATTCGTTAATTTAGTGAAGGCACTAGCTGCTATAGCAATACGAGAGTTTATTTCTTTCATCGTGTCTCCGTTGTTTGACACTTTACTACCCAAATAATTAAAAGTAACAAGAAATTAAATGGAACTCCAGAAATTAGTTGATAAGATTGTGACAGAAAGTAACAACAGATGACTTGAGTTTGAATATTAAGAAGACAGAAGTTATGATCATATAAAAAAGCATACTCCAACAAAATGCACCATCACAGTAAATGAGATTGAGCTAAGACAAGTGCAGCAATTTAAATACATTTGAGTCCTGGTAGCATCAGATAGCAGATGACAGATCAGAAATAAAGAGCAGAATAGGGCAGGTCAAATCAGCGTTCCAGAAAATGAGAAGCATTATATGCAACACGTCATATTGCCAATTGATATCAGAATGAGAGCTATACAGTGCTACATAGAATCAATGTCTGCAAAACCTCAATGAAAAACTTTGCTATAGATCCCAGCACATGGGAGGGACTAGCTGATGACAGAGTTGTGTGGAAAGCCAAATTACGGAAGGGCGCAGAGTCTTTTGAGAAGAGACTTATGTACGAGCTGAACGACAAGAGAGAAAAGCGAAAACTCAGAAGTTGTCACAGTAAAACACTTGCCTACTGACCGTCTGTAAAGATGAAAAGGGCCATATAGAATCAATACTGACATACGGATTCGAGTCATGGACAATAAACAAACAGATAAAAAAAATCTCTGAGAACCACAGAGATGTGGTTTCACAGATGAATTATGAGAATCCCATGGACTGCTACAATCACTAATATTGAGGTGTTGAATGAGATCAAGACACAGAGAAAGCTTATCATCAATATAAGAAAGAAGCAGTCATCATTTTCGGGCATGTGATGAGGAGGGGAGGTTTAGAACATATTGTAACAACGGGTAAAATCGAGAGAAGACGAGACAGGAAGACAGGAAAGACAATTTTGGATAGCCTGACTTCATTGCACGGAAGAGTGTCAACATCTGAGATGATAGTAAACACCAGAGACAGATTTGTGGAGATCCATGATCGCCTACGCCAACCGGCACGGCACCTAATGTTGATTTTGAATTTGTTAATCTTCTGTCTATCGTAACAACTAATTCAGCAGTTTGTTATTTTAGATATGGTTTGAAAAGTGGTCCTGGAACTGGCGTAACCAAAGGTAAGTTTGGCAAGATAAATAATGTCATATCTTCTTGTCCCTCGTCTGTTGCTGGGGATCGCAAGGGGAGCAAAGAATAGTAATACTGTGACCTACAAGACATATCGTAAGAGACGACTTAGGTAGAGGCCTAGGGAAGCTACCCTAGTAAAGAAAAAGCGTTTGCAGAGATAGGATGTGCTGGCCTACTTGTAGGCGCATAACTGGCACAGCGTACAATCGCTCTTAGGTTCAGTTCACATACAAACCACAAAGAGTGGTTAACAAGTGGTCGATATGGAGCATTTGAAGAAGAAGAAAATCTTCCTGTATGATGACCTCTGCTGTTCAGTGGTTAACTCTTAAACGTTGATGGGTTTTGAAGGTTTATTGTTTTATTTCTGGTGACCTGCTCTATTACTAGCAGTCATATATATATTCCTTCCATTGAAAATAAGCATGTTATATATGGTTGGAAAGCTAATTTAATGTATTATCAAGATATGTGGTTTTAATATCAGTGTGATGTGATATGTGATAGTGACCAAATTTTGGTGATGATAAAATTATATTTTTCTATAAATTTCAAATGATTATAAAGTCATAAAAAGGGTAAAAGTGAATGAAATATATCATGAAAACTATTAAAACAGTCTCTCAGTACCTTCATATTTACACAATATATCCAAACATGAAGTTGTTTGGACAATAAATAAGGCAGTAATCAGGAAAGTTGTAACTCTAAATATTTCCATATTTTGAAGACATAAATAAATAAAAATAAATAAGAGAAAATGGCACAGAACTGGTCTAGTAAGCAGCCGATAAAGAACTAACACATTTAGTCTTCATAATAGATCGCTAGGATTATTGTTGGAGTTACGGAGCTGGTGTTGTATGCTGTCTATTGACAGCTGGCGAGTCATTTCTGCGGAAAGAGATCCAGCCATATGTGGAAACCCTGTGCAATGAAGTCAAACCTTCGCTTTTAGATCTTAAGGGAGGACTCTGGTCTTTAATCGTGTCTCGTTGTTTTCATATTAATGTAGAATTTGTATAACAATTTATTTTGAGAGATTATGACTTATAAGAGTAGGAAAAGGTTAATTTACAAAAATGAACACGTTGCCATGGAAACAATACAAAATGGCCACCGAATACAAAATTGTAATTCCCTAAGGCTCTGACTTTAATGAATAGAAATGAATTCGCTCTATAGTGAGCGATTGTAATATCGAAAATATTACACAAGCTTTTTAGATATATTAAATATTACATTAAAAAATTGGGCCAACATACCTAAATTAGGTTATGAAAAGCTTTTTGTGGAGTGTTTTTACCCAAAATGTATTTTAAAAATGTAATATTTAATATATCCTATAAAAGCTTGAATATTTTAGATATTACAATTTCTCACATTAGAGTGAAAACAGGATTCATTTACATTAATTAGATTAAGAACTTTGGGAATTTGAAATTGTGTGTTTAGCTGTCATTTGGTATTGTATCCATGGCAACGCTCTGACATTTTTTTGGTAAACTAACCTTTTTCTACTCTTCTAAGTCATAATGTCTCAAAATTGTTATACAAATTCTTCATTAATAGGAAAACACCCAAAACAATTTCTTGACCTGTATACGCCCGAATCCCCTCTTAAGACCTTGCATTCCGGGGAGTCGTAAGCTCAAATCAGAACCCCACCGTTTTGTTCACTAGTACATTTTCCCCAGATATCTCTAGGATTGTTGCTGGAGTTACGGAGCTAGTGCTTCATGCAAGGAATGAAGTTGTTCGACCACTTAATAAGTATGTAACCAAACTCCACAGTATACATATACATCTGCAACAGAACATCAGGAAAGAAGGCGACAGGAAGATCACAAAAAAGATGACTAGATGGCATTGCAGTATTCTGCCAAACCTCCCCAGAAAACCCAAAACTATCATCCAAGCCACTAGAACAGCACAAACAAAACATAAAAATATGACAATAGGCAACAACCGCTAGGAATATGACATCAAAAGAAGAAGAAGATGAAACATATAAAAATCTGTCCAAATCAAGTGAAATTTCCGATTCTCGATCGAGCTGAAAGGACTTTTGTAACAGAAGGCCATGTACAAACATAACAAAACATAACGAGATTCAATATACCGATCTACAGGTCGTGCTTTTGTCGCACGAATGTGTCAACTTGATGGTAGCAGTTCTTCTATTATTATGGATACTGGTGCCTTTCAGAGTGCACATACTATGGCACATGAGGTTGGCCACAGGTACACGAGAATATGTGTTGTTTTGTTGTTGTTGATTAGTTGTTTAATTGATTGTTTGCTGTTGGATGATTGATGCTTGGTTGGTTGTTTTTTTTGGCGATTAATTGGGAAGTAAGTTTATCTGATAGCACATTAGTTGATTGGTTGCTTAGGTGATTGGTTGGTTAGGGGTTGGGTGGTTAGATTTATTGGTAGTTTAATTGCTTATGTGACTGGATGGTTAATAGATGTTGGTTAGTTGATTGGATAGTTAGTTGATTGGTTGATTGGGTGATTAGTGGATTAGTTGATTGTCGGTTATTAATTGGTGGTTAGTTGATTGATGGTTAGTTGATTGAGGTGGTTAGTTGATTAGTTGAATGGTTGATTAGTTGATTAGTTGAATGGTTGGTTAGTTGATTGGATGGTTAATTAATTGATTAATAAGTTGATTGGATGTTTAGTTTACTTGCTTGATACATTGATTGTTTGGTCTGTGTGGTGCCGGGACCCTCAAGGAAAGCAAAGAATAGTACCACTGCGACCTACAAGGCATGTCGTAAGAGTCGACTTAGGTAGGATCCTAGGGAAGCTACCCTAGTAAATAAAAAAGTGTCGCAGAAATTGGATGTGCTGACCTACTTGTATAGGGATAACTGACAAATCGTACAATCGATCTTAAGCTCAGATTACATACAAATCACAAATAGTTGTTTAACAAGTGGTTGATATGGAGCGTTTGAGGAAGAAGAATCTCCCGATCTCTCACGTAACCACTTGCCTGATTTACCCCTCTTTCTTCATCCGGTACAGTAAGGGCATCTCTTCCTCCCGTTTCCGGAACACAATATATATTTTCTACAGGAATGGGTTTTCTGCCACACGTCCACACCTGGAGGAACAGGAAGTCACATGTTTGTCAAGTCTTGGCGTAGATCACAAAGCCCAAATATACAGCAAAGCTGATCGAATAGGCGAAGATCTGGGCTCGATGTAGTCTGGCAGAAAGGATCGCACCCTAGGGAAAGTTCACCCTAGTAAATCAAAAGCTGGTCTGAAACTCGGATGGAGTCGAGCCTAGTCACCATGGGCGCATAATCGACCTGACGTAGATCACTCCGTTCTTGTCAAAGGACCATTATATATCACAAAAAGAATAATAAAATTGGCCGTGAAGAACGTTCGCGAGAAGAAGAAGATGTTTGTCTGCCTTCAATATTTCAACCTGTCTGACATGGGCGTGCCTACCAGGAGCAACGCTCATGTTAACATAGCTTTCCGAATCGTGAAGGTAGGGAAAGCAAATGCAGTGACCTAAAAGCTGTCATCATTACTACTACACCCACAGATCAAGATGGAAGTAAAAAGACATGATAACAAGTATTTTTCTACCAACACATTGTTACCAGAGTCAAATCTGGTCTCTGATAGCAACACGCCACAGAAAACTTACCATATGTGAGATGAAATGCTTGAGAAAGGCGGATGGGAAAGGGATTGGAATGGGAGGGGGCTACAAGGAAAATATACTACAAAACGAAGACATCAGAAGCAGAGTGTGCATAACTTCATGCACCAAATACATTGAAAGGCCACAAATGCAGTGGTTTGGACATTTAATAGGAATGGAATACAACCAGCCACCAATAACAGCATACACTAACAAGAGATCAGGTGCTAGAGCCAAGGGAAGACCAAGAAAACGATGTAAGACAATATCAAGACCACACTAAATAAACACGGATATAACACAACAAGGCGACTCATCTAGCCTTAGAACACAAATTAAAGCTCCCACCCCTACGTTTAACGGCAAGAGTGGACAACCAATTCAAACATCCACCTGGGGAAAGACAATATTTTGTTAAAATGAGAGATAAAAAAAATAAATGCTTATAATATTCTTGTGCAGCAATATAGTAGAACGATCAGTTGAAATATACAAGTTTTTTTCTGGTATGTTTTTGGCTTATTTGTAATATCTTCAAAGACGACTTTGTAGAGATCGTGGTAGATTATATAGATAGAAGGTAGGGAAGCTGCCCAATAATACATTCTCACCCTCACCAACAAGCTTGTACACCCTATGTAACATATCATCCTCACCAACAAGCTTGTACACCCTATGTAACATATCATCCTCACCAACAAGCTTGTACACCCTATGTAACATATCATCCTCACCAACAAACTTGTACACCCTATGTAACATATCATCCTCACCAACAAGCTTGTACACCCTATGTAACATATCATCCTCACCAACAAGCTTGTACACCCTATGTAACATATCATCCTCACCAACAAGCTGTACATCCCTATGTAACATATCATCCTCACCAATAAGCTTGTACACCCTATGTAACATATCATCCTCACCAACAAGCTTGTACACCCTATGTAACATATCATCCTCACCAATAAACTTGTACACCCTATGTAACATATCATCCTCACCAGCAAGCTTGTACACCCTATGTAACATATCATCCCCACCAACAAGCTTGTACACCCTATGTAACATATCATCCTCACCAACAAGCTTGTACACCCTATGTAACATATCATCCTCACCAACAAGCTTGTACACCCTATGTAACATATCATCCTCACCAACAAGCTTGTACACCCTATGTAACATATCATCCTCACCAACAAGCTTGTACACCCTATGTAACATATCATCCTCACCAACAAGCTTGTACACCCTATGTAACATATCATCCTCACCAACAAGCTTGTAAAACCCTATGTAACATATCATCCTCACCAACAAGCTTGTACACCCTATGTAACATATCATCCTCACCAATAAACTTGTACACCCTATGTAACATATCATCCTCACCAATAAACTTGTACACCCTATGTAACATATCATCCTCACCAATAAGCTTGTACACCCTATGTAACATATCATCCTCACCAATAAACTTGTACACCCTATGTAACATATCATCCTCACCAATAAGTTTGTCCTGAGCAGAACTTTGCCACCTTAACAATCCTTTGAATTTCTTCCGCTCATAGTCCAGATGTCCTGCCTCTGCAGCGGTCAGGCTAAAATCATCAGTTTTACCGTGAGTCCATCTTCTCCGTGGTCTTCCTCTTCTCCTCTTTGCCGGATGCCTCCTTCCATGATGATTTTGTCCAGCCCTTCGTGTCTCTTTATATGTCCAAAATACTTTAATTTTCTCATTCTTATTTGTAGCATCAATCAGTTTTCTTTGATTTTGAGTTCTTTCTGGATAGATTTATTTGTTCTTCTCTGTCCGTTATATACGGAGAACTAATCTGTAACACTTATAATCAAAAGCACATATATGTTTTTCCCACTGCCTTGTTAAATGTCCATACTTCACACCCATACGTTGCCACTGGGAATATGCGACTACTACAAGGTAAGTGATTGTTCATTGATCCTTTTAGGATCATCTTCATCGCACATCGCACATATCCGTTAATGTTCCGATCTCCTCTCAAGCATGCATTTCAGTGTGCTTAGGCTAAAATCTTCCGGTCTGGGATTATTAATATTTCTACTGGGGTTTCTTCGTGGTCTTGCCGCACATATCTGTATGCATAACTTGCACTACCGAGATAGAGAATACCATTTACCTTCTTCGTTGAAATCTTCAGAGCGTATGTTTTCTCTTATAGCGTTGATGATATCGTTTTGGTCCATAGAAGACCCATTCCCAGTCGTAGCATTGCTCGCCAGTGCATCCACTCTCTCATTGCCCTTCACCCCAGAATGACCTGGAACAAAGGTGAAGGTAGGCAGGGCCGTGTCGTGCTATGATACAGAGAGGCGGCCGCATCAGGCGGCTCCGTAAGGTGGGGGCGGATAAGTAGCAAAATCAAAATTACAATTGCAGGTTATTTTAAGGAAAAAACATTTAAAGGGCGGCATTTCAAACACTTGCATCATACTTTGAAAATATACCTCCCGCGCCTGAAGGTAGATGTCAGGATTGTCGCATTTTGTATTAATTACATCCTCTGCCTTCGTACATAACCAGTCTTGATCTTCTGTATCATGCTCAGTAACTGATATTGTGGGGGACTTACTACTGTATTTTGTTCTCTAATGTTATTGGTAAATAATGTTACTTTAGTAAGAGTCCTTCTTGTATTCAATCATAGCTTTGGATCAGTACACGATGGAGTTGGTGAGAGCTCAAGTTGTAGATTAACGGATCGTTTCATAATGTCAGCTTCCAGAGACACCAACGATAGCCCCAGCAATATACTCAATCCGTGGCTATTCTCATCCTGTTCAATTGCTATAATTAAAGCTAACATAACCAGAATACTATCAGAGTTACCAGCGTGAGTATATGTGTTAACCCTTTCACTCCTCTGTTCTGATTTACTGGCTAACTGTATTGTGTAAGATGACGCAAAGCTAGTTTACAGGGATTTAAAGCCGAACGATTGACGTCATTGCACCAGGATTGATCCCATATGGCTCGGTCTCTCTTCGCAGAAATGGCATGTCATCTGTCGAGAGTATTGCATAAAGCAAGAACTCCATAGCTCCAGCAACAATCCTAGGGGTCTCTGGATCTGCACTCGTGGATAGAACGGCGCGGTCCGGATTCGAACCCACGACCGCCTGGGTGGTTACCGGGGCCCAAATTAGGTTATAAAGAATATAACTACTGTTACTGCCACGCATGTCGTAAGAGGCGAGTAAGGTGGTTCGGCGTGGGGCTAGCTACACCATACCGTAACAAACACTAGATGGCTACAGAATGGAGAGTGAACCGAGTAAACGCTGGCTGAAACCGGACACATCGCCGAAGGATAAGCACCGGAGCTCCAAATGGTGCTGAAGATGTGACGTAAAACACACCAATGCTAAGGATGCATGAATCAGATTTCCACATGAATAGAATTTATGGGAGATCTGGTACATCGGTCTGGGTGGTGATCGCGAGAGAGAGAACCCACGACCTTCGACTCACAAGGCAAAGGTCTTAATAACTTAGCCACATTAGTATACTGACTAATTCAGTATTCATTCATTGACATCTTTGTGTCTCAGGAGACAAATAGGTTGTGCGTCACGTCGTAAATTCTGTGCTGAACCACAACGTTTCTTGTAGATGTAATGGTCTATTCTGGAGTGGCAACCCCTGCCACAGTTGCTGTGGGTGAAACTGGAGCTGATACAGAGGATGTTCTCTCTGCCCTCTGCGCTCTCTTTTGCCTCCATATGTAATGGTGTTTTTTTAAATTTTTATTTTGAGCGACCCCTCACTGTCGCTCGCCATGCTTGCCTTTATTTAACCAGCCGCTCCCAATGTTCTTTGTCTATGCCGCATGAAGTTCGATAACGATGGAGGTGTCAACGAAGCGTAATAATGGGCGCCCATGTTGTCTAGTACCAGTTTCGAGTTGACCAGTGCCGTGTGTTATATTTTCTCAGTATGATGCAAGTCGTCAAAATGCCGCCCTTTATATGTTTTTTTCTTTAAAATAGCTTGTGCTATTTCACTGCTTATGCCACCCTTTTATGGTCCCGCCTGATGCGGTCCACCTCATTGTATCCTAGCACGGCACGGCTCTTTGTGTTTCCTTTGGATGTCCATGCTTTCTTTCTTCATCCACTGTTAATCAGATGGTTGTTCTAGACATTGTTCCTGCGAATTAAATGACCATCACTACCATCTCCGTCTTCTAATTATAGTTTCCAAAGATCATCATTTGGGCGCCTGTAGCTTAAGCGACAGTGAGTTCGATCACAACCCGTGCACCTTGTTCAAACTACGCTGCAGGCAGTTTGGAATCAAATTTGTTCGCGTGTTTTTTTTTACGATCTGTAAAAATAGACCTCACAGTTCAGAAAATAGTGGCAAACTACTGAACGTATAAGTGGTGCCTAGAAAATCAACGACTCGTTTATCTTCGTTGATTGCAACGCCCTGTCATGTAAATAACATGTCAGGATTTTAATTTGTTATCCAAAGACGCATAATTTGTTTGTTTAAAAATACTTAATTTGCTGCAGGTGTAATGAGAAATGAACGCGCCGTTAGGCTTGCAGGTTTGGCTGCTGTACAAAGCTTTCGAGCAATGAACCAGGCTGATATTATAAATTCCCTAAGGGAGAGGGAGAGAGGACGTGTACATGATTCAAGTAATGATGATGCTCGTCCATCACGGATGATGATGACCACACAATTCTCATCCAAGGATATGTAGTTGCGTAATGTTTGTCTGTGTGTGCGTAGATGACTAGTGAGAACGATACGGGCTTGAAATGTTCTTGTACAGTGTGGGCAAGGGACCTGTGGGGAGTTTTACTGTCTTTCTATTTTGACATTTTGACGGTGGGGATTCAAGTAGTAGTGACGAGTCTACAACACTAACCAGACTGCAAGAATTACAAGTCAAATATAGTGTTGCTAGACAAGAGCGCTATGCTAGTAGCCAAAGAAGAAACGTAAACCAACAAGGAACCGGGGTCATTAGTCGCCACACGCTGAGAGACATACTGAGGGGAGATGGAAGCACTTATGGACTACTTGGTTCGAAGTGGCAGGGATGATGATCAGGTGATTAAACTAATAATAAACACAATTTGCTGTTGCAGTTGGCTAGAAATTTCGCAAATATAATATAATGGTGTGATTTTGTCAAAGGTGCATCAGCAATGTCCAAACTCCAGTACCAGAATATACTGCAACAGCAAAACTTGTAGCTGGGCAGATTTATCCTTCTAAAATGCAGTGTCAGATGATGCATGGACCCAAATCTCGTGTATGCCATGTAAGTATTAACTTTAACTCCAACAATACCGCTTGATAAACCGTTATGGTTGTGAAGATTTGTCAAAAAGTGGCCTCACAAACCAAATATTGAAATAGAACAACGGTTTCCAAACTTTAGATTACCGCGAACCCCTATTTAATAAATTTTGCTGCCGTGGATCCCCTAAAGTTTCAATATATGAAAATCTTCTAGCGATGAAGTTGTTATTACACCACACAAACAGTCAAGCTGGCTCCAATTTCTCAGACTGTGGGAAACTTCAAATGATATTTTGTCCTGTCACGCCAGTGTGGTGGCGGGACCCACAAGTGAAGCAAAGAATAGTACCACTGCAACTTTCAATGCATGTCGTAAGAGACGACTGATGTAGAACCTAGGGATGCTACCCTAGTAAATAAAAAGCGTCGCAGAAATCGGATGTGCTGGCCTATTTGTAGGCGCACAACTGGCACAACGTAAAATCGATCTTAGGCTCAGATCACATATAAATCAAACAGACAAGTGGTCAATATGGAGCGTTCGAAGAAGAAGATTTTGTCTAATCACACGTTTATACTCCGGTCTGATCCGGGTCCTTTGATTTCGCAGAGGAACTAATTTACCACTGTTTTTATACATGCTTTTAAAATGTATTTTTCTGTTTGAAATGTCAAAGATCATAATGTTTCTTCAAGCGCTTACGGTACTTCCCAGTGAGTACGTCACGGTTCCCCGAAATAAAAGATTATTATATGTGAAATAAAGCACTGGTACTCAACATAAGGAGCTGAAAATAGTTTTTGTAAGAACACGCTTCATACAAAATGTGGTTTTTAAATATCCATCGCGCATAAACGTGCCTTCGTCGGCGTATATAAAGAGTTAATAGTGTCGTTGTAGAACTAGAGAACTTCATAGCGCGTTGGGCGACTGGTGACAAGCTCCCTGTGAGTGTGGGTTCAATTCCCCGTCTGACAGGAAAGCCACAGGTTCTCTAGATTTGCGGTGTTCGTGGCACCGAACCAAAGGGTTACGATGTCCATGGCACTGAGCTGAAGAGCTGAAAGCTCAAGTGCTTCTGGATCAGAAAAAAGGGGGAGGGGCAAAGAATAGTAACACTGCGACCTACAAGTCATGTCGTAATACGCGATTGGGATAAGGTTCATAGTCATATCCAGTGGCGGCTCGTCATTAAGGGCCAGTGGGACCAGGCCCCACCAAAAATAAGGTGTAACGTGTATTTATTATTATATACATTAAAATATAACCTAACCGAAACCATGATATTTCCGAAAATTTATGTCTGGCCCCACCAACAAAATGATCACGAGCCGCCACTGGTCATATCGGAGACGGACGATAAAACGTAGGTCTCGTGTTCAATTTGAGCACTAAAAGAACCCTTGGCAGTTTAAAATCGAGAAGAGCAGGCTGGAAAGCCGTTGCCCGGGAACAAATGTATTGATGACCACATGCCATATACAGCGACAGTGAAAGTTTGACATGGGATTAGCTACTCCATCCAGTAAAAAACACTTAGCTATGAAACCGCAACCAAGTGCATGAGAGCTTGCAAGGCCTTGGTTGGGAGACCTATGCCTCCTTTGGGGCCAAGGGTTGAAGAAGAAGAAGACAGTGGACACTGCGTGAAAAGGATTAACGTGTTTTATTTATTTACCAGGGGCCTAGCTTCAGTCCTGTTAGTGACATATGCACATCAATGTTTTGTATGACTGAAGCTACATTAGATGTCGGTAATGTAGAGTGTAACGAATATTTTGCTGCAGAAGGAACAACATGTGGGAATAAAAAAGTAAGTGTTTTGTACATGTATTATTTATCTTTCTGATATTCCAGAACAAGGAGAGATAGAGTGCGAAACGAGAATATCAGAAGCATTGTTGGTACTATACCATGCATACAGTACATCGAGAAGCAAAGAATCAAGTTGTTCGGCCATCTAATGAAAATGGAACCACATTTACTACCATCACGTGCCTACAATAATCGACACTCAGGGCGCAGAGCACGAGGCAGGCCAAGAACACGATGGATAGATAACATCTCAGAGTCCCTGCGAAAGCATAGACTGGCAACGTCAAGCGCAACACACCTGGCACAAGATAGAAAACTAAATCTCCCACGTCGCTTCACGGCAAATGTGATTAATATAAGAGAAGATATTCGTTTAACTCTTTCTATACCATGAACCACTATTATCTACCAGATGCCGTATATGCCGAAAGTGGAGGTTTGGTGTGGGATTAGCTACATTCTGTAAAAAAACACAGCTACCAGAACCGCAACCAAGAGCATGAGAGGATGTCCTTGGTTGGGGACCTATGACTCCTTTGGGATGATGGGTAGACGATGATACCATGAATCACATATCTGTTGCAGGGGCTTGCAAGGGAAGCAAAGAATAGTATCACTGCGTGCGATCTACAAGGCATGTCGTAAGAGACACGACTAAGGTAGGGACCTAGGGAAGCTGTTGTAGTAAATAAAAATAGTCGCAGAAATCGGACTAGTAGGCGCATAGCTGGTACAACGTACAATCGCTCTTAGGCCCAGATCACATACACATCACAAAGAGTGGTTTAACAAGTGCTCGATATGTAGGGTTCGAAGAAGAATAAGATACCAGGAATTGAACTCAGTTCTGATCACAATTGTTTATGACACTAGCATTTTACAACAAAAATGTTGACAGTTTTCGTTAGTTATAGTAGGTAATGAACCTGCGTAATTAGCTCTTTATTATATTGCTCAGAAACATGGACAACTTACGAGAGAAGATTGTCAATTTCACATTAAAGTTCAGTCGCCCGAGTGGTTACCGGGGTCCAAATGTGGGGTGTAAAGAATGGAACCACTGTTACCTGCCACGCATGTCGCAAGAGGCGACTGAGGTTTGGATTAAATCGGAAACACGTGTCCTAAACGTGTAGAAGGGATGCAAAGGGTTCAAGAAAGAGAGGTCGACCTAAGGAGACCCCGAAACGAACTTTGCTGAGAGAGGCAAAAATATCGGTCTCAGTTCCATGGATGAGATTGAGCGAGTTGCCCAGGATAGAACGGTATGGAGATATGGATAAATTACTTGCAGGTCCTATGTAACGTATAACGGTACGAAAGAAATTATTATTTTATTATACCAAACCAAGAACTACTTGCACAGTGTCAACAAGAAAATATAAACACCAGCTATACCAAACCAATAATTACTTGCACAGTGTCAACAAGAAAATATAAACACCAGCTATACCAAACCAATAACTACTTGCACAGTGTCAACAAGAAAATATAAACACCAGCTATACCAAACCAATAACTACTTGCACAGTGCGAACAAGAAAATATAAACACCAGATATACCAAACCAATAATTACTTGCACAGTGTCAACAAGAAAATATAAGCACCAGCACACAACAGAGCGGGAGATAGATCGGACGTGTAATACGCAGGGAGACTAATACTGTACCGAAAACTGTACTGCAGTTGACACCAGATGGTTATAAAAGACGTGGAAGACCCCCAGACGATCTGAAGAAGAACAGTACAACAAGAACTGAAAGAAATGAATCACAGCTGGAAAACAATATAGAGGACTGTTAATATTACAGAATGGTGTGCATTTATTGTTGCAGTAAATGACAATGGGCGTCACAGACTAGAGAGATAGAGATAGAGAGAGATAGAGAGATAGAGAGATAGAGAAGAACATAAATCTATGCTCCTCCACAATCTTCACAATATAAATGATTCATTACCATTAGAGTTATAAGCTTCCCTTATTGCTACGCTCCTTACAATCTTCACAGTATAAATGATTCATTACCATTAGAGTTATAAGCTTCCCTTATTGCTACGCTCCTGGTCATCCACTGCATCTGGCACTATCTCCAGTCGTCTTGACTTGTCTTGCCCTGGATACAGATAGTCCTGGACGAGAGAGTGAGGTTGACGAATAGCGCAACTTTTCCTCACTATAATCCAAATACAGCGCAAGCTACAGTTTCAGACAACTACATACAACACAAATCACACAACATGAAGAACACGCTTAAAGCTCCAAACTATCTCCAACCTGTTGTTTGCTGATGACTGTGCCCTCGCTACCAACTCTGAGGAAGAAATGCAGACTTACATGGACAAGTTCTCAATGGCCTGTGATAGGTTTGGCCTCACCATTAACACCAAAAACAGAGGTCATGTTCCAGCCCGCCCCTAGAGAACAGTATTACGATCCAGTCATCAACATTAAACACCAGCGTCTCCAGTCAACGGACAACTTTGCTTATCTTGGCAGCCTCCTATCCAGATCGGCAAACATAGATTCTGAGGTCCACAATAGGATATCCAAAGCCAGTGCTGCGTTCGGAAGGTTACGTGTCACTGTGTGGGAACGGAAGGGGATAAGCATAGTCACAAAGCTGAAAGTTTACCAGGCCATAGTGCTAACAACGCTGCTGTACGCAAGCGAGACATGGACAGTGTATAGCAGACGCGCAAGAAAATTAAACCATTTCCACACAAGCTGTCTACGCAGAATACTAAAAATAAACTGGCAGGACAAAATTCCAGACAGCGAAGTCCTCACAAGAGCAAAGATCCCAAGCGTCAACACCCTGTTGCAGAAGGCCCAACTGAGATGGGTCGGTCACGTTGCTCGAATGCCTGATAAACGCATCCCAAAACAGTTGATGTATGGCGAGCTTGAAGGGGGCAGACGTTTAGCAGGTGGACAGAAAAACGCTTTAAAGACACTCTTAAAGTGTCTCTGAAATGCTTCGATATAGACAATACGTGCTGGGAATCCCTTGCGCAAGATCGCCAAATGTGGCGCTGTAACAACAAAGAGGAACCCGAATAGCTGAGAATCATCGTATTGTTGAGTCACAGAGAAAACGAGCAGCGCGAAAAGACAGAGCACACAACACGCACATGTCTAACCTTGATCATGTATGCCCCACCTGTGGTCGGGGATTCTGTTCTAGGATTGACTCTACAGTCACCTCCGCACACACCAGAGAGGTGCAACAGTACACGTCTGAGATTGTTGTCATCATCGCTTGCGATGGACGGCTATTAGGATTGCTACGCTCCTTACAATCTTCACAGTATAAATGATTCATTACCATTAGAGTTATAAGCTTCCCTTATTGCTTCTTGCATAATTTATTCGACAACGTCCATAACATAATCTTCCCACAAATCTGCATCGCATAACTGATGGGACAAGAAAGTTAATTGCATATCCTTTACAGGACTTTGCGAATCAACCTCAGCTTTGTAACGCTGTTTGTGATTTTTCTAGGCATTATTACGTTCAGTAGTTTGCCATTGCTTTCTGAACGGGTGGTGCCATCGTCCTTTGTAAAAATCCACGCAAAACTATTGGCAACCAAACTGTCCGCAGCGTGATTCGAACTCAGAACGTCGAGGTTAATAGACCGAGTCACTAACCCCTAGGCCAAGACGCCACCAACTGATGGGACAACCAAACAAAATTACATTTAATATCAAGGTATTATCTTATCTTATCTTATCTTAACACATTTAGTGAAGCGTCGTGGGAGAGTTAGTTTCTATCTTGTGCCAGATGTGTTGCGCTTGACGTTGTTAGTCCATGCCTTCACAGGGACTCTGAGATGTTATCTATCCATCGTGTTCTTGGCCTGCCTCGTACTCTGCGCCCTGAATGTTGATTATTATAGGCACGTGATGGTAGTAAATGTGGTTCCATTCTCATTAGATGGCCGAACCACTTGAGTCTTTGCTTCTCGATGTACTGTATGCATGGTATAGTATCAACGATGCTTCTGATATTCTCGTTTCTCACTCTATTTTCGCCTTGTAACGTTGACAGCTTTGAGAAACGAGAATATCAGAAACATCGTTGGAACTATGATCAAGGTATTAAAAATAAAATTATGAAAACATCAAACTACAGGACACAGAATAAACTCAATATGTACAACTCAAATGTACACTTAGTCTTACTGTATGGATCAGAGACACTCAATATGTACAACTCAAATGTACACTTAGTCTTACTGTATGGATCAGAGACACTCAATATGTACAACTCAAATGTACACTCAGTCTTACTGTATGGATCAGACACTCAATATGTACAACTCAAATGTACCCTCAGTCTTACTGTATGGATCAGACACTCAATATGTACAACTCAAATGTACACTTAGTCTTACTGTATGGATCAGACACTCAATATGTACAACTCAAATGTACCCTCAGTCTTACTGTATGGATCAGACACTCAATATGTACAACCCAAATGTACACTCAGTCTTACTGTATGGATCAGACACTCAATATGTACAACTCAAATGTACCCTCAGTCTTACTGTATGGATCAGAGACACTCAATATGTACAACCCAAATGTACACTCAGTCTTACTGTATGGATCAGAGACACTCAATATGTACAACCCAAATGTACACTCAGTCTTACTGTATGGATCAGAGACATGGAAAACGAGTACAAACACAAGACGTTCGCTGGAAAAAAAATTGAGAGATGTTTGAGAAGAATTCTCCTAAAATGTTGAGATCAACGATTATCTAATACTGTGATCGCCCGACTGACAGGCATCAACAATATCAACAAGGAAACGGAAAGAAGGGGATGAAAGTGGGTGGGACCTACATTAGAAATGTAAAAGACCAGACACCCACATGTGTTTCTGTAATGGAATCCAGGCGGAAAGAGGTGTAAGGGAAGACTTCGAGAGACTGGAGACGAACTGTAGATAAAGAAAGAAGAGATGGGAGAGAAGATAACCCAAGCTGGCTTGTGCAAGGAAGATCTTCTTTTTCATCCTTCGCCCCATGCCCTTTCGCTGCTACATACTTTCTGAAGGCTGAGCTAAAAATAGCTACTCTTTGTTTCTAGGTCACAGTGACAGTAGCAATTTATAACGTATTAACACGTCTTTAGCCCACAGAGGATAGATAATAACAGACGTGTTAATGCGTCTTTAGAAGTGAATGGGAAAAAAGTATATATACGTCCTTAGCAGCTAAAGGGCTAGGAGGCATAGGTCCGCAATTATGGCCTTCCAAACTCTCATATCCAAGGTAATATTCCCAGATCTCTCCACTCTCTCCCCATTTTCTTGCAATCTATCTCCATACTCCCGTCTACAGGTGTTCATGGGACTTCCCTTACCTCTATTGCCCTTGGGGTTCCACGGGAGAGCCTGGTTCATGATGCTGTCAGGGGGTTTCCTCAGTGTGTGTCCTATCCATCGCAACCTTCTGCTCCTTATCTCTTGTTCCACCTGCCGTTGTCCAGATCTATCCCACAGTTTCCTGTTTGTGTTCCTGTAATACCATCACAGATAAAGTATCCTGCGCAGATGAATGTCTGCAACGTTTTGGTGTTCACCTTAGTTGTTCTCCATGTATCCGCTCCATATAGAAGGACAGTCTTAACATTGTAAGGAAGATATGGTTTTAGACAATGTATTTAGGACGTGCTCGATGAGCTAAAACAAGAAGAGAGAAAAAGAGAGATTTAACGATTCATGTTTATATTTTCAATAGTGGTGCAGATCAGGTGTTTGCGAAAAATCGGACTTGGCCCCAGAACAAAGTGAAAGTAAGATAGATATTTACGTGCAGTGGCGGCTCGTGCTCTTTTATGTTGGTGGGGCCAGACACAAATTTTTGGAAAAGTCATGTTTTTTTGGGTTAGGTTATATTTTAATTTATAAAAATAAATATATATTACACATTATTTTTAGTGGGTCCCGGCCCCACTGGTCCTTAATGACGAGCCGCCACTGTTTACGTGTATTTAAGTTTTTGTTTACGTTTTTATCGTGTTCTTTTCATGTAACAAGTGATAACGTGTTGCTGTTGTAAGAGTGATAGTTGTTGAGAAGTATATAGCAGTTGTTATTTCGCAGTCAATGTCAAATCATGTACGTATTATCATGTAAATAGACCTGATCCACCAGTACTACTCAAGTTTGACGAAGAGGCAAGAAACAGCTCCTTACCAATTAACGAAGAAATGATAAGTGTAGCTGAGGTCAAGGAGGCAATCGATTCCTTGATAAACAATAAGGCAGCGGTGATGACAACATTACTGCAGAAATGCTCAAAGCGGCTGATGATACAACTATTAGCCAGGTGCAAGAACTATTTAATAAAGTATGGGAAGAAGAAACTGTCCCAGATCAATGGAACAAGGGAATAATTGTTAAGATCCCCAAAAAGGTGATCTCAAAGATTGTAACAACTGGAGAGGGATCACCCTATTATCAGTAATGACCAAGACTTTCTGCAAAATCATTCTTAATAGAATCAAAGGAGCAGTGGACACAACCCTGAGAGAAGAACAAGCTGGTTTTATACCTGGGAGAAGCTGCTTAGACCAAATAATTACCCTACGACTAATTTTGGAGGAACATATTGAGAAGCAACAACCACTCATAGTAAATTTAATCGATTTTAAAAAAGCCTTTCATTGTCTACACAGAATCTCTCTGTGGAATATTCTGAGATGCTATGGAATACCAGACAAAATAATAAACATTATTAAGAGCCTCTATGATGATTCACAGTGTGCAGTTCGCACTGATGGTGTACACAGCGACTGGTTTATGGTTGAAACCGGAGTAAAGCAAGGCTGTATTCTATCTCCGCTATTGTTTGGAGTGGCCATTGACTGGGTGATGCAAACATGTTGCAGGGGCGAAACTGGCATCGATTGGGTAGAAAATAGTCAACTAGAAGATTTTGATTTTGCAGATGATATTGCCTTGTTAAGTAGAAACAACCAAGATATGCAAAGAAAAACAGACAACTTGTCATCTATAGCATCAAAGTTGGACTGCAGATAAGCTATGAAAAACCAAATATAATTAAGACACCTATGGTAATGCAGATATCGCACTGGAATCTAAAATGATAAAAATAACAGGGTAGCTCACCTATTTAGGTAGCAATTTTGATTGCACAGGAAATGTTAAAAAAGAAATTATGATACGAATTGGCAAAGGAACATCAGCTTTTAAAAGTCTAAATAAAATATGGAACTGCAAGTTATATAGTATTAAAACTAAATTACGAATTTTCGATTCAAATGTTGTATCAATCCCTAACATATGCTAGCGAGAGTTGGAAAATGACTAAAGATATAGAAAGCAAGTTGAATGCATTTGAAAATAGATGTCTGCGAAAAATAATGAATATAAAATGGAACGAATTCAGGAGAAGTGATGAAATCAGAGACATGTCTGGTCAACCACTAGTGACAACTGTTATAAGAAAGAGAAGATGGAGACAGATATGTTGGGCACACCTTGAGGAGAATGATCAACGAATATCAAAGCAGGCATTGAAGTGGGATTCCAAGGGTTCAAGAAAGAGGTCGACCTAAGGAGACCCTGAAGCGAACTTTGCTGAGAGAGGCAGGAAATATCGGTCTCAGTTCCATGGAGGAGATTGAACGAGTTGCCCAGGATAGAGCGTTATGGAGAAATTACTTGCAGGCTCTATGTAACGTATAACGGTACGAGAGGAATTATTATTATTATTATCATGTAAGTGTATGCTTCTCTGTCGTGTCTTTGATATATTTTCACAGGTTGATATAATAATTTCTATCGTACCGTTATACGTTACATAGGGCCTGCAAACAATTTCTCCATATCGCTCTATCCTAGACAACTCGCTCAATCTCCCCAATGGAACTGAGACCGATACTTCAGGCCTCTCTCAGCAATTTTCGTTTCAAAGTCTCCTTAGGCCGTCCTCTATTTCTTGAACCCTTTGCATCTTACTCCAATGCCTGCTTTAATAATCGTTGATCATTTCTCCTCAAGATGTGTCCAACATATCTCCATCTTTTTTCTTATAACGTTGTCACTAGTGGTTGAAAAGAAAAATATCATACAAGCGAAGTATCTTCAAGCATATTTATCCTTTTCCTTGTCCTTTAAGAGATGTCACTAGCCAGACATTTCTTCTCAAGGTGTGTCCAACATATCTCCATCTTCTTTCTTATAACAGTTGTCACTAGTGGTTGACCAGACATATCTCCATCTTTTTCTTCTTATAACAGTCGTCACTAGTGGTTGACCAGACATATCTCCATCTTTTTCTTCTTATAATGGTTGTCACTAGTGGTTGACCAGACATATCTCCATCTTCTCTTTCTTATAACGGTTGTCACTAGTGGTTGACCAGACATATCTCCATCTTCTCTTTCTTATAACGGTTGTCACTAGTGGTTGACCAGACATATCTCCATCTTCTCTTCTTATAACAGTTGTCACTAGTGGTTGACCAGACATATCTCCATCTTCTCTTTCTTATAACAGTTGTCACTAGTGGTTGACCAGACATATCTCCATCTTCTCTTCTTATAACAGTTGTCACTAGTGGTTGACCAGACATATCTCCATCTTCTCTTCTTATAACAGTTGTCACTAGTGGTTGACCAGACATATCTCCATCTTCTCTTTCTTATAACAGTTGTCACTAGTGGTTGACCAGACATATCTCCATCTTCTCTTTCTTATAACAGTTGTCACTAGTGGTTGACCGACATGTCTCCATCTTCTCTTTCTTATAACAGTTGTCACTAGTGGTTGACCAGACATATCTCCATCTTCTCTTTCTTATAACAGTTGTCACTAGTGGTTGATATAGTTTTAAAAAAGAAAGGTACCATAAAGGAATATCTTCAATGCATATCTATCATATGATTATCCTATTTCACTTGGTCCCTTTTTAGAGAAATGTCACTCCACCTGTCGAGTGTACAAATCAGTAATTTCGTATCTCAGAAGATCATGTGTTTTTAAGAACCCCAGGGAGAAGCAACGGAAGCCAATGAATATGATCAATAAATAGACAATATACAAGTATTAGGGGCTTCCGGAAAAAAATATATTACCAAACACAGGACTCGAACCATTTACCCTTATTTATTACGAGACCTATCGTATATGAGCGCTCTTACAAATACAACCAACAAGCTATTAAAAATAGCTGTACTGAGGATTGTCTTTAACAAACGTTTCAATTTTGCTAGACACAGAATAATCAGGTAAGGTTCGATCGAACAGTGTTTGCACAAACACAAGCGATAAGCTTATTGTGCTTATGTATATTTGAGACAATATCATACATACATACATGTATACACATACAACAAACATACGTACATCGTTCATGGTAGCTTCGGGTTTATTGTATTATAAGCATAATGAGCTTTTTAAAGAACATCAAGGGAAGCATTGGATGTCGTAGCTCCAGCAAGGTTGTTAGGAGAAACATGCACTCGTGGATCAGATAACATAATCAGATTCGATCTCACTATCGCCCGTGTGTTGCTGAGGCTCGCAAGGAGTGGAACAAAATAGTAACACTGCGACCTACAAGGCATGGCGTAACAAACGACTGAGGTAGGGGTCTAAGGAAGCTACCCTAGTAAATAAAAAGCGTTGTAGAAATTGGATGTACTGGCCTACTTGTAGGTGCATAACTGACACAACGTACAATCGCTTTTAGGCTCAGATCACGTTCTACTGTCCCCTAACCTCCCATATTTTCCTTTTTTCATTGGAGAAAGCTTAACTATACTAATATTACTATTGCCATTTTTAGCAGTAGTATTGCAATTGTCACATGGCGCCCGTTTTGTTTACAACAAACAGTGAAATGCGCCCAAATATATCAAAACACGTTGGGCAGCACTGTTCTATAGAGAGGCTCGTGTGTTGTCTGAGCTCACAAAGGAAGCACAGAATAGTAACGCAACCTACAAGACTGCAAGAGGCGACTGAGGTAGGGGCCTATGGAAGCTAGCCTAGTAATTAAAAAAACGTCACAGAAATCGGATGTTCTGGCCTACTTGGATTGGTAGTCGCATAACTGACATAATGTGCAGTCGTTCTTAGGCTCAGATCACATACATATCACAAGAGTGATTTAACAAGTTGTCTTTATGGAATGTTCGAAGGAGAAGATGACTTTTTAAAATGATTTAAAGACAAATATATGTATATGTATATGTATATGTGCTAGTGTGTAGGGGAGCGTCTGACCGATTGGATTAGAGTTGCCGTCAACGTTGCTAGGGTGCCTGATAAACGCATCCCAAAACAGTTGATGTATGGCGAACTTGAAGGGGCAGACGTTCAGCTGTTGGACAGAATAAACGCTTTAAAGACACTCTTAATGTGTCTCTGAAATGCTTCGATATAGACACCACTTGCTGGGAATCCCTGGCACAAGATCGGCAAGTGTCGCGCTGTAACAACACAAGAGAAACTCGCATAGCTGAGAACCGTCGGTCCGTTGAGGCACAGAGAAAACGATCTGCGCGAAAAGACAGAACACACAACACGCACATGTCTAGCCTTGATCATGTATGCCACATCTGTTGTAGGGGATTGTGCTCTAGGTTTGGCCACCTCCGCACACACCAGAAAGGTACATCAGCACACGTCTGAGGCTGTTGTCACCATCTCTTGTTATGGACTGCTATTATTATTATTATGTTTGTGTATTAATATATATATATATACAGAGGCGGCTCGTCATTAAGGTCCAGTGGGGCCCGGACACACCAATAATCTAAAGGGGGAATAACATCCCCGAATAGACAATCAATAGTAAATACTTCAAAACCGATGATTTTTCCGAAAATTTGTGTCTGTCCCCACAAAGAAAAATGATCACGAGCCGCCACTGTACATATATATATATATTCGTTTGCAGCCTGTCCAAATGGAGACAGTACTACCAGAATTAATGGCGTATTCTGTGATGTATATGTGCCACGTAACCCAAATATGTGCTACAATGACCATAACAGAGTCACATATTGTTGTGCATCATGTGAAATGAATAAAAAAGAGTTACCAGGTAGGTGCTCCTTCTCGTTACTTGCTACGAATTTAGGCCTAGGCATTGTCACTAATACAGCATATCTGATTGGTATTTACGTGAAGGTTTTCTTTCCTTATCACCAGTATCCCTCGACATTCAGGCAAACAATACACCGACTTCAGAGGTACTTGTAACTTAGAGCCCAAAGTAAAAGGTCAAGGTATCATGTAGTCCAACCGCCTATCGTGTTCACACGGAGAAAGACCCCATACAAATCTGAAGACATCAGTTTTTATAACATTACACAAGAACAGATGTTCAACAGCAGTTTTATAACTACTCTGTGTTCCCAGAGTCAAACATGGACAATGAGAAAAGCACAGTTGCAAAAAATAAGTACATGTGAAATGCGATGTCTATGAAAATACAGGGTCCCCAACATCAGCATAAGAATGAAAGCAGACACAATCTTGCTTGAATTACAAAAGAATGAAGTGGTTTGGCCACTTAATAAAAATGCACCCTAATTCCACTGTATGCAGAGTCTTCTACAATAGAACATCAGGAAAGAAAATGAAATGAGGACCATGAAAACGATGGGTAGATAGCAAAGCAGAATCTTGTCAAGAAGCAAATATAACTATCACCCTAGCTACTTGAACAGCGCAAGACAAAAGTTGAAAACTACGACACTGGACAACAAACCCGGTAGCAGTGTGACGACAAAATACAGCGAAGAGGACACAAGAAACTAAAAGCACAATGTCTTGGATAGTACAAAACACTTGTTTACGTGGTATAGAAGCTAGGTGATCGTCTCTCGTGCCAAAGGTACCAGTTTGCTAAATCGTGGAGCCATCTAGTTAATTTACAGCCATCCCTGATCTCAGTGTAGGGGACATTTAGTTCCTAGTCCTATCGGAGACGGACGATAAAACGTAGGTCCCGTGTTGAATTTGAGCACTTAAAAGAGTCAATGGCAGCTCACAATCGAGAAGAGAAGACTGGAAAGCCGCTGCCCTGTCAAAATTCATTAGAAAAATAAAAACAAATTCCGACATAAATATCTCCAAAATCACATCGGGTACCCTAGCGGGTGCTACGGAATTTGTGAACTGCAGCTGAGATCTTCATGTGTAAGAAAGATATCGGAGCACACATTATTACTCACCGAAGTGTAATGATTATGGTCCTATCAATCAATCAATCAATCAATCAATCAATCAATCAATCAATCAATCAATCAATCAATCAATCAATCAATCAATCAACCAATCAATCAATCAATCAATCAATTCAATCCACCCAATCAACCAAAAATCAATCAACCAATCAATCAACCAATCACACTCAACCAACCAACCAATCAATAAATCAATCGATCAACCAATCAACCAACCAATCAATCAACCAATCAATCAACCAATCAACCAATCAATCAACCAATCAATCAATCAATCAATCAATTCAATCAATCAATCAATCAACCAATCAACCAATCAATCAATCATCAATCAATCAATCAAAACCAATCAACCAATCAATCAACGCCAATCAATCAATCAATCAATCATAATCAATCAACAACCAATCAATCAAATCAATCAATAACAATCAATCAATAATCAACCAACCAATCAACCCAATCAATCAACCAATCAATCAACCAACCAATCAATCAATCAAAAAGTATAATAGATCAAGTAAAAACAGTTTTTTCTTTATGATAATGAAAATATACAATGCATGAACTACAAATAAATGACACATAAAGACTGTGGTAAAAAACAAACTGTCGTTACTGCTTATAGTATCGCGCTTGTTAGGGCGGTGTAGGACAGGTAGGACGTGAGCCTGAGAAATATAATGACCGCATGTCTGGTGCAGCCGCCACGAAGCTGTTCAGGTTATAATTTATCTTTTATGCCCACAAAAAAAAATCCTTGGCCTTACTGTGAATTGAACACGGCTCCCCACCACATGGGAGCACGCTCTAATCCATTGGGCCAGATGCTCCTCAACGGACATACGACACACTAAGCGTGAACGAAAACCTGTGAATGTGAACTTGTGACAACAAATGTCACAACTAAATGGCAGGGCAACTAAAATGTCAGGACAACTAAAATGACAGGGCAAGTAAAATGTCAGGACAACTAAAATATCAGGCAACTAAAGCAACTAAAATATCAGGGCAACTAAAATGTCAGGACAACTAAAATGTCAGGACAACTAAAATATCAGGGCAACTAAAATGTCAGGACAACTAAAATGTCAGGACAACTAAAATATCAGGGCAACTAAAATGTCAGGGCAACTAAAATGGCAGGACAACTAAAATGGCAGGACAACTAAAATGGCAAGACAAAATTCCCATTACTGAAGCCTTTCTGATAGAGAAGATTGCAAGTATCCAATCTGAGATGCAGAAGGTACAGGGGAAATGGACTGGTAACATTGCACGGATGCTTGATAAACATATTCCCAAACAGTTGATTTATGGTCCCCGGCACATATTGCCGGATAGATCAAACGGGAAATCGAAAATTCCTGTTTATTGGGGGCTGATTTTTATATGTGTGTGATAGAGCAGCGTATGCTTTTTTTGCAATTTTACTAAATTCTATGAGTACATGGTTATTTATTGATAAAAAATATTAACAATACTGATATTCCTTAGCGTTAAACTGAACTTGCTGCATAATATAACCTTGATTTAGCATATTGGTTGTTTCGTTAAAAAATTTCAGTCCTTAATAAAACAAAAAAAAATACTGAAAAATGAATGCTAGGTCACGCGACGGTTGTGGTCTTCTGTCCGATAATTTCTACCTGAACCCGCCTGCCATATGTTATCGGTGGCTACGGGCGAGCTTGAAGGGGGCACACTACCCGTTGGTGGACGGAAATAACCCTCCAAAGGCACTCTTTGTGCTTCGATATAGACCATTATCGATTTGCGCTGTAACAAAACAAGAGGAACTCGCATAGCGGAGAATCGTCGCACTAATAAAGCGCAGATAAAACGAGCTGCGAACAGACAACATACAGAACACACACAACACCCACATGTCCAACCTTGATCATGTATGCCCCACATGTGGTAGGGTGTTGTGTTCCAGGATTGAACTCTACCATCACTTCCGCACACACCAGACCATAGATTTCCAAACTTTTTGCCACTTTGTCCCTACCGCCCACTTTGCACAACATAAACTTTGTAACGCCCTCCACATTATATTGACATTACTGATATGTCTGAAGCTGATTTATCCCGCTTCATCAATTTCATTAATGTTTTCAACCCTGCTATTCGTTTTACCTCTCACATCTCCACTTCTTGTTTCAACTTTCTTGGCATTACTATCACCATTAACCTATCCACTATCACTACATTAATATATTATAAGCCTACTGATGCACATAGTTTCTCCTTTATACTTCTTCCCATCCCCAGGCTTGTCGTGATTCTTTGCCATTCTCGCAGCTCTTGCAATATAATCTACGCTATCATTTGCAAGCGGTGTGTTAAGGCATATATCGGCGAAACAGACAAAATGCTCAGTGACCGTTTCGGCCAACACTTACGCGATATACGACAATGCCATGGGACCCCTGTAGCCACTGATTTCAATGGAACTAACCATTTGCGTTCTCGCGACGTCCAGGTCACTGCCAACCGATCATGTTCATCTCATGATCGTAGTCGATTTGCTCTGGAGAATCGCTTATTTCTTTACATGGTACCTTGCGACCTCATGGACTCAACGCTCTACATTCCTATGCTTCTTAGTACTTTTTCTTCTCATGCTCTATATTTTATATGTGTAGATGTTAAATGTATACGAGTCATATATTTACTTGATTTTTTAATTGTTTCTCTTATTTTTCCACTTCTAGTTTTTCTGTATTTGTTTCGTTATTCGTTTTTAGTCACATATTTTCATTCATTTTTACCATTGTAATATCGTTGTCAAAGTCTATATGTTGTGTTCTGTGACATTCATCACTTTTGTTGTATCGTTTACTTGATAAAGACCTTTTTGATCGAAACGTTGCTGTGTATTGACATTGTTTTTGTATTTTGTGAAACTACAATACTTTGTATTGATCTTGATGAAGATGTCAACGCTTGATAGGAGTGCGGCTACTACATTCGGCAAACTATCAAAGCGAGCGTGGACAACACAAAACTGACAACGCAGAAGAAGATTCAAATATATTGAGCCTGTGTAATTAGTTCTTTACTATATGGCCCCGAAACATGGACAGCCTACACGAGAGGAGACTTAACATCTTTCACCTTCGATGTCTCCGCAATATTATGAACATCAGGTGGTAGGACAAGAAACCAACTCTGAAGTACTGCAAAGTGTAAACCTGCATTCCGTCATGGGCGTGCTCAGCAGTAGACGACTAAGATGGTTGGGACATGTAAGAAGAATGGAAACTTGTCGCATACCAAAACAAATGTTGTTCTGTGAACTTTCGGAGGAAGAAGAGACACCAGGGCAGACCACTGCTCAGATATAAAGATGTCTGCAAAGCCTCAATGAAAACTTTTCTATAGGTCCCAGCACATGGGAAAAACTAGCTGATGACAGAGTTGTGGGAAAGGATATTGCGAAAGGGCGCAGAGTCTTTGAGAAGAGACTTATGTATGAGCTGAACGACAAGAGAGAAAAGCAAAACTCAGAAGTTGTCCCAGTAAAACACTTGTCAATTGACCGTCTGTAAAGACGAAAAGGCCATATATACAGTACTTTGTTATTACTTGTTTTGTCCTTCTTAATGAATTTCACTGGGCATCCAAATTTTTCCATGATCTTCCATAGACCCTCTCTGTTGACTGTGTCGAAAGCCTTCGTCAGATCGACAAAGACCATGTAAAGGTTACGGTGCTGCTCTTGGCATTTTTCCTGTAATTGACGAGCAGCAAATATCATGTGCATACGAACGTGTACTTGACGAAGGGGGCTGTCGGAAGCCTTCCATGTCACCAACGGCGTCAAACAGGGCTGTGTACTGGCCCCAACACTCTTCAGCATGATGTTTGCTGCCATGCTCACGGATGTCTTTTGGGAAGGCGACGAACGGGGGTAAAGATTAGATACAGGACAGACGGTAATTTATTCAATCGTCGGAGGTTAAAATCCTCCACCAAAGTAAAAGAATCAACTATCTCAAACCTGTTGTTTGCTGATGACTGCGCCCTGCTACAAACTCTGCGGAAGAAATGCAGACTTACATGGACAAGTTCTCAATGGCCTGTGATAGGTTTGGCCTCACCATTAGCACCAAAAAAAAACAGAGGTCATGTTCCAACCCGCCCCTAGAGAACAGTTACGATCCAGTCATCAACATTAAACACCAGCGTCTCCAGTCAAAGGACAACTTTGCTTATCTTGGCAGCCTCCTATCCAGATCGGCAAATATAGATTCTGAGGTCAACAATAGGATATCCAAAGCCAGTGCTGCGTTCGGAAGGTTACTGTCACTGTGTGGAACGGAAGGGGTAAGCATAGTCACAAAGCTGAAAGTTTATCAGGCCATAGTGCTAACCACGCTGCTTTACGCAAGCTAGACATGGACAGTGTATAGCAGACACGCAAGAAAATTAAACCATTTCCACACAAGCTGTCTACGCAGAATACTAAAAATAAACTGGCAGGACAAAATTCCTGACAGCGAAGTCCTCACAAGAGCAAAGATCCCAAGCGTCAACACCCTGTTGCAGAAGGCCAAGTGAGATGGGTCGGTCACGTTGCTCGGATGCCTGATAAACGCATCCAAAACCAGTTGATGTATGGCGAGCTTGAAGGGGCAGAGTTTAGCTGGTGGACAGAAAAACGCTTTAAAGACACTCTTAAAATGTCTCTGAAATGCTTCGATATAGAAATACGTGCTGGGAATCCCTTGCGCAAGATCGCCAAATGGGGCGCTGTAACAACAAAAAAGGAACCCGAATAGCTGAGAATCATCGTATTGTTGAGTCACAGAGAAAACGAGCAGCGCGAAAAGACAGAGCACACAACACGCACATGTCTAACCTTGATCATGTATGCCCCACCTGTGGTCGGGGATTCGGTTCTAGGATTGGACTCTACAGTCACCTCCGCACACACCAGAGAGGTGCAACAGCACACGTCTGAGATTGTTGTCATCATCGCTTGCGATGGACGGCTATATCATTACGTGTTTTGCCCTTCTACACAGTTTTACTGCAGTCTCCGTTTATATTGACATTATATCTCACATTATAATATCCCCTCCTCAACCCATATATACAATGCTCTATTTTCTCTTTGACATAGAAAATTGATATATATTTCTGTCATACATGGTCAATTTTAAAAATGATTATATGCATGAAGTAGAAAATTGATGAAAAATGGATAGTGTAAGACGCTCATATGATGAATTTAAATGCAGAATTCAAATTTTGAATGATTATTCAATCAAAAATCACGAAAATAATTTATTTAAAAATATTTATTATTAATTTCTTCTTTTTTTCCCCACCCAATCCAGAAGCACTTGGAGCTTTCCAGTCTCCTCGGTTCGGTGCCACGAACACCGTAAATCTGGGAAATCTGTGGCTTTTTCTGCCAGCCCGCGGAATTGAACCCGCAATCACAGAGTCACCGACCCCTAATCGCATGAACACCCCTCAAATTCTTCTGAACCCACTATCTCCCCCCTAGAACGCTTCAGCGCCCACTGGGGGGTGGTATCGCCCACTTTGGGAAACGCTGCACTAGACAAATACAACAACACACCCGTCTGATGTCGTAGTTTTGCTGATGGACGGTTATTGTCATAAACATTTGAACTTGATTTCTATTGATTTACATACATTTACTATCGGACATCAACAACGGTGGAACGTCTGGCTGAGGAGATTAGAGCGTTGGGCTCTCATGAGGAAGACGCTTGTTCAATCCCGTTAAATCCAAGGAGTATTTTTATTCTGTCGGGGGTATAAATGGTTCCCTATTACATCAGGCGTCAGACAGGGGTGCGTCCTCTCACCTCTACTTTTTATAACACACATGGATAAAATTACACTGGAGTAAAAATTAGAAACGGAAAAAATTTAAAGTGAATTGTTATTTGCAGACGACCAATGTTTGATTTACCAACAAGAACAAGAGCTACAACATCATATCGACACCTTATATTATAACTGTAAAAAATGACATGAACATAAACATAGCCAAAACTGAGGTAATGAATATAGGAAGGAAACATAATACACTAAACATCAACATCAATGGCAGTACAATAGAGCAAGTACAGGAATTCAAGTACCTAGGACACATATTTACAGAGGATGGAAGACTCGACAGAGAGATAGAAACTAGAGTCCAGAAAGCAAATGCAATAACCTACCAACTAGCGCCACTACTTAGACATCCAAACATCTCACTGACAGCTAAACAACAGTTGATCAACAGCATTTTCATACCCACTTTATGTTACCAATGCCAAACATGGACAATGAATAAGAAAGATACACATAAAATAGCAACATACGAAATGAATGTCCCGCAAAGTCACCAACAACACAAGAATCGATAGAGTAACAAATACCAGCATCAGAGAAAAGGTTGGAACAAGAGAGTGTTTGAATTATATAGCGAAACAGAGAATGAAGTGGTTTGGCAACTTAGTAAGAATGCGAACAGACCAAACTGCCTATGAAGCTTTCCACAACAGAATATCAGGAAGGAAGGCGAGAGGAAGACCGAAAAAAGGTGGATAGATAACGTAGTTGAATTCTGCCAGGGACTAAGAAAACCATCACACAAGTCACCAGAGAAGCGCAAGACAAACACATAAAACCACGACACTGGGTTAACAACCCAGTAACAGTGTGCTGACAAAAGCAGAGAAGCACAAGACAAACACATAAAACCACGACACTGGGTTAACAACCCGGTAACAGTGTGCTGACAAAAGCAGAAAGCACAAGACAAACACATAAACCACGCACTTGGCTAACAACCCGTAACAGTTGCTGACAAAAGCAGATAAGCGCAAGACAAACACATAAAACCACTACACTTGGCTAACAACCCGGTAACAGTGTGCTGACAAAAGCAGCTAAGCGCAAGACAAACACATAAAACCACGACACTGGGCTTAACAACCCAAGTGTTGAAAAAGTAGCAAGACAAACACAAAACCACGACCTGGTTAACAACTAACAGTGCTGACAAGAGCTAAGCGCAAGACAAACACATAAAACCACGACACTGAGTTAACAACCCCTTAACAGTGTGCTGACAAAAGTAGAGAAACGCAAGACAAACACATAAAACCACGACACTGGCTAACAACCCTAACAGTGCTGACAAAAGAAGAAACGCAAGACAAAACATAAAACCACGACACTGGGCTAACAACCCGGTAACAGTGTGCTGACAAAAGCAGATAAGCACAAGACACATAAAACCACGACACTGTGTTAACAACCCGTAACAGTGTGCTGACAAAAGTAGAGAAACGCAAGACAAACACATAACACCACGACACTGGGTTAACAACCCGGTAACAGTGTGCTGACAAAAGAAGAAGAGTGGGTATAAATCAAAATCATAACCTGAAAAGTTTCTCTATGACTGTACTAGCAATGCGGCAATTAAATTCCACAGCCAAATGTCTGCCAGTTCTACATCGCCATAAAAGGCAGTGTTACAGACAGTTACGACGATTAAAAAAACTATCTCACCGAAAGTCTATTGTCTAATGTATTTCCTCAGATGGATGATATAATTGTTTGCCCACTTATGCAGTAGGAGTGCGACCTTTAATTTGCCTTCCAGTGCCAGTCGAGTCGCCCTTGTGTTATATCCGTGTATTTGTGTGTTTTTATTGTTATCCATCTTCTGGTGGTCCCTTAGATTCAGTATTTGATCTCTTTTTAATTGTATGCTGTTATTGGTTGTTGGTTGATTCCATTCCATTCAATTCCAAACCTACTACATTTGTTGTTTTTCAATGTATTCGTCTAGTTATCCATTTCTACAAAATTTCACTTACATTCTTTCTATTCTGATATCATTCTTCTTCTTTGTCGTCACACTTCGGTTGTTGCCCAGTGTCGTCACACTGCTACCGGTTGTTGCCCAGTTGTCACATGCTCGGGTTGTTGCCCAGTGTTGTCACACTGCTAGGTTGCTTGCCCAGTGTCGTCACACTGCTCGTTCTGCCTATGTCTGTCACATCTGCTTCGGTTGCTTCCCAGTGTCGTCACACTGCTACCGGTTGTTGCCCAGTGTTGTCACACTGCTACCGGGTTGCTGCCCAGAGTTGTGGTTTTCTGTTTTTGTCTTGCGCTGTTCTGGTGGCTTGGGTGGTTGTTATTTTTATTCTTTGACAGGATTCTGCTATGCCATCTAACCATCTTTTCGTGGTCTTCCTCTCACCTTCTTCCCTGATGTTCTGTTATAGAAGACTGTATACTGTGGAGCAGTGGCGGCTCGTGGTCATTTTTGTTGGTGAGGCCAGCAAAAATTTGAGGAAAAATCATGTTTTTTTGGGTTAAGTAATATTTTAGTATTTACTGTTATTTGTATATTCCGGGAAGATATTGGTAGGCCCGGGCCCCACTGGCCCTTAATGACCAGCCGCCCCTGCTGTGGAGCTTGGCTGCATTATTATTAAGTAGTCAAACTTACATCTGATATCTTTATAAGCTGAGAAATTCTTGTGTTTTATTGCAAACAATTATTTCAGGGTGTGAATATGGAGACAAACAACCTGGATGCAATAAAGCAAGTTGTGGTTATACAACAGCGGCCGGTGGGAAATACTCAGACGTCTGTTGCTGTACATGTTCCAACGAAACATGCATAGATTTTACTTCTACTGATTCAGTCTCTTGTGCACTCAGAGTTCAGATGAAAGAAGGATGCTACGAAGCTACCATTCTCAATCGTTGCTGTAAAACATGTGCTAAGATAAAGACAACAATGGCAGGTAAATATAATGGTTTTGCTAGATGGTTTGTGGGTCTCAGTGGCTTAGAGGTTAAGTGCTCGGCTCTTGTTGCAAAGGTCCTTCAACTTTAGATGAAAGAATGATGCTACGACGCTACAATTCTCAGTCATTGCTGTGAAACTTCCCTAAAGTAAAGACATCAATGTCAGGTAAATATAATTGTTTTGCTAGATGGTTTGGAAGGTCTCTGTGGCAAAGAGGTTAGGTGTAGCGGTAAACGCTCCTGAAGGTGTGATAAAAGCAATAAGAATCTGGAACCACCACACTAAACAAAGAACTGAGAATGTGAAATCCTTTCATTGATGTGTGACAAAGGAGAGAAGGTTGCTCATCAAGCACGATAAAGACCATGGTAAACTTCTTGACACGGTTCTTCTGGCTTGCGAAAGTGAAGGCAGGTGAACTGTAGCATTGCTTCAACGCAAAAGGACAAAAAAGAAGAGCTGCATAAACTCCCAACACAAGACGCAAGTAAAATCTTGGCCACACCTAGTCATAGCAAACTTTCTAAAGACAGAAATGAAGGGTTTCTACTCTTAGTCATTCTAAGGGTCATACAAGACAAACAAACGCACTACATCCGTTTCCCTTGGATGGAAAATGGAGGTCGACATATCTTTCACCTCGTGATGCACAGAGCACAATAGAAGGTTAGATCTCTAGTCTGCTCTAAAGGTACTCTGAATAAGATATGAAAGAATGATGCTTTGGCACTACCATTCTTAGTCATTGCTGTCAAACGTGTGCTGAATAAAGACAGCAATGAAAGAAGGATGCCTTGGCACTATCATTCTTAGTCATTGCTGTCAAACGTGTGCTGAATAAAGACAGCAATGAAAGAAGGATGCTTGGCACTACATTCTTAGTCGTTGCTGTCAAACGTGTCTGATAAAGACAGCAATGAAAGATATATATAATTGTTTTGTTAAATGTCTTGGGGGGTCTATGTGACGGATACGTTAGGTGTTCGCTTCTCGTTCTACAAGTACTCAGTTCGCACCCTCGTCGAGCCATCAGGATATGTTTCACGAGTTCCCTAACCTCAGTGTAGTTGAGATCGAGTTCCTAGTCCTATCGGAGACGGACGATAAAACGTAGGTCCCGTGTTCAAGTTGAGCATGTAAAAGAACCATTAGCAGATCAAATCGAGAGAACAGGCTAAAAGACATCTGCTCTGGCAAAATGTAATTAAAATAAATTTAAAAACCAAACTTCCTGCAAATGATTTTCACTATCTTCTAAATGACATCGGTGACCATCACCATAGCAGCTACGGAGATCGTGTACTGCCGCTAATAGCTTCTTGTATAAGAACAAGATTGGCGCATTAATGGTTACTAACCGAAGTGCAATGATGATTGTTATATCAATCAATCAACCAACCAATCAAACACACTATTTATACAATTTAGATTTTATTTTACTATTCCGTTACTCCATCATCCATTATCTCCATCACCCGTTAATCCATCATCCATTACTCCATCACCCGTTACTTATGCGATGGTATGACATGACTACAAACGGAGAACTGTGGGATAGAGATGGCCAACAGCAGGTGGGACAAGAGATAAGGAGAAGCAAAGGATAGGCGAGGATACTGACACACACTGAGGAAACCCCTGACAGCATAACGAGACAGGCACTCCGCTATAAACCCCATGGCAATAGGAGTAAGGGAAGACCGATGAACAGCTGGAGATGATAATTGGAGATGGAATGCAAGAAAATGGGGAAAGAATGTAGAGATCTGGAAAAGATGGCATTGGATAGGTGGGCCTGGAAAGCTTTCATTGCGGAGCTATGCTTCCCTAGGGACGAAGGGTGAAGAAGAAGAATATTCTATTGTTGTATCTCTTATTCACTTCTTCAGGTTGCGAGTACGGAGATCATTCAAAGAACGGATCCTGTGTAGCAAATGATCATGTCTGCTCTACAAGAAAAAGTGATTGTTGCCTTACCTGCCTAAACCACGTGTTTAGTAGAAGCTCTTCCTTATACTGGACTTCCTTGCCAGTTCCTTGGATACTGTTAGTGTTGGCTTATCTATAAAAATGTGTGCAATACATAACTATAAGAAGTATCTGTCGAAATATTAAGAGAGTTTAATAGCTCACAACTAATAATCCATCGGAAAAACCCACTCAAAAAACCCCCTGCTGTTACTGTCTGTAAAACCGCATTTAGGGCGGTGTAGCACAGTGGAAACTATTCATTAAATCACATTCTTCTTTGAGTGATATGTTTCTCATATTCAATAAATCAAGTTACATGCTTGCCGGCGTAGGCGATCATGTCTCTCCACAACTCTCTCTCTCTCTCCTTCGTGCAGGTTATCAATTCTGACGTCGATCTTTTGTCGAACCAAGATGTCAGACCATCCAACCTCTTCTCCCTCTGTCTTACACGATCTCTCATTCCCTGAGTTTTACCTGTTGTTACTTTAAATGTCTTCTAAATCTCCTCTTTGCATTATGTGCCAGAAGAACCTTGATTGTTTGATTCTTATTCTTTTGATAAGGTTTCTTTGTGTGCAGACTGATTAAAACCTCACCATTTGTTTTCTTCGCTGTCCATGGAATCTGCAGCATTTTTTTGTAAAACTACATCTCTGTTGTATCTCTTATTATTCATATTTTCCATATTGAGAGCCCCAAATAACAAGATGAGCTGGCTTCATCAATCTAATGATGATTCTTAACGGCAGCATTATTCCATGTACGATATCTGAACAGCCCATTCCATGTACGATATCTGAACAGTCCATTCCGTGTACGATATCTGAACATCCCATTCCGTGTACAATATCTGAACATCCCATTCCGTGTACGATATCTAAACATCCCATTCCGTGTACGATATCTGAACACCCATTCTGTACATATCTGAACATCCCATTCGTGTACAAAATCTGAACAGCCCATTCTGTGTACAATATCTGAACATCCCATTCTGTGTACGATATCTGAACATCCCATTCCGTACAATATCTGAACATCCCATTCTGTGTACAATATCTGAACATCCCATTCGTGACGATATCTGAACATCCCATTCTGTGTAGATATCTGAACATCCCATTCTGTGTACGATATCTGAACAGCCCATTCTGTGTACGATATCTGAACAGCCCATTCTGTGTACGATATCTGAACATCCCATTACGTGTACAATATCTGAACATCCCATTCCTAAAATCTGAACATCCCATTCCGTACAATATCTGAACATCATTCCAGATATCTGACATCCATCCGTACGATATCTGAATCCCATTCGTGAGATATCTGAACATCCATTCCGTGCAAATCTAACAGCCAATCCTTACAATCTGAACATCCCATTCCGTAATATCTGAACAGCCATTCCGTACAATATCTGAACATCCATTCTGTACGATATCGACATCCATTACGTCTATATCTGAACATCCCATTCCGTACAATATCGACATCCCATTCTGTACAATTTTTAACATCATTCCGTGTGATATCTGAACATCCCATTCTGTTACAATATCTAACATCCCATTCTGTGTGATATCTGAACAGCAATTTATTATGATATCTGAACACTTAACTCCATGTACGATATCTGAACATCCCATTCCTCGTCCTGAGATATTTCATTGTATTAACTCATATACTACAACAAGCCATTTGACAAAGCCTTCGGTTAGTACTAATTATCATACAAGACGTCTCAAATGTTGTATTAATAAATATCAATATTAGCAATATTCGTGTGATACTACTTGTAGATTACAGCAAGTCTTCTTTCTTTCCTTTGTCTTTACACTGTTATCGAGTCGTTGCCCAGGTTGGGGTTTTCTGTTTTTGTTTTGCGCTGCTCTAGTGGCTTGAGTGATAGTTATTTTTCCTTTTGATAGGATTCTAGTACGCAATCTAACCATATTTTTCGTGGTCTTCCTCTCGCCTTATTTCCCAATATTCTGTTGTAGAAGACTGCGTACAGTGGAGTTTGGTTGCATTCTTATTAAGTCCACTTCATTCTTTGCAAGTGAATGAAGTAAAAACAGCTTATGAATGTATAAAATAGAACGTTCCACTCTACGCACTAAGATATAATGAAATACTGCTCTAATGTTAAATATAAAAAAGAAAGTTGTAACACATTGTTTTAGGGTACCATCCGTTACAAAATCGATTCTTACAAAGAGAGTGTAAAAACGTGGATTTTATTGTGCGTATATGATGAGTTAAGCGACACTTCTGTGACTCCGGATGTTTGCAAGCTGAATTAGTTTTTTCTAATGTTTCATTTTGCTCATCATCTGTTTGTAGAGGAGAATGAGATCTGCTGCATGGCCACAATCCATTGAAGCATGTTCTTCTTCTGCAATCTCTGGTAATGCACTTAATCAATTATGAACCAAAAATGGGCACTCAACTTGAAGCTTGTCAGGTTTCCACAAAGTTTTCGCGTCTTCTTCTACTTCATATTTTCTTCTTATTTTTCTTCTTCTGCTTTCTCACTAGACTGGGATTCTGAATTCTCTAATAAATATGGCTGTCTTCTTCAGAATGTAAGCAACGCAATACAATTTGTTTTGAACGCTGGTGTAGGTGGGTCACCTCTTTCTTTTCAGGTCATCTGAATGTGACCATACGTTGCTTTTCCCCCCAGGAAAGGAAGTCCCACAAGACATGTTCCGGCGTCTGTTTCAACACCAGTAGAGAGCGTCTGACCCATTCCTACTCTATGGAGACGTTTGCTGATTCTGTAATGTCCAGTAAGCAGGTATCATGACCTGGTTCGCTCTTCAGAGGCTCACAAGGAAAACGTTTATGTAAATTCGGTGCCTGTACTTCATCAAAATGTTTTCAAAAAAGCGATATCTTTTCTTCACTGTATGAACACCCACTGTCCTTAGATCACTACCCCCGTTGTCTCTTGAGACTAATATAGTACCATCAATCAGTACTGCTAAACCAGCAATGTTACTGTAAATATATGTTTAGACATAATTAACAAATAATATATAAATGTGAAAATGTCAATGAACAATAAAAGTCTATTTTTGTATTTAATATCCAAGTTATTAATTTCTTGGCCTTTCATGTTATAATTGAAGTATCACTGTAAATAATTTATGTTTTTGTTGTTGTTATTGATAACTAAAAATGGGGTATAGAGGCGCTGG
Source organism: Arion vulgaris (assembly GCA_020796225.1). Taxonomy (NCBI): domain Eukaryota; kingdom Metazoa; phylum Mollusca; class Gastropoda; order Stylommatophora; family Arionidae; genus Arion; species Arion vulgaris. The sequence continues at coordinate 48,952,232 of CM036764.1, forward strand.
ATTGGTTTAATTGCACCAGGCTTTTCCTATATACGTAGACCACTTTATGCAGAAATAGTAGGTTGCTTTCTGAGAGAATTAAGCAAACCACAATACCCATAGTTCCAGCAACAATCTAAAGGGATCTATGAGAAAAAATACATGAGTGAACACAACTATTCGGTCAGGGTTTGAGCTTACGTCCATGAGAACGCAAAGTAGATGTTTAATTACTTAACCCAACATACCTCAACACTTTCTCCTCTAACCCTAATTGAAGTCATCATTATCATCATCAAGTGTCGTGCCAGTTGGCGTGGACGATCATGGATCTCCACAAATCCATGTCCCTGGTATTCACTAATATCTCAGATGTTGACGCTCTTCCGTGACATGAAGTCAGGCACTCTCGTGTTTTCATATTCAGTGACTCCATGAGCATGATTCGTAAAGTCGAATCAGAAATGGTAAGACGAAACTGGGCGGTGGTACTGGTACATACAGTGGTCAGAGAAATCACCTTCATATTTGTCCCTGGGCACGCAGGAGTTAGGGGTAATGAACGAGCTGATAGATTGGCTGGCTTAGCAACAATATCAGAGGGAACTGCAATGGACCGAAATGGCATTCTTAACGCATTGAGAGAGTCTTTTCGAATATTGGAGTTTCAGGGCTGTGAAACCAACTCGCTGACTAAATTGAATTGAGAGTGATGGATGTCAATATTGTGTATCCTGAAAAGAACGACATACCAAATATGCAAAGAACCAACATCGAACTGGCGTGTTGGACCACTGGACGCTGCTGGATTAGTTGAGGCTGAGATCGAAGCACCTATGGACGTGTCCGGAGTGCTATGATTATAGTCCTCATATAACTGATAACCGAAGTCAGGCTGTCCAAAATGTTCTCTCTATGTCTTCCTCTGCATTTGTCTTCCTTCGATTTTACGGTTGTCACAATGTGTTCTAAACTTCTCCTTTTCATCACATATCCTCAAAATGTTGACTGTTTCTTTTTATATTGACAATACGTTTTCTCTGTGTCTTAGCCTCATTCAAAACCTCCTTATTCGTCATGTTAGCAGTCCATGGGATTCTGATAATTCTTCTGTAAAGTCACACTTACTGAAGTAACGCTGTATAAAAGGGATGTTCTTGTGCTGCGATTGAGGTAACGCCTTAAAAATAATATGTATTTTCTTATCCAAAGAAGGTACGTTGTCTAATTATTCGTCTCTGGTTAGGTTTCGCAGTGTGCAAGACTCTTTTAAAGCCTCATCATTTGTTTAACTTCTACTGCACGCAGTGGTGGCTCGTCATTAAGGGCCAGTGGGACCGGGCCCCACCAAAATGATGTATAACATGTATTTATTATTTAATAAAATAAAATTTACCCTAACCCAAAACCATGATTTTTCTGAAAATGTGTGCCTGGCCCCACCAACAAAAGGGACCACGCGCCGCCACTGGTTATAAGTTAAGTTTAGCACTAAGGAGTAGGATTATTATTCATATTTTGAATCAATAAATGAACATTAGGATCGTAGAATTGTGTAAATCTGCAGAAAACCTTACAGTGTTCTATTAAACACTTATAAAACCAGCCCCATTAAACATGAATTTTGATTTTCCAGTCTGAGCTATTAAGCCTTATATTGCCGGGTGGAAATGTTGGGCTAAAGTACGGGTCAAATTTGTAATGTAATAGGAATGTAAACAAAGAAACGCAGTCTCAAAATGACCTATAATGTGATAATGGTGTGTAGGGTGGCTCTGCCATATCGATACACGTTTAGGTTCGTATACATCAGCGTTTCCCAAAGTGGGTGGTATCACCCACAGTGGACGCTGAAACGTTTGGGAAGGGGGGTTTAGTTTGTTCAGAAGAATTTGGGGTGTTGAGGTGTTCAGGTGATTAGGGTCGGTGGCTCCTTAAAGAAGAAATTAATAATATATATTTTAAAATAAATTATTTTCGTGATTGTGCAATTGAATAATCATTTACAATTTGAATTCTGCATTTTAATTCATCTTATGCCCGTCTTACACGATCCATTTTTTCATCAATTTTCTATTTCATGGATATAATAATTAGAAAATTGACTATGTATTACTAGAAACATATATCACTTTTATATGTCAAAGAGAAAATAGAGCATGTATATATGTGAGGTGGGGGGTGCGCGTTGGCAAACTGTTCTAATGTGGTGGGGGCGGCGCGTTACAAAGTTTATGTTGTTCAAAGTGGGCGGTGGGCGTTACAAAGTTTATGTTGTTCAAAGTGGGCGGTGGGCGTTACAAAGTTTATGTTGTTCAAAGTGGGCGGTGGGCGTTCAAAAGTTTATGTTGTTCAAAGTGGGCGAGTGGGGCGTTACAAAGTTTATGTTGTTCAAAGTCGGGCGGGGTTACAAAGTTTATGTATGTTCAAGTGGCGTGGCCGAAAAGTCTGGTGAATCTACTGTTACATGTATCGACGTTACTTGTGTGTGATCGTACTGTTACTTGTGTGTATCGTACTGTTACTTTGTGTGTGTATCGTACTGTTACTTTGTGTGTATCGTACTGTTACTGTTGTTGTCGTGTGTATCGTACTGTTACTTTGTGTGTATCGTACTGTTACTTTGTGTGTGTATCGTACTGTTACTTTGTGTGTGTATCGTACTGTTACTTGGTGTGTGTATCGTACTGTTACTTTGTGTGTGTATCGTACTGTTACTTTGTGTGTGAATCGTACTGTTACTTTGTGTGTGTATCGTACTGTTACTTTGTGTGTATCGTACTGTTACTTTGTGTGTGTATCGTACTGTTACTTTGTGTGTATCGTACTGTTACTTTGTGTGTACTGTATGTACTACTTGTGTGTATCTATGTTACTTTGTGTTGTATCGTACTGTTACTTTGTGTGTGTATCGTACTGTTACTTGGTGTGTGTATCGTACTGTTACTTTGTGTGTATCATGTTACTTGTGTATCGTACTGTTACTTTGTGTGTGTATCGTACTGTTACTTTGTGTGTATCGTACGTTACTTGTGTGTGATCGACTGTTACTTTGTGTGTGTATCGTCTGTTACTTTGTGTGATCGTACTGTTACTTTGTGTGTGTATCGTACTGTTACTTTGTGTGTGTATCGTACTGTTACTTTGTGTGTGTATCGTACTGTTACTTTGTGTTATCGTACTGTTACTTTGTGGTGATCGTACTGTTACTTTGTGTTGTCATCGTACTGTTACTTGTGTGTGTATCGTACTGTTACTTTGTGTGTGTATCGTACTGTTACTTTGTGTGTGTTTCGTACTGTTACTTTGTGTGTATCGTACTGTTACTTTGTGTGTGTATCGTACTGTTACTTTGTGTGTGTATCGTACTGTTACTTTGTGTGTATCGTACTGTTACTTTGTGTGTGTATCGTACTGTTACTTTGTGTGTGTATCGTACTGTTACTTTGTGTGTGTATCGTACTGTTACTTTGTGTGTGTATCGTACTGTTACTTTGTGTGTGTATCGTACTGTTACTTTGTGTGTGTATCGTACTGTTACTTTGTGTGTGTATCGTACTGTTACTTTGTGTGTGTATCGTACTGTTACTTTGTGTGTGTATCGTACTGTTACTTTGTGTGTGTATCGTACTGTTACTTTGTGTGTGTATCGTACTGTTACTTTGTGTGTGTATCGTACTGTTACTTTGTGTGTGTATCGTACTGTTACTTTGTGTGTATCATCTGTTACTTTGTGGTATCTACTGTTACTTGTGTGTGTATCGTACTGTTACTTTGTGTGTGTATCGTACTGTTACTTGGTGTGTGTATCGTACGTTACTTGTGTGTGTATCGTACTGTTACTTTGTGTGTATCGTACTGTTACTTTGTGTGTGTATCGTACTGTTACTTTGTGTGTGTATCGTACTGTTACTTGGTGTGTGTATCGTACTGTTACTTTGTGTGTGTATCGTACGGTTACTTTGTGTGTGATCGTACTGTTACTTTGTGTGTGATCGTACTGTTACTTGTGTGTGTATCGTACTGTTACTTTGTGTGGTATCATGTCACTTTGTGTATCGTACCGTTACTTGTGTGTATCGTACTGTTACTTTGTGTGTGATCGTACTGTTACTTTGTGTGTGTATCGTACTGTTACTTTGTGTGTATCGTACTGTTACTTTGTGTGTGTATCGTACTGTTACTTTGTGTGTGTATCGTACTGTTACTTTGTGTGTGAATCGTACTGTTACTTTGTGTGTGTATCGTACTGTTACTTTGTGTGTGTATCGTACTGTTACTTTGTGTGTATCGTACTGTTACTTTGTGTGTGTATCGTACTGTTACTTTGTGTGTATCGTACTGTTACTTTTGTGTGTATCGATACTGTTACTTTGTGTGTGTATCGTACTGTTACTTTGTGTGTGTATCTACTGTTACTTTGTGTGTGTATCTACTGTTACTTGTGTGTGTATCGTACTGTTACTTTGTGTGTGTATCGTACTGTTACTTTGTGTGTGAATCGTACTGTTACTTTGTGTGTATCGTACTGTTACTTTGTGTGTGTATCGTACTGTTACTTGGTGTGTGTATCGTACTGTTACTTTGTGTGTGTATCGTACTGTTACTTTGTGTGTGTATCGTACTGTTACTTTGTGTGTGTATCGTACTGTTACTTTGTGTGTGTATCGTACTGTTACTTTGTGTGTGTATCGTACTGTTACTTTGTGTGTGTATCGTACTGTTACTTTGTGTGTGTATCGTACTGTTACTTGGTGTGTGTATCGTACTGTTACTTTGTGTGTGTATCGTACTGTTACTTGGTGTGTGTATCGTACTGTTACTTTGTGTGTGTATCGTACTGTTACTTTGTGTGTGTATCGTACTGTTACTTTGTGTGTGTATCGTACTTCTGTGTGTATCTTACTTTGTGATCGCTGTTGCTTGTGTTATCGTACTGTTACTTGTGTGTGTATCGTACTGTTACTTTGTGTGTGTATCGTACTGTTACTTTGTGTGTGTATCGTACTGTTACTTTGTGTGTATCGTACTGTTACTTTGTGTGTGTATCGTACTGTTACTTTGTGTGTGTATCGTACTGTTACTTTGTGTGTGTATCGTACTGTTACTTTGTGTGTGTATCGTACTGTTACTTTGTGTGTGTATCGTACTGTTACTTTGTGTGTATCGTACTGTTACTTTGTGTGTGTATCGTACTGTTACTTTGTGTGTGTATCGTACTGTTACTTTGTGTGTGTATCGTACTGTTACTTTGTTTGTGTATCGTACTGTTACTTTGTGTGTGTATCGTACTGTTACTTTGTGTGTGTATCGTACTGTTACTTTGTGTGTATCGTACTGTTACTTTGTGTGTATCGTACTGTTACTTTGTGTGTGTATCGTACTGTTACTTTGTGTGTGTATCGTACTGTTACTTTGTGTGTGTATCGTACTGTTACTTTGTGTGTGTATCGTACTGTTACTTTGTGTGTATCGTACTGTTACTTTGTGTGTGTATCGTACTGTTACTTTGTGTGTGTATCGTACTGTTACTTTGTGTGTGAATCGTACTGTTACTTTGTGTGTGTATCACTGTTACTTTGTGTGTATCTCGTTACTTGTGTGTGTATCGTACTGTTACTTTGTGTGTGTATCGTACTGTTACTTGGTGTGTGTATCGTACTGTTACTTTGTGTGTGTATCGTACTGTTACTTTGTGTGTATCGTACTGTTACTTTGTGTGTGTATCGTACTGTTACTTTGTGTGTGTATCGTACTGTTACTTTGTGTGTGTATCGTACTGTTACTTTGTGGGTGTATCGTACTGTTACTTTGTGTGTGTATCGTACTGTTACTTTGTGTGTGTATCGTACTGTTACTTTGTGTGTGTATCGTACTGTTACTTTGTGGGTGTATCGTACTGTTACTTTGTGTGTGTATCGTACTGTTACTTTGTGTGATGTACTACTGTTATCATTGTGTGTGATCGTACTGTCTGTTACATTTTTGTGTGTATCGTACTGTTACTTTGTGTGTGTATCGTACTGTTACTTGGTGTGTGTATCGTACTGTTACATTGTGTGTGTATCGTACTGTTACTTTGTGTGTGTATCGTACTGTTACTTTACTTTGTGTCATCGTACTGTTACATTTGTGTGTATCGTACTGTTACTTTGTGTAGTGTATCGTACTGTTACATTGTGTGTGTATCGTACTGTTACTTTGTGTGTGTATCGTACTGTTACTTTGTGTGTGTATCGTACTGTTACTTGTGTGTGTATCGACTGTTACTTTGTGTGTATCGTACTGTTACATTGTGTGTATCGTACTGTTACTTTGTGTGTGTATCGTACTGTTACTTTGTGTGTGTATCGTACTGTTACATTGTGTGTGTACACTGTTATGTACGTACTGTTACTTTGTGTGTGTATCGTACTGTTACTTTGTGTGGTATCGTACTGTTACTTTGTGTGTGTATCGTACTGTTACTTTGTGTGTGTATCGTACTGTTACTTTGTGTGTGTATCGTACTGTTACTTTGTGTGTGTATCGTACTGTTACTTTGTGTGTGTATCGTACTGTTACTTTGTGTGTGAATCGTACTGTTACTTTGTGTGTGTATCGTACTGTTACTTTGTGTGTGTATCGTACTGTTACTTTGTGTGTGTATCGTACTGTTACTTGTGGTATCGTCTGTTACTTGTGTGATCATGTTACTTTGTGTGTTATCTACTGTTATTGTGTGTTATCGTACTGTTACTTTGTGTGTGTATCGTACTGTTACTTTGTGTGTATCGTACTGTTACTTTGTGTGTGTATCGTACTGTTACTTTGTGTGTGTATCATACTGTTACATATCGCTGAATACTTTGTGTATTAGATGTTTTTTAGACCAGCGGTTACCAAACTGAGATCCGCGGACCCCTGAGGGTTAATTATTTTAACTCTAATTATAGGCCGTTTTCTGTGTTGTTTACTAAAATGTTAAAATTGCAGACATTGTTTACTATTGTACCATACATATAATTCTTTCCTGTTCATTTTCATATACAGAAACTTTTGGGGTACGAGGAGTAATTATATTTAAAACAGGGTCAGAGATAATGCAAAAAAGTGTCAGAGATAATGCAAAAAAGTGTCAGAGATAATGCAAAAAAGTGTCAGAGATAATGCAAAAAAGTGTCAGAGATAATGCAAAAAAGTGTCAGAGATAATGCAAAAAAGTGTCAGAGATAATGCAAAAAAGTGTCAGAGATAATGCAAAAAAGGGTCAGAGATAATGCAAAAAAGGGTCAGCGATAATGCAAAAAAGGGTCAGCGATAATGCAAAAAAGGGTCAGCGATAATGCAAAAAAGGGTCAGCGATAATGCAAAAAAGGGTCAGCGATAATGCAAAAAAAGGGTCAGAGATAATGCAAAAAAGGGTCAGAGATAATGCAAAAAAAGGGTCAGAGATAATGCAAAAACGGATCAGCGATAATGCAAAGTTTTGGAACCGCTGCTCTAGATTATTCTGCAAAACATGCACTTAGTTATGTAAACAAATAGAAGTCAGCTTCCGTTTCGCTGCAGATATTCTTGCCCCACTAAAAACAAAATGTTGAAATGATTGCGAGTACTTGTCTTCTTCTTCTGCAGCGTTCTCTGGTCATGCGCTTAGTTTACTGTGTACCACAAACTGGGCAGTCGCCCGAGTGGTTGCTGGGGCCCAAATTTGGGGTGTAAAGAATAGAACCACTGTTACCTGCCACGCATGTCGTAAGAGGCGACTAAGGAGGTTTGGATGAAGTCGGATGCATGTGTCCGCTAGGAATGCTAACCCGAAACAAATGCTTGCAGAAAACCGATGCACCAGGCCGTAAGGCGCATACCATGGTGCAACGACCTCTCACAATGAGGAATGGGATAACGTATTCTACGGTCGCCAACCTGCCTCAGAGATTTAACCACGCAGTAAGAATGTCAGACCTACCATCACGAGGGTGGCCAAAACGTACTGAGGGAAGAGGTCGGCACAAACGGGAAGCAGAAATCATAGGAATTATATCCTACAGAACTGCCCCCAGTATGCAGACTTGAGAAGAAAGAGGTGGCCCTCTTACACTAGCGTCCAAGACAAACTGTATGATGTGGCTGATAATCTGAGGTAGACGGCTGCCTTTATTAAAGAATCTGAAATCCCAATCTAGTGAGAACGCAGAAGAAGAAGAAGAAACTGGGCAGTCAGCTTCAGGTTCATCAGGTTTCACTAAAATGGAGTTTTTATGTCGACTGGCTCTGGTCACATGTTGCTAGCTCAGCTAACACAGGAGTGGACAGTCTTGCATGACATGCTCCGGTATCTGTCCAGTATGTTGACACTGGCAGAGAGTTGTTTGACTTATTTCTAGTCTATGTGTTTGTTGAGTCTGCAGTGTCCGGTACATAGGCGAAATATAATGATCTGGTCTGTTCTTAGGTTTTTGAGGAAGTCTCTTCCATAATCATATCCAGTGTTAATGAATGTTTACATAGAATACAGGGACTGAGATGGTATGATAAGATTACGAACGAGGAACTCAGAGAAAGTACTGAGCAGAAACCAATGCAAACAGAGCTAAGGAAGAGACACTGGTGATGGATAGGACACACATTGAGAAGACCGACTGGAAGCATTGCAAGACATGCACTGTTTTGGAACCCGCAGGGAAAGAGGAATAATGGATGACCTAGAAATACCTGAAGAAGAGAGCTAGGGCTGATATTAAAAGAATAAGCAAGACGTGAAAAGAATTGAAAAGGATGGCAAGAGAGAGGAAGGGCTGGAAGTAGTTTTTAAAACATGTGACTAGTTGTGAGCTGAAAGATGAAGAAGTAAAAGGTGATTTTCAGTGATTAGCGCTTAAATCTCTCAGTTATGAGGAAACGGGTTCAAATCCCAGGTAAGGTAAGAGAGTGTTTCCTGTCGGAGGTAAGCAAAAAAATCACTGCATTTATATTGTGTGGCGACAGCTTCGGTGTAACAGCTTTTTAAAACCTCCAGCATATAAAAAACATGTAGCTATCCCCCCCCCATTCCGTCCTTTCCTAAGAAATGGACATAAGCTATTCCATAATCAAATTTTTGTTCTCTTGATTATAAAACTATTTTAATTGATCCGTATTGCTAGACGCTGTTAAGAGGGACCAAGATATATGGGTTAAAACCCGGTGCTATGAAGTCAAACCTTCGGATATAGACCCTTAGTCTTCAACTCCATACATAGGCGATATACGGAAACCTACAAGCCTGAGGTGGTCAGACCGGATCAGATCAGATCTGAAGAAAACCGTGTGGAGGCTGCGGTAATACTGAGTAAATTGGCGAGTTTGGACAAAGACACGCATATAAAGCATTACAAAAGACGTCTATTAATTAATTATTCATTTCTTGCTTGTTTATGTAGTACTATATATTATCGATACAGGGAAAGACTGCAGTAAAACTATGTATCTATATAGAGGAAGACTACAGTAAAACTATGTATCTATATAGAGGAATACTGCAGTAAAATCTATGTATCGATATAGGGGAAGACTGCAGTAAAACCATGTCCTTTGCTTGATAAAGACCTTTGGGTCGAAACGTTGCTGTGTATTGTTATTGCTTTTGTATATCGTAAAACTACACTACTTTATTTTGTTACGTATTTCGCCATTAATACTATATATACTTGTCTTTGTCCAAACTGTCAACTTCCTACATAACAAACAAACAAGGAAACCAGCGGCTCAATCATAGCATTTAATAACGATACCAGTTTCATGATAATTTCAGTTTAACGCACTTTGAAGTAGAGAACTGATAACAGAGCAGCTATACACCAACACAACATGTGCTTTGCCTTGACATATTAACACACAAGACTCACCAGCTCTGAAATAACCAGTACCTTGGTACTATTACGTGCGTGTTAAGTTAACGCCTGCAATTTAACAACGGATGTTTATTAAGTAAGTCAGTGGTTCTAAACTTTTTCAGTTGGTCCTCTTTTAAATGTCAGGAAAGACTTTCAACCACACCCCCACCCCACACTTTTTCCCCCTAGTTTTACCCGCTAAATTAACTGTAATTTCCCAAGAGCAGACGAAAAAAGCAACACAATTCTAGTTTCTCATTTTGAGCTTTATAACAGCAATGTCCTATAACACAATAACATTGGCGAGCTTGAAGGGGGAAGATCATCTGCGATCTGCTGGTAGACAGAAAAACGCTTTAAAGAAACTCTTAAAGTGTATCTAAAATGCTTCGATATAGAGACCACCTGCTGGGAATCCCTTGCGCAAGATCGCCAAATGTGGCGCTGTAACAACACACGTGGAACTCGCATAGCTGAGAATCCTCGTGCTGTTGAGGCGCAGAGAAAGCGAGCTGCCCGTAGAGACGTAACAGGGGATTGTGGTCGAGGATTGGACTTTACAGGCATCTCTGCACACACCAGAAAGGTGCTGCAGCGCACGTCTGAGACTTTTGTCCTCATCGTTTGCAATGGACGGCTGTTAACTTTGGCAGTGAAAAATGTAAACATTAAAAAATAATTTTGACAAATAATTAAAATTAAAAAAAAAATATAAGTCAAAATCAATAATTTTCTTTGTTATTCTTTACAAACAATTTAAACTTACAAATGAAAAAAAACGATTTTAATTGAGAAAAACAAGTTGGTATAAATACCTTTAAAAACACAAAATGCACTAAATTTTTATAACGTTTCCTTCTCCCTGACACTGCATCACTCCTCCCTGGGAAGTCATCTCCGAGTTTGAGAATCCTTGAAGCAAGCAATGACGTATGCGGTCCGAATCTATCAATTCATATATTAAAACTGCAAGCTTAACAAACAACAAAGCAAGTACAGAATATCTCACACTCGCGTTACGAATCCAAAAGGTATTTCTTTGTTTATCAGCACATTATTAATACTTTGTAAAGGTTTTATTTTAAATGTTGGTTGTATTCTAAGTCGTGTTTTGTTTTAAACTTAATACAGTTGTATGCAGACACAGGAGTAAAATTGGTGATATTCATAGCTCTGACATACTACACCAAGACTGAAGTATCGTATGTTGAACAAATATATGATAAGCATTTATGATATGTGTGAAACTAACTGCACGGATTTTTATGTGATATGTAAAAGACTGACGCTGATATAAGCAACAACGTTGAATATATAGACCATGTTTCAAGCGAACAAAATGAAATAAGGATGGGACTGTGGTATTTACATGCTAAAACGGATTGAGGTACCACATATCGATCATGTACCACATATTGTTCAAGTTTAAGATACGAATTTTTGATGAAACAACATCGACTTCTGTGCGATCTGTAAAAGAATGAAGTTTATATAAGCGACAACATTGAATATTTAGACAATGTTTCAAGGGAACAAAAGGAAATGAGGCAATGACTGTGATATTTACTTGCAAAAAATAACTGAGGTACCATCTGTCAGTTAAGTAAAAGATTATAAGTATGAAACTACACAGAGTTCTGTGTGATCTGTAAAAGACAGTGAAGGTTATAAAGGGTGTTCAAGATAAAAGCAGCCTGTGAATGGTGCTAATCTGGCATATATGTATGGAAATGAGAAGGTTCATTTATGACGTAGTATAGGTCAAGGTTATGTGATGGTGTGTAATTGTAGTGCGGGAAGGGACAATGAACAAATGTGACGTAGGACAAGCTAGTCAGAACCGGTTTAAATAGTAAATAGACAGATGCAATGCGTACCTGACAAATTTATATTTATCACTGGGGCTGCTTTTAAGTTGAACACCCTGTACAAGAAATAACATTGAATATTTCTAGACAATGTTTCAAATGAACGAAAGAAAAATAAGGTAGATGTATGTGGCTGTGATATTTCATGCTTAATGAAACGCAGTTACAATATGTCCATCAAGTAAAAGATAGTAAGGGCTTCTGTATGATCTGTAAAAGGCTGAAGTTGACACCAATGTCAATATTGAATATATAGATAATATTTCAAGCGAATGAAAGGACATAATGCAGGAACTGTGGTATTTACTCCCTCTAAATCAAGCTGATGTACCATCTGTCGATCAAGTGAAAGATATAATAATAATAATTTCTCTCGTACCTTTATACGTTACATAGGGTCTGCGAGCAATTTCTCCATACCGCTCTATCAAGGGCAACTCGCTCAATCTCCTCCGTGGACCTGAGACCGATATCTCTTGCCTCTTTCAGCAAAGTTCGTTTCAGGGTTTCCTTAGATCGTCCTCTCTTTCTTGAACACTTTGCATCCCACTTCAATGCCTGCTTTAATATTCTTTGATCATTTCTTCTCAAAGTGTGTCCAACATATCTCAATCTTCTCTTTCTTATAACAGTTGCTATTAGTGGTTGACCAGACATTTCTCTGATCTCATCACTTTTCCTGAATTTACAGCTGGTGAACAAAATGAAGAACGTATGGAGCTCAGCAATGATTAAGAATATAAATAAAATAATGATATTTAACTCAAATGTTAAGGCTGTTTTTCTGTATGGAGCGGAGACATAAAGAACAGCCAAGGGGAATACCAAACAAGTTGCAGAAATTCATCAATAGATGCCTGCGCGATCAGAAGATCAGTTATCAGTTATCATATCAGAGAACTATCATCATATCACTCCGACATGTCCATAGGTGCTCCGATCTCAGCCTCAAGAAATCCAGCAGCATCCAGTGGTCCAATATGCCAGTTTGATATTGATTAATCAATCTCTTTGCCTATTTAATATGTCGTTCTTTTCAGGCTGTACCAATATCGACACCTATCTCTTTCAGTCTGTCAGCGAGAGGGACTAACAACCCTGAAACTCTTCTGTTCGAAAAGACTCTTTCAGTGCGTTAAGAATGTCAGTTCGGTACAATACAGCTACCTCTTTTATCGTAGCCATGCCAGTCAATCTATCAGCTCGTTCATTACACTTGACAGTATACCTGCGCAGGATACTCCACCTACGACGGTATGACAGGACCACAAACAAGGAACTGTTGGGAACTGTGGGATAGAGCAGAACAACGGTATGTAGAACAAGAGATAAGGAACAGAAGGTGGCGATGGATAGGACACACACTGAGAAGACCTCTGACAGCATCCCGAGACTGGACCTTTAATGGAACCCTCAGGGTTGTAGAGGTAAGGGAAGACACAGGAACACCTGGAGACGGAAGTTGGAGACGGAATGCAAGAAAATTGACAGAGAGTGGAGAGATATTACAAGAATGGCATTGGATAGGAGGGCTCGGAATGCCTTCGTTGCAGACCCATACTTCCTTGGGGTTAGGGCTGAAGAAGAAGAAAAATAATTAGACAACAATACTTTAATTACTGTTTGTTACTTCCACAGCAGCAACGACACTAGAAAATTCAGAACAGTATGGATCTGTCAAATAACATGACATGGATAGTCTCTGTGTCTGCGGTTGTCATTCTGCTCACATATGTATGGTCTCGTCGACGTGATCCTAAATATCCTCCAACTCCTTTACGTTCCTGGCCTATCGTTGGGAACATGCTACAACTGAACCCGGATCCTAGGGCGCAGTTTGCTGGGTTCAGGAAACAGTGTGGGGATATATACAGGTAAGTCAGTGAGTAAAGGTGAGAGAGACGTAGAAGGTATTTTACAGGTGTGTATGTAAAGGTGAGAGAGACGTAGAAAGTATTTTACAGGTGTGTATGTAAAGGTGAGAGAGACGTAGAAGGTATTTTACAGGTGTGTATATAAGAGAAGTTGAGTTTCACTAGACAAGCACCCCTGAAGTCGGAGAATTCCCGCCTGTATTGCGAAGAAACCAATAAAATGGTAAGCAGGCTTTCACGCAAGAATCAACAAGAAGCGCCACACCATACGCCATGGCTACGCCTGGATTCATAGCAGGCGAACGCAGAAGAAGAAGAATAGACAAGCACTTGAGTGGAACCTACTCTCTCTCTTTAGCCTGTTACGCCCTTGGCGTTTAGGGCAGCAACAAACGTACACCATTCTTCCCTGTTCATGGCCTTCCTCTGTATTGTGTTCCAGCTATGATTCATTTCCTTCAGCTCTTGCTCTATCGTTCTCCTCCAGGTCGTTTTGGGTCTTCCACGCTTTCGCCTACCCTCTGGAGTCCATCTCAGTCAGTCTTCATGTCGGAGCCGTCTCCATGCGCATTCATGCCCAATCCATCTCCAGGTCGTCTCCGGATGATAGTGCTCCATATTCTCTTGTTGGCATCGTGCAAGCAATTTCTGATTCGAGATATAGTCAGCAGTACACGCGTAAGATTTTTCGACAGAGTTGTATGAAAGGCGGAGAAGTCTGGACATATCCTGTTCTGTCATTCTCCAGCATTCCGATCCGTAAGTAGAATGTTGACAGCATACAGCTGTTATAGATACTAGCTTGGTTCTGATGCTGTATTGGGCAGATTTCAGGTGGTTGAAGGGTCAGGAATGACTGTGCCTTACTCAGTCTGTTTTAATGTCAGATCCAGCGCCTCCTTCATTGCTAATAACACTTCAAGGTATGTGAAAGCGGTTGTATCTCGAGGTTTTACCTTTAGTTTGACTGGTGCTGGAGGCATGTTCAGAGTCATTATTCAGTTTTTTCAGAGTTTATTTTCAGCCCAACCATCTCACATATTGGTTAAGGCGGGCAGGTCTTTCCTGATATTCTATGTGTATGAGATAGAGTGCATGTCATCTGCAAAATCTAGGGTCTTCCAGAGTGGATGTGAGCGTAGTGGAACCTACAGTTTACGGTTATCCTCTTGTGCCCGTCTCAGTGCAGTTTTTGTTAGAGAATTAGTCTTAATGCGCGTCACATCTCCAGTGTCTCTTTTAGATGATGATGCTGATATTCTCTTGTTAACACTGTGCAAGCAGTTCTTGGTTAGAGATAGTATTTAGCCAGTACACACATACGATCTTTCATAGACTTCTTCTTCTTTTTACGCACCATATCGACCACTTGTTAACTATTATGTGAGATTTTGTATGTGATCTGAGCATAAGAGCGATTGTACGTTGTGCCAGTTATGCGCCTAGAAATAGGCCAAGACATCCGATGTCTGCGATGCTTGTTATTTACCCTGGTAGCTTTCCTAGGTACTACATCAATCACCTTTTACGAAATACCTTGTAGGTCACAGTGGTACTATTCTTTGCTTGCCTTGCGGGTCCTTGCACCACCCGGGCGAAGAATGAATCGACAAGATAACAGTGACTAAAAAACAGTTCTTGTGCAATTAAGTCAACCTTTCACCTTAAAATCTTTAAACGGCTGAAACACATAACTGGTTCTTTTTCAAATACATATTAAGTAAATTGTTCATTTCTTTCTTTCTAGCTTGTACCTGGGCTCAACTCATGTTGTCGTTCTTAATGGATTTGATGTTGTGAAAGAAGCAATCATCAAACAAGCAGATGACTTTTCTGACAGAGCTGTTACATTTGTAGATATTGTAAGTTGATATAACTGTAACATTTGTAGATATTGTAAGTTGTTATAACTGTAATATTTGTAGATATTGTAAGTTGACTGTAACATTTGTAGATATTGTAAGTTGTTATAGCTGTAACATTTGTAGATATTGTAAGTTAATATAACTGTAACATTTGTAGATATTGTAAGTTAATATAACTGTAACATTTGTAGATAATGTAAGTTGTTATAACTGTAATATTTGTAGATATTGTAAGTTGACTGTAACATTTGTAGATATTGTAAGTTGTTATAGCTGTAACATTTGTAGATATTGTAAGTTAATATAACTGTAACATTTGTAGATATTGTAAGTTAATATAACTGTAACATTTGTAGATATTGTAAGTTAACTGTAACATTTGTAGATATTGAAAGTTAACTGCACATTTATAGATATTGTAAAGTTGACTGTAAATTTGTAGATATTGTAGTTGATATAACTGTAACATTTGTAGATATTGTAAGTTGACTGTTACATTTATAGATATTGTAAGTTGATATAACTGTAACATTTGTAGATATTGTAAGTTGTTATAACTGTAATATTTGTAGATATTGTAAGTTGTTATAACTGTAACATTTGTAGATATTGTAAGTTGTTATAGCTGTAACATTTGTAGATATTGTAAGTTAATATAACTGTAACATTTGTAGGTATTGTAAGTTAATATAACTGTAACATTTGTAGATATTGTAAGTTAACTGTAACATTTGTAGATATTGTAAGTTAACTGCAATATTTATAGATATTGTAAGTTGACTGTAACATTTGTAGATATTGTAACTTGATATAACTGTAACATTTGTAGATATTGTAAGTTGACTGTTACATTTATAGATATTGTAAGTTGATATAACTGTAACATTTGTAGATATTGTAAGTTGATATAACTGTAACTTTGTAGATATTGTAAGTTGACTGTTACATTTGTAGATATTGTAAGTTGTTATAGCTGTAACATTTGTAGATATTGTAAGTTGATATAACTGTAACATTTGTAGATATTGTAAGTTGACTGTAACATTTGTAGATATTGTAAGTTGACTGTTACATTTGTAGATATTGTAAGTTGACTGTAACATTTGTAGATATTGTAAGTTGTTATAACTGTTACATTTGTAGATATTGTAAGTTGTTATAACTGTAACATTTGTAGATATTGTAAGTTGTTATAACTGTAATATTTGTAGATATTGTAAGTTGTTATAACTGTAACATTTGTAGATATTGTAAGTTGATATAACTGTAATATTTGTAGATATTGTAAGTTGACTGTAACATTTGTAGATATTGTAAATTGATATAACTGTAACATTTGTAGATATTGTAAGTTAATATAACTGTTACATTTGTAGATATTGTAAGTTGTCTGTTACATTTGTAGATATTGTAAGTTGTTATAACTGTAACATTCGTAGATATTGTAAGTTGATATAACTGTAACATTTGTAGATATTGTAAGTTGTCTGTAACATTTGTAGATATTGTAAGTTGTTATAACTTACATTTGTAGATATTGTAAGTTGTTATAGCTGTAACATTTGTAGATATTGTAAGTTGTTATAACTGTAACATTCGTAGATATTGTAAGTTAATATAACTGTAACATTTGTAGATATTGTAAGTTAACTGTAACATTTGTAGATATTGTAAGTTGTTATAGCTGTAACATTTGTAGATATTGTAAGTTAACTGTAACATTTGTAGATATTGTAGTTGGTATAGTCTTTATTTCTTTTCTCCAATACTGTTTGACCTCACAGCGTGAGGATAAGAAGAGATTTATAGAACGAGCTCTTGTGTGCGCTTCATAAATAGTGTCTTTCGTCGCCTCTGTTATCTCTGACGTCCACCTTTTGCGATGCCGTCCTGTTGATTTGTATCCATTGTTTCGGAGCAACATTAATCTTTGAGGTGCACTGTCTGTTGGTAATCTGCTTATATGGCCGAAAGATTTAATTTGTTGTTTCTTGATGAAGTTCAGTACTGATGTTGGGCCCACTTTTTCCCTGATGTCTCCATTTCTCAACAGGAACGCTGCTGGATTTGCTGAGGTAGAGATCGAAGCACCTATGGACATGTCCGGAGTGTTATGATGATAGTCTTCATAGAACTGATAACTATATTTTCATAATACATCCCATGGCATGAAAAACTGGTTAATTATACCTGTTTATATTGAAAAGGAAAGTGTTTGACTGTCAGCAAAACAGACCTGAACGTTTCATTAGGCCGAAAACTTTTTCGGATGCGCTCGTCCAACACTAGTAGGAGCTTAACAGGGGCGCAAGGTTCTAACCGTTTTTTGCAAAGACTGTTTATATATCAAAATAAGAATGATGAAAATGGTCGAAAAGAACGTACTCAAACAACTTTTTGTCTTATCTTACCTAGGTTAGTGATGGAGTCAACAGAGGTATCGGCTCATCTAGCGGAGCAGTCTGGAAAGAACACAGAATTTTCTCAACCACAGTATTGAGATCTTTTGGGTTAGGGAAAAACATCCTTGCCGAGAAGATTCAAGAAGAGACAAACCACTTCATGGAACTACTTACAAGCTACAAAGGAGAACCAAAAGATATTCAGTCTGCTCTTACTATCAGTGTCTCAAATATTATGTGTTCTATGATTGTTGGCAATAGGTATGAGTATGATGATGAAGAATTTCAAAGAATGCAAAATCTTTTACAGTTCAATTTGTCGAAAATTAAAGGAACTGCTTTGCTTAATTTCCTTCCTTGGCTCCGGTTTATTCCTGGAGATCCGTTATATTGTAAAATTATTGAAAAAAATTTTAACGAGTTTTATGATATTTTTGCACGAGTTCATATAAAAGAGAATGAAAATGTTGTTGGAGAACCTGGAAACTTCATAGCGGCTTACCTTCAGGAGATGAAAAGGAAAGAAGAAGCAGGTGAGAAAACGTACCTGGATAAGAAAAGTTTGCTGAGGTCAATATTAGACTTGTTTGTTGCAGGTACGGAGACGACTGCTACAACACTTCGGTGGTTTTTCTTGTACATGATCAACTTTCCAGAAGTTCAGGAGAAAATCTTTCAGGAGATCAATGAAGTGGTTGGGTTAGAGAGAGCTCCCAATATGCAGGATAAATCAAAGCTGGTCTATATGACTTCTGTTATAATGGAAATACAGCGTCTTGCGAGTCTAATTCCATTGAGTGGTCCACGAATTGCAACACGAGATATTGATTTTAGAGGATACATTATTGCCAAGGATACTCAAATATTTGTGAACTTTGATTCAATACTTCATGACAAATCTCTTTGGGGAGATGAGGCCGATGTTTTCAAGCCGGAGAGATTCATAGCAGCAGATGGAAGCTTGTTGTCACTGGAAACATGGATTCCATTCTCTTTGGGTAGAAGAGCCTGCCCTGGCGAGAGCATGGCGAAGATGGAACTGTTCTTATTTGTCTCCAATATTGTACAGAGATTCAAGATCTGCCCTGCTGATTCTAAGACAGTTCCTCCGATTAAAGGTCAATTTGGTATAACACACACTCCCTTGCCACATGAACTTAGGATGGTTTTAAGACGGTAAAAGAACAACCTGAACTGTAAAACAGTTTTACAATACATAATAACAGGCTAAATGTACTGTTCTCCTCCAGGTCGTTTGGGTTTTGCTCGCTTTATTTACTCACTGGTGTCAAAATTTAGATTTCTTGGCAGAGTTAGTTTTCATGCGTATCACATGTCCGATCCATTTCTAGTGTCTCTTTCGGATGATGGTGTTCATATTCTCTTGTTGACACTGTGCAAGCAGTTCTTGGTTAGAAATAGTATTTTGCCATAGCGTCAGATCTTGCGCAGACAAGCTGTATGAAAGGTGGAACGTTTAGACATATCTCGCAACAATAAATCTACTTCTTATTCTGCGTTCTCACTAGATTGTGATTTCGAATTCTCTAATAAAGGCAGCCGTCTGCCTCAGATTATCAGCACGCCATACAGTTTGTCTTGGACGCTAGTGTAAGTGGGCCACCTTCTTCTTCTCAAGTTTGCATACTGGGAGCAGTTTTGTAGGATATAATTTCTATGATTTCTGCTTCCCGTTTGTGCCGACCTCTTTCCGCAGTAAGATTTGACCACCCTTTGTAATGGCAGGTCTAACATTCTTACTGCGTGGGTCAATCTCCGAGACAGAATGGCAACCGTAGAATCCGTTATCCCATTTCTCATTGTGAGGGGTCGTCGCACCATGTTATGCGCCTTACGGCCTGGTGCATCCGTTTTCTGCAAGCAGTTGTTTCGGGTTAGCATTTCCTAGCGGACACATGCATCCGATTTCAGTCAAACCTGCTTAGTCGCCTCTTACGACATGCGTGGCAGGTAACGTGGTTCTATTCTTTACACCCCAAATTTGGGCCCCGGTAACCACTCGGGGCAATAAATCTACAGACAGTAACATCTCTAGAACCCACAGAGATGTGGGTTAAGAGAAATTCTGAGAATTCTCTGGACTATAAATTCATTAATACAAATTGACAATAATAATATATATTTGTCACGACTTTATGCTATCAGTGCCAAACCTGGACGATGCCATTAGACGATATAAGAAACGTGTACGACAGAGCTGAACTATCTACGCAGAGTGTCGGGAGTATCAAGATGTGACCAGCTTAGAAATAAAGACATCAGGAACAACATCATTACCGAACTTCATCAAGAAACAACAAATTAAATGATTCGACGACACAAGTATAACAGATAATCAGCTTCAAAGAGCATTGTTATTCCAAAACAGTGGATACAAAGCAAAAGGCAGGTCACGCAAAGATTGACCCCAGAGGTAATAGAGGCGGCCGATACAGTGGATACAAAGAAAAAGGCAGGCCTCGCAAAGGTTAACCCCAGAGGTAACAGAGGCGGCTGATACAGTGGATACACAGAAAAAGGCAGGCCTCGCAAAGGTTAACCCCAGAGGTAACAGAGGCGGCCGATACAGTGGATACAAAGAAAAAGGCAGGCCTCGCAAAGGTTCAGAAAAAGGCAGGCCTCGCAAAGGTTGATTCCAGAGGTAACAGAGGCGGCTGATACAGTGGATGCAAAGAAAAAGGCAGGCCTCGCAAAGGTTAACCCCAGAGGTAACAGAGGCGGCCGATACAGTGGATACAAAGAAAAAGGCAGACCTCACAAAGGTGGACCATAGAGGTGATGAAAAACTCTATTTACGAAGTGCACACAAAAGCCCGTGCTTTAAATCTCTTGATATCTTGACACTGGGAGGAGGAAAAACAGGTTTAGAGAAAAGAAAGAGGATTCTCCAAATCACATCCTTGTCAGGACTGCATAGTTCATGCGCTGCTGCTAAATAATTATCCTGTATAAAGAAGAGACCAAAGTATACATAACTATATCCAAAAGTAAATTATGATGGTCCTACCAACAAACCAATGCAATCTGTTATCAAATCCACTTCGTCTTAAGACACATCGACAGTAACTAAACCAAATCTTTCTACGGGTGAGTTAGTTATTCGTTCTTTTCATGGGCGATCACATAATTGTTTAGTGTAGGTGATGAAAGAAAGGAAGGTGGGTGTTGAGTGAACTTGTTTTTAGTTAATATTTTACTAAGGGAGGGACGGATTCTCGTAATGCATAAACGTTCGCCTGTCGACAAGGACACAAGATGATTGTGGGTTCTTCTTCTTCTTCTTTGCGTTCGTTCTTTACCATCAATTTTAATCACTCTTTGTGATTTGTTTGATATTTGCCAAGAACGTGTATACGTTGCACATTGGTTTGGTAGGCCAATAAACGCATGGACTTCTACATGTTTAGGACACATGCATCCGATTTCAGCCAAACCTCCGTAGTCGCCTCTTACGACATGCATGGCAGGAAACAGTGGTTCTGTTCTTTACACCCCAAATTTGGGCCCCGGTAACCACTCGGGTGGGCCTCGGTAACCACTCGGGTGGGCCTCGGTAACCACTCGGGTGGGCCTCGGTAACCACTCGGTGGCCCCGTAACCACTCGGGTGGGACTCGGTAACCACTCAGGTGGCCTCGGTAACCACTCGGGTGGGCCTCGGTAACCACTCGGGCTAGGTTGTGGGTTCAATTCCACACTCGACGTTCAACACCTGAGGAAAGAAATTGGCCCTCCTACCTTCTGCACACTAGGAACTAGAAATGTGAAGGGAAGAGACTTCCTATCTTAAAGTCTGAAAAAGCTACTCGTATTTGTTAAGTTTGCTACGCGGACATGGCGTAGACCAGATTCAAATCAGATTTCGATTGTAAGTACCATGTATAAAAATATTAATTTCTTATCAATGTTTAAAAAGTAATCAAAAAGTAATTTTCCAGGAGGAGGGGGAGTGACCCGACGGCATCTGCAGCCGTTAGGCGGTCTTAATCTTCTCCTCTTGTGACGTGATGTCTCCTTCCATAATGGTCTTCTTCAACCCGTCGTGTTTTCATATGTCCAAAATACTTAAATTTTTTCATTCTTTTGGCATCAACCAATGTTCTTTTAAAATTGTGAGTCCTTTCTGGATGGATCTATTTGTTCTCTTTTCTGTCATTGATATCAAGAGGACACTAGAGTAACATTTATATTAAAAACACATGTTTTTCCCACTGTCTTTGAAATGTCCATGCTTCACACCCAAACGTTGCCACTGGGAATATGCATGCTCTTAGTTCTCTGATTTTGGTTTTTCTATTAATGTGATTTCATACAATTTTTAGTTGCTAATATTTTATAAGGCTATGTTTCTTCTTCTTCTTCTTCCAATGCTCCATATCGACCACTTGTTTATTACTCTTTGTGATTTGTTTGTGATCCGAGCCTAAGTGCGAGTGTATATTGTGCCAGTTATGCGCCTATAAGAAAGCCAGCACACCCGATTTCTGCGATGCTTTTTATTTACTAGGGTAGCTTCCTAGGCCTCTACCTCAGCTGCCTCATGCGACGTGCATTGTAGGTCGCAGTGTTACTATTCTTTGCTCCCCTTGCGAGTCCTGCCCCACACAGGTGACACTTATATTCAAAAGCACATATATGTTTTTCCACTGCCTTGTTGAATGTCCATGCTTCACGCCTACACGTTGCCACTAGGAGTATGCATGCTGTTAGTATTCTGATTTTGGTTTTCCTATCAGTGCGATTCCATACTTGCTTTTTTTTAAAATTGTAAGGTCATGTTTGTTCTTTTAATTTTCTTAATCCCATTTCCATGTTTTGTTAGCAGTGAAGCGAGATAGTACAAAACTGTATATTATTACTGAATAAGTCAACAATTGAAAGTGTCTGCAGTGGAAATCGATCCATTATCGATTGAATCCGTAGTCATCGATCTAGTTACTTAACTATCCAGTGCACACACAATTGATATTGTAATTGCACTTATTAATGCACCAGCTATAAACAAGAGTTAATAGCATATCCTTTACAGGACTTTGCGAATCAACCCCAGCTTTTTAATCGCTGTTTGTGATTTTTCTAGACATTATTACGTTCAGTAGTATTCTATTCAGTGGCGGCTCGTGATCATTTTTGTTGGTGGGGCCAGACATTTTTCCTGATAAACCATGGTTTTGGTTGCTATATTTTAATTTATAAAATAATAAATACACGTTATACATTATTTTGGTGGGGCCCGACCCCACTGGCCCTTAATGACGAGCCGCCATTGATTCCATTGCTTTCTGAACGGGTGGTGCCAACGTCCTTGTGTAAAAATCCACGCGAAACAATTTGCAGCCAAATTGTCCGCATCGTGATTCGAACTCAGAACGTCGGGTTTAATAGACCGAGTCACTGTCCCCTAAGTCACAGACGCCACCACCATCTATATAAACTGCATATTATTCATTTGTATTGGTAATGGTTGTCTTGTTGTTCTATATTTTCTAGCCCGGTTAGTATTTTCTATGTCAAAAAATAAAATATAATAATTCTGCTATAATATTCTATGAATTACATTTACTGTATAACTTTGAAGTCTTGTTTTATTTTTTAAAATATTATTTTCGTGCTGTTTGTGGTACTATATGTTCATGCAGTGGCGGCTCGTCATTAAGGACCAGGGGGCCTGGCCCACCAAAATAATGTATAACGTGTATTTATTTATTTTAGAAATTAAAATATAGCAACCCAAATCCATAATTTATCCGGAAAAAATGTCTGGCCCCACCAACAAAAATGATCACGATCCGCCACTGTGTTCATGCATGAAACAATTTAAAGACACTATTAAAGTGGTTCTAAAATGCTGAGATATAGACACCCATGCTGGGAATCTCTTGCAAAATGTACAATCGCTCTTAGGCTCAGATCACATATAAATCCCAAAGAGTGGTTAACTAGTGGTCGATATGGGGCGTTCGAAGAAAAACAAGAAGCACTTCGATAAATAACAGTGCGCGCTGTTTTCTTTCTTGCACAGGAAGATTGATTGATAGAATCATCATCATCATTACACTTCGGGGAGTAAATGTGTCTGCTCCGATGTCTTTCTTACACAGAAATATCTCAGTGACAGTACAAGAACTCCGTAGAATCCTTAATAATAAATACACGTTACACGTTATTTGTGGTGGGGCCCGGCCCCACTGGCCCATAATGACGAGCCGCCACTAGCTGTGATGATCAAACACATTCAACAATAATGAAGAAAGCTGTCATTCTAAAGAGCCAGAATTTAAATATGAAACAGACGATACAACGTTGCAAGCGTGGCCTTGGGGTTCTCAAAGTTATGGTGGCAGAGGCTACTTGAAAAGAGGCTACTTGTCCTTTGTTCGATCGATTGGT
This sequence comes from Arion vulgaris, assembly GCA_020796225.1. Lineage (NCBI taxonomy): Eukaryota > Metazoa > Mollusca > Gastropoda > Stylommatophora > Arionidae > Arion > Arion vulgaris. Next base: position 48,976,487 of record CM036764.1, read on the forward strand.
TATGTCCGTGGTAGTTTACGGCATTCTTACGATATCAAGATCACAATGTGAACGACTCGAACGAGTTCAGAATGAAGATGTGCCTATAGTCCTGGGCTACACTAGAGGTACCTCCACTGTGAAGATGAGATATATGCTTGGCCTTCTGTCATTACACTCACGTCAGAATGAAGTTATATGCGGGTTACTGCGAAGTAATCGCACCTATGAATATGCCCGGAGTGCAATGACGTCAGTTTAGTAACCAATCACCAATACATAATAAAGTAAATGGAATATTAACCAAGATTAATGAATCACAACCCCCCTCCCCCTCCCCGAGATTTCTGATCTCAGTGTTGATGAAATCGAGTTCCTAGTCCTATCGGAGACGGACGATAAAACGTAGAACCACTGTTCAGTTTGAGCACGTAAAAGAACCATTGACAGTTTAAAATCGAGAATACCTGGCTGGAAAACCAATGCCCAGGAAAAATTTATTAGAAATGATAATATATAAAACGTATACAAAATAATCACTATCTTCAAAATTACATCGGGGACTCTCGCCGATGCTACCGAGTTCGTGCAGGGCTGAGATCTCCCTGTCTATGAAAGAGATCGGAGTACACATGGCTATTCACCGAAGTGGAATGATGATGGTCCAATCAATCAATCAATCAATCAATCAATTGATCACAAGGGAAGGCGATTGAAGAGAGGTCGATCCTGGATGGCCGAGGCAGAGGATATTATTAAACAGGTCTGTACTCTAGATGAGCTGAGGCACTGTGACGAATGGATGCCTATATCAGAAGATATGACTGCTTACGCCAGGGTTATCAGCACACTTGGACGCCGCTGTAGAGAATGGGCCCGGGCGTCGTCAATGCAGAAATTCTTGCACTCGTGGATCAGCACTCCCACCCAGGTGATATCATTATCTACACCGATGGCTCTGTCAAGCGTGGCACCAGATCATCGTGGGCTTACTCAGCACAACGAAACGGTCGCACACTTCTGCAGGATTGCGGGGCTTTCGAGACAACGACATCGAGCATGACTATGGAGATCACCGCTGCCTCCAGGGCTCTGTCATGGGTGGCTGAGCAACAGGTTACCATACGATCATCATATCAGACTCGATGAGTATGCTTCAACTGATTGCATCTGGAAGTATGCGGGTGGAATGGGTGAACAGCATTCGGAGATCACATCTCAAGAAAATGACTTGGCTGACACGCCTGGACATGCTGGAGTGCGGGTAACGAGCGTGCTGACTCTCTTGCAAACAGTGCCCCGACTCAAGTGGGCAGAAGCATGGACAGAGCCGATATCATCAATGCGGTACGCTCTCAATTGTGTGACATGGGCGGGTCTCAGACACTGGAACGAGTTCGAGAATTGGGTGTTAAGTTTGGACATGCCAGACAGTGTCGTCTTCGTGAGTAGAGAGAAGATATAGTAATCAACTTCTCATGGGTACTGTGAGCAAATGGACTTTGGGATGGCTGCTGCAACGGAGGACAGAGCACGAATGGGAATGCCCAATGTGCCATGACGTCGATCGCATAACATAACATAACATAACATAACATAATTGATCACAATATTGCAAAGGAAGGGATCATTAACATAAGTTGTGGTACAGGTCAGCTCTCACAGTCTTCCTATGATCAATCCGATCTGATATTATTCAACAGAACATGGGCTTATTCTCTTACTATGATCTCGCCCGCGTGGTGCCGGGGCCGGCAAGGGAAGCAAAGAACAGAACCACTAAGACCTACAAGGTGTGTTGTAAGGCGTGACCTAGGAATTCTACCATATTTTTTTTTTTTTCTTCCGATCCAGCTTTTCGGCTCGGTGCCATGGACATCGTAACCCTTCGGTTCGGTGCCATGGATAACGTGAATCTGTAGAATCTGTGGTTTTTTTCTGCCAGCCCGTGGAATTGAACTCGCACTCACAGAGGACTTGTCACCAGCCGTCCAACACGCTGTGCAGGCGGGCAAAGCTGCCTTATTAAATAAAAAGCATCGCATAAATCGGATGTGCTGGCCTACTTGTAGGTGCATAACTTGCACAACGTACAATCGCTCTTAGGCTCAGATCACATAATCACACTGAGTGGTTAGCATGTGGTCGATATGGAGCATTCGAAGACGTGGAAGTTTCTTTAATCTTACAGATAGCCTTCTGTACAAATATGTATCCTGATGGAAAAATGCATGAACATTGGTCGAAATTCGGATGTGCTTGTTCATCATGAGCCAGGAGACTAACCGGTGAGCAACCTCTATTTTTTTTCAGCAATATTTACGTTAGTTCAAAGTGTCATGGCTAGTGCGCTTGCCCAGTAGCGGCGGCGAAGATTGACTTGGTCGCTTATCGCTTTCAGGGCCACCAAATTATTCTCTCATGTCAAGAAAGATAATTTATTTTTAAACGACTTGTTTAATTTAGTGCTTACTTCCCCTGAACTAATCAAACATGTATCAAGGGCAGATAATGATATTAAATACTATAGAGTGCAGTGCTATACAAGGGGACATCATACAAATGAATAATGTGACTTCGCTTACTAGGGCCGTTGTTGTAACTGACTCTCAGTTGATGCTTCACAAGATCCAAAAGGGCAGGTTTCGGTATGAATAAATTTAGTCCATAGACGTTTCTAACCTCCAAAGGATTACGTGGGTCTACTGTCCTGGCCATGCGGGTGTTTGCGACAATGAGAGAACGGACAGGCTTGCATCAACAGCATCATTTGTTGGGGAGTTAAAGATGGATAACGAGGATGTTCTTCGCGACTGTCTGTTGGATGAAGACACTAAATTAGATGTTGAATAGATCCAGCGATTTAAGCAGATTGGAGTTATCCGTTGTACAAGTAGAACTGGATGCCTGAGGTGCAGAGTGAGGAGTGTGTTTAACCAGCGAGCCACGGGAACCATTTGTATGCATACTTTTTTATATCTGTTGGGGGAGACTGAGCACCTATGGGTGTGCCCGGAGTGTATTGAGGCCAGTTTAGTAACTAATAACCAATGAAAAGTCGGTTTCATCATCTAATAACTTGTCATGCCATCTTGTCATGCTGAACTTTGCCATCCTAAAAGTTCTTTGTAATTTCTCTCTCTCAAAGGTCAGACAGGGATGTGTCCTCTCCCCTCTACTTTTTAAACGGTGCTCTGGAGAACCGTTTTATTTCGTTATATGGTACCTTGCGGCCTCTTGGACTCAACGCATTACATTCATATGCTTCTTAGTACTTTCTCATCTCATGCCTTGTAATCTATAGTGTATTTCCTTCATATATATAATTTGTATTTTCACTTGATTGTATATTGTTTCTCTTCTTTTCCACTTCTAGTTTTGTGTTGCACTCATTTCGTTATTCGCTTTTATTCCCAGTTCATTAGATACATTTGCATGTTTCCGTTATCGTCCATTTGTAAGTGTTCTCTATAATTCGTCACTCCTGTTGTGTCGTTTGCTTGATAAAGGCCTTTGGTCGAAACGTTGCTGTTTATCGTCACTGTTTCTGTATTTTGTAAAACTACAGTACTTTGTTTGTACGTGTTTCGCTATTTACCAAGTTTTACTGCAGTCTTCCCTATTTCGATACTTATTATAACATACATGGATACAATTACACAGGAGTCAAAATTAGAAACGGAAACAATTAATGAATTGTTATTTGTAGACGACCAATATTTGATTTATCAACAAGAACAAGAGCTACAACATCATATCGACACCTTATATTATAACTGTAACCAATATAACATGAACATAAACATAGTCAAAACTGATGTAATGAATATAGGAAGGAAACATAATACACTAAATATCAACATCAATGGCAGTACAATAGAGCAAGTACAGGAATTCAAGTACCTAGGAAGCATATTTACAGAGGATGGAAGACTCGACATAGAAACTAGAGTCCAGAAAGCAAATGGAATAACCTACCAACTAGCGCCACTCCTTAGACATCCAAACATCTCACTGACAGCTAAACAACAGTTGATGAATAGCATCTTCATACCCACTCTATGTTACCAATGTCAAACATGGACAATGAATAAGAAACATATACAGAAAATAGCAGCATGCGAAATGAGATATCTCCGCAAAGTCACAAACAACACAAGAATCGACAGAGTAACGAATACCAGCATCATAGAAAAGATTGGAACAAGACCATGCTTGGATTATATAGCGAAACAGAGAATGAAGTAGTTTGACCACTTAGTAAGAATGCAAACAGACCAAACTGCATATGAAGCTTGCCACAACAGAATATCAGGAAGGAAGACGAGAGGAAGACCGAGGAAAAGGTGGATAGATAACGTAGTTGAATTCTGCCAGGAGACTAAGAAAACTATCACACAAGTCACCAGAGAAGAGCAATACAAACACATAAAACCACGACACTGGGTTAACAGCCCGGTAACAGTGTGCTGACAAAAGCAGATAAGCGCAAGACAAACACATAAAACCACGACACTGGGCTAACTACCCGGTAACAGTGTGCTGACAAAAGCAGCTAAGCGCAAGACAAACACATAAAACTACGACACTGGGTTAAATACCCGGTAACAGTGTGCTGACAAAAGCAGCTAAGCGCAAGACAAACACATAAAACCACGACACTTGGCTAACTACCCGGTAACAGTGTGCTGACAAAAGCAGCTAAGCGCAAGACAAACACATAAAACCACGACACTGGGCTAACTACCCGGTAACAGTGTGCTGACAAAAGCAGCTAAGCGCAAGACAAACACATAAAACCACGACACTGGGCTAACTACCCGGTAACAGTGTGCTGACAAAAGCAGCTAAGCGCAAGACAAACACATAAAACCACGACACTGGGCTAACAACCCAGTAACAGTGTGCTGACAAAAGCAGCTAAGCGCAAGACAAACACATAAAACCACGACACTGGGTTAACTACCCGGTAACAGTGTGCTGACAAAAGCAGCTAAGCGCAAGACAAACACATAAAACCACGACACTGGGCTAACTACCCGGTAACAGTGTGCTGACAAAAGCAGCTAAGCGCAAGACAAACACATAAAACCACGATACTGGGCTAACTACCCGGTAACAGTGCTGCTGACAAAAGCAGCTAAGCTCAAGACAAACACATAAAACCACGACACTGGACTAACTACCCGGTAACAGTGTGCTGACAAAAGCAGCTAAGCGCAAGACAAACACATAAAACCACGACACTGGGCTAACTACCCGGTAACAGTGCTGCTGACAAAAGCAGCTAAGCTCAAGACAAACACATAAAACCACGACACTGGACTAACTACCCGGTAACAGTGTGCTGACAAAAGAGCTAAAGCGCAAGACAAACACATAAAACCACGACACTGGGCTAACTACCCGGTAACAGTGTGCTGACAAAAGCAGCTAAGCGCAAGACAAACACATAAAACCACGACACTTGGCTAACTACCCGGTAACAGTGTGCTGACAAAAGCAGCTAAGCGCAAGACAAACACATAAAACCACGACACTGGGCTAACTACCCGGTAACAGTGTGCTGACAAAAGCAGCTAAGCGCAAGACAAACACATAAAACCACGACACTGGGCTAACTACCCGGTAACAGTGTGCTGACAAAAGCAGCTAAGCGCAAGACAAACACATAAAACCACGACACTGGGCTAACTACCCGGTAACAGTGTGCTGACAAAAGCAGCTAAGCGCAAGACAAACACATAAAACCACGACACTTGGCTAACTACCCGGTAACAGTGTGCTGACAAAAGCAGCTAAGCGCAAGACAAACACATAAAACCACGACACTGGGCTAACTACCCGGTAACAGTGTGCTGACAAAAGCAGCTAAGCGCAAGACAAACACATAAAACCACGACACTGGGCTAACAACCCAGTAACAGTGTGCTGACAAAAGCAGCTAAGCGCAAGACAAACACATAAAACCACGACACTGGGTTAACTACCCGGTAACAGTGTGCTGACAAAAGCAGCTAAGCGCAAGACAAACACATAAAACCACGACACTGGGCTAACTACCCGGTAACAGTGTGCTGACAAAAGCAGCTAAGCGCAAGACAAACACATAAAACCACGACACTGGGTTAACTACCCGGTAACAGTGTGCTGACAAAAGCAGCTAAGCGCAAGACAAACACATAAACCACGACACTGGGCTAACTACCCGTAACAGTGTGCCGACAAAAGCAGCTAAGCGCAAGACAAACACATAAAACCACGATACTGGGCTAACTACCCGGTAACAGTGATGCTGACAAAAGCAGCTAAGCGCAAGACAAACACATAAAACCACGACACTGGGCTAACTACCCGGTAACAGTGCTGCTGACAAAAGCAGCTAAGCTCAAGACAAACACATAAAACCACGACACTGGACTAACTACCCGGTAACAGTGTGCTGACAAAAGCAGCTAAGCGCAAGACAAACACATAAAACCACGACACTGGGCTAACTACCCGGTAACAGTGTGCTGACAAAAGCAGCTAAGCGCAAGACAAACACATAAAACCACGACACTTGGCTAACTACCCGGTAACAGTGTGCTGACAAAAGCAGCTAAGCGCAAGACAAACACATAAAACCACGACACTGGGCTAACTACCCGGTAACAGTGTGCTGACAAAAGCAGCTAAGCGCAAGACAAACACATAAAACCACGACACTGGGCTAACTACCCGGTAACAGTGTGCTGACAAAAGCAGATAAGCGCAAGACAAACACATAAAACCACGACACTGGGCTAACTACCCGGTAACAGTGTGCTGACAAAAGCAGCTAAGCGCAAGACAAACACATAAAACCACGACACTGGGCTAACTACCCGGTAACAGTGCTGCGGACAAAAGCAGCTAAGCGCAAGACAAACACATAAAACCACGACACTGGACTAACTACCCGGTAACAGTGTGCTGACAAAAGCAGCTAAGCGCAAGACAAACACATAAAACCACGACACTGGGCTAACTACCCGGTAACAGTGTGCTGACAAAAGCAGCTAAGCGCAAGACAAACACATAAAACCACGACACTGGGTTAACTACCCGGTAACAGTGTGCTGACAAAAGCAGCTAAGCGCAAGACAAACACATAAAACCACGACACTGGGCTAACTACCCGGTAACAGTGTGCTGACAAAAGCAGCTAAGCGCAAGACAAACACATAAAACCACGACACTGGGTTAAATACCCGGTAACAGTGTGCTGACAAAAGCAGCTAAGCGCAAGACAAACACATAAAACCACGACACTTGGCTAACTACCCGGTAACAGTGTGCTGACAAAAGCAGCTAAGCGCAAGACAAACACATAAAACCACGACACTTGGCTAACTACCCGGTAACAGTGTGCTGACAAAAGCAGCTAAGCGCAAGACAAACACATAAAACCACGACACTTGGCTAACTACCCGGTAACAGTGTGCTGACAAAAGCAGCTAAGCGCAAGACAAACACATAAAACCACGACACTTGGCTAACTACCCGGTAACAGTGTGCTGACAAAAGCAGCTAAGCGCAAGACAAACACATAAAACCACGACACTGGGCTAACAACCCAGTAACAGTGTGCTGACAAAAGCAGCTAAGCGCAAGACAAACACATAAAACCACGACACTGGGTTAACTACCCGGTAACAGTGTGCTGACAAAAGCAGCTAAGCGCAAGACAAACACATAAAACCACGACACTGGGCTAACTACCCGGTAACAGTGTGCTGACAAAAGCAGCTAAGCGCAAGACAAACACATAAAACCACGACACTGGGCTAACTACCCGGTAACAGTGTGCTGACAAAAGCAGCTAAGCGCAAGACAAACACATAAAACCACGACACTGGGCTAACTACCCGGTAACAGTGTGCTGACAAAAGCAGCTAAGCGCAAGACAAACACATAAAACCACGACACTGGGCTAACTACCCGGTAACAGTGTGCCGACAAAAGCAGCTAAAGCGCAAGACAAACACATAAAACCACGATACTGGGCTAACTACCCGGTAACAGTGCTGCTGACAAAAGCAGCTAAGCGCAAGACAAACACATAAAACCACGACACTGGGCTAACTACCCGGTAACAGTGCTGCTGACAAAAGCAGCTAAGCTCAAGACAAACACATAAAACCACGACACTGGACTAACTACCCGGTAACAGTGTGCTGACAAAAGCAGCTAAGCGCAAGACAAACACATAAAACCACGACACTTGGCTAACTACCCGGTAACAGTGTGCTGACAAAAGCAGCTAAGCGCAAGACAAACACATAAAACCACGACACTGGGCTAACTACCCGGTAACAGTGTGCTGACAAAAGCAGCTAAGCGCAAGACAAACACATAAAACCACGACACTGGGCTAACTACCCGGTAACAGTGCTGCGGACAAAAGCAGCTAAGCGCAAGACAAACACATAAAACCACGACACTTGGCTAACTACCCGGTAACAGTGTGCTGACAAAAGCAGCTAAGCGCAAGACAAACACATAAAACCACGACACTGGGTTAAATACCCGGTAACAGTGTGCTGACAAAAGCAGCTAAGCGCAAGACAAACACATAAAACCACGACACTTGGCTAACTACCCGGTAACAGTGTGCTGACAAAAGCAGCTAAGCGCAAGACAAACACATAAAACCACGACACTTGGCTAACTACCCGGTAACAGTGTGCTGACAAAAGCAGCTAAGCGCAAGACAAACACATAAAACCACGACACTTGGCTAACTACCCGGTAACAGTGTGCTGACAAAAGCAGCTAAGCGCAAGACAAACACATAAAACCACGACACTTGGCTAACTACCCGGTAACAGTGTGCTGACAAAAGCAGCTAAGCGCAAGACAAACACATAAAACCACGACATTTGGCTAACTACCCGGTAACAGTGTGCTGACAAAAGCAGCTAAGCGCAAGACAAACACATAAACCACGACACTGGGCTAACTACCCGGTAACAGTGTGCTGACAAAAGCAGCTAAGCGCAAGACAAACACATAAAACCACGACACTTGGCTAACTACCCGGTAACAGTGTGCTGACAAAAGCAGCTAAGCGCAAGACAAACACATAAAACCACGGCACTGGGCTAACTACCCGGTAACAGTGTGCTGACAAAAGCAGCTAAGCGCAAGACAAACACATAAAACCACGACACTGGGCTAACAACCCAGTAACAGTGTGCTGACAAAAGCAGCTAAGCGCAAGACAAACACATAAAACCACGACACTGGGTTAACTACCCGGTAACAGTGTGCTGACAAAAGCAGCTAAGCGCAAGACAAACACATAAAACCACGACACTGGGCTAACTACCCGGTAACAGTGTGCTGACAAAAGCAGCTAAGCGCAAGACAAACACATAAAACCACGACACTGGGCTAACTACCCGGTAACAGTGTGCTGACAAAAGCAGCTAAGCGCAAGACAAACACATAAAACCACGACACTTGGCTAACTACCCGGTAACAGTGTGCTGACAAAAGCAGCTAAGCGCAAGACAAACACATAAAACCACGACACTTGGCTAACTACCCGGTAACAGTGTGCTGACAAAAGCAGCTAAGCGCAAGACAAACACATAAAACCACGACCGCTAACTACCCGGTAACAGTGTGCTGACAAAAGCAGCTAAGCGCAAGACAAACACATAAAACCACGACACTGGGCTAACTACCCGGTAACAGTGTGCTGACAAAAGCAGCTAAGCGCAAGACAAACACATAAAACCACGACACTTGGCTAACTACCCGGTAACAGTGTGCTGACAAAAGCAGCTAAGCGCAAGACAAACACATAAAACCACGACACTGGGCTAACTACCCGGTAACAGTGTGCTGACAAAAGCAGCTAAGCGCAAGACAAACACATAAAACCACGACACTGGGCTAACAACCCAGTAACAGTGTGCTGACAAAAGCAGCTAAGCGAAAGACAAACACATAAAACCACGACACTGGGTTAACTACCCGGTAACAGTGTGCTGACAAAAGCAGCTAAGCGCAAGACAAACACATAAAACCACGACACTGGGCTAACTACCCGGTAACAGTGTGCTGACAAAAGCAGCTAAGCGCAAGACAAACACATAAAACCACGACACTGGGCTAACTACCCGGTAACAGTGTGCTGACAAAAGCAGCTAAGCGCAAGACAAACACATAAAACCACGACACTGGGCTAACTACCCGGTAACAGTGTGCTGACAAAAGCAGCTAAGCGCAAGACAAACACATAAAACCACGACACTGGGCTAACTACCCGGTAACAGTGTGCCGACAAAAGCAGCTAAGCGCAAGACAAACACATACAACCACGATACTGGGCTAACTACCCGGTAACAGTGCTGCTGACAAAAGCAGCTAAGCTCAAGACAAACACATAAAACCACGACACTGGGCTAACTACCCGGTAACAGTGCTGCTGACAAAAGCAGCTAAGCTCAAGACAAACACATAAAACCACGACACTGGACTAACTACCCGGTAACAGTGTGCTGACAAAAGCAGCTAAGCGCAAGACAAACACATAAAACCACGACACTGGGTTAACTACCCGGTAACAGTGTGCTGACAAAAGCAGCTAAGCGCAAGACAAACACATAAAACCACGACACTTGGCTAACTACCCGGTAACAGTGTGCTGACAAAAGCAGCTAAGCGCAAGACAAACACATAAAACCACGACACTGGGCTAACTACCCGGTAACAGTGTGCTGACAAAAGCAGCTAAGCGCAAGACAAACACATAAAACCACGACACTTGGCTAACTACCCGGTAACAGTGTGCTGACAAAAGCAGCTAAGCGCAAGACAAACACATAAAACCACGACACTGGGCTAACTACCCGGTAACAGTGTGCTGACAAAAGCAGCTAAGCGCAAGACAAACACATAAAACCACGACACTGGGTTAACTACCCGGTAACAGTGTGCTGACAAAAGCAGCTAAGCGCAAGACAAACACATAAAACCACGACACTGGGCTAACTACCCGGTAACAGTGTGCTGACAAAAGCAGCTAAGCGCAAGACAAACACATAAAACCACGACACTTGGCTAACTACCCGGTAACAGTGTGCTGACAAAAGCAGCTAAGCGCAAGACAAACACATAAAACCACGACACTGGGCTAACTACCCGGTAACAGTGTGCTGACAAAAGCAGCTAAGCGCAAGACAAACACATAAAACCACGACACTGGGCTAACTACCCGGTAACAGTGTGCTGACAAAAGCAGCTAAGCGCAAGACAAACACATAAAACCACGACACTGGGCTAACTACCCGGTAACAGTGTGCTGACAAAAGCAGCTAAGCGCAAGACAAAACATAAAACCACGACACTGGGCTAACTACCCGTAACAGTGTGCTGACAAAAGCAGCTAAGCGCAAGACAAACACATAAAACCACGACACTGGGCTAACTACCCGGTAACAGTGTGCTGACAAAAGCAGCTAAGCGCAAGACAAACACATAAAACCACGACACTGGGTTAACTACCCGGTAACAGTGTGCTGACAAAAGCAGCTAAGCGCAAGACAAACACATAAAACCACGACACTGGGCTAACTACCCGGTAACAGTGTGCTGACAAAAGCAGCTAAGCGCAAGACAAACACATAAAACCACGACACTTGGCTAACTACCCGGTAACAGTGTGCTGACAAAAGCAGCTAAGCGCAAGACAAACACATAAAACCACGACACTGGGCTAACTACCCGGTAACAGTGTGCTGACAAAAGCAGCTAAGCGCAAGACAAACACATAAAACCACGACACTGGGCTAACTACCCGGTAACAGTGCTGCTGACAAAAGCAGCTAAGCGCAAGACAAACACATAAAACCACGACACTGGGCTAACTACCCGGTAACAGTGCTGCTGACAAAAGCAGCTAAGCGCAAGACAAACACATAAAACCACGACACTGTACTAACTACCCGGTAACAGTGTGCTGACAAAAGCAGCTAAGCGCAAGACAAACACATAAAACCACGACACTGGGCTAACTACCCGGTAACAGTGTGCTGACAAAAGCAGCTAAGCGCAAGACAAACACATAAAACCACGACACTGGGCTAACTACCCGGTAACAGTGTGCTGACAAAAGCACTAAGCGCAAGACAAACACATAAAACCACGACACTTGGCTAACTACCCGGTAACAGTGTGCTGACAAAAGCAGCTAAGCGCAAGACAAACACATAAAACCACGACACTGGGCTAACTACCCGGTAACAGTGTGCTGACAAAAGCAGATAAGCGCAAGACAAACACATAAAACCACGACACTTGGCTAACTACCCGGTAACAGTGTGCTGACAAAAGCAGCTAAGCGCAAGACAAACACATAAAACCACGACACTGGGCTAACTACCCGGTAACAGTGCTGCGGACAAAAGCAGCTAAGCGCAAGACAAACACATAAAACCACGACACTTGGCTAACTACCCGGTAACAGTGTGCTGACAAAAGCAGCTAAGCGCAAGACAAACACATAAAACCACGACACTGGGCTAACTACCCGGTAACAGTGCTGCTGACAAAAGCAGCTAAGCGCAAGACAAACACATAAAACCACGACACTGGGCTAACTACCCGGTAACAGTGTGCTGACAAAAGCAGCTAAGCGCAAGACAAACACATAAACCACGACACTGGGCTAACTACCCGGTAACAGTGTGCTGACAAAAGCAGATAAGCGCAAGACAAACACATAAAACCACGACACTTGGCTAACTACCCCGTAACAGTGTGCTGACAAAAGCAGCTAAGCGCAAGACAAACACATAAAACCACGACACTGGGCAACTACTCGGTAACAGTGCTGCGGACAAAAGCAGCTAAGCGCAAGACAAACACATAAAACCACGACACTGGGCTAACTACCCGGTAACAGTGTGCTGACAAAAGCAGATAAGCGCAAGACAAACACATAAAACCACGACACTTGGCTAACTACCCCGTAACAGTGTGCTGACAAAAGCAGCTAAGCGCAAGACAAACACATAAAACCACGACACTGGGCTAACTACCCGGTAACAGTGCTGCTGACAAAAGCAGCTAAGCGCAAGACAAACACATAAAACTACGACACTGGGCTAACAACCCGGTAACAGTGTGCTGACAAAAGCAGCTAAGCGCAAGACAAACACATAAACCACGACACTGGGCTAACTACCGGTAACAGTGCTGCTGACAAAGCAGCTAAGCGCAAGACAAACACATAAAACCACGACACTGGTTAACTACTCCGGTAACAGTGTGCTGACAAAAGCAGCTAAGCGCAAGACAAACACATAAAACCACGACACTTGGCTAACTACCCGGTAACAGTGTGCTGACAAAAGCAGCTAAGCGCAAGACAAACACATAAAACCACGACACTGGGCTAACTACCCGGTAACAGTGCTGCTGACAAAAGCAGCTAAGCGCAAGACAAACACATAAAACCACGACACTGGGTTAACTACCCGGTAACAGTGTGCTGACAAAAGCAGCTAAGCGCAAGACAACCACATAAAGCCCGACAATGGGCCTAACTACCCGGTAACAGTGCTGCTGACAAAGACGAAGAAAGGTCATATGTCAGAATCATGAGTCTCATAACGAATCCATCTTCTTCGTGGCCTTCCTTTTCTCCGTTTTGAAGGGAATACCTCCTACAATAATAATAATAATAATAATAATTCCTCTCGTTCCGTTATACGTTACATAGGGCATGCAAGTAATTTCTCCATACCGCTCTATCTGGGCAACTCGCTCAATCTCCTCCATGGAACTGAGACCGATATTTCTGCTCTCTCAGGAAAGTTCGTTTCCAGGTCTCCTTAGTCGACCTCTCTTTCTTGAACTCTTTGCATCCCACTTCAATGCCTGCTTTAATATTCGTTGATCGTTTCTCCTCAAGGTGTGTCCAACATATCTCTATCTTCTCTCTCTTATAACAGTCGTCACTAGTAGTTGACCAGACATGTCTCTGATTTCATCACTTCTCCTGAATTCGTTCCATTTTATATTCATTATTTTTGCAGACATCTATTTTCAAATGCATTCAACTTGCTTCTATATCTTTAGTCATTTTCCAACTCTCGCTGGCATATGTTAGATTGATACAACATTTGAATTGAAAATTCGTAATTTAGTTTTAGCACTATATAACTTGCAGTTCCATATTTTATTTAGACTTTTAAAAGTTGATGTTGCTTTGCAATTCGCATCATAATTTCTTTTTAAACATTTCCTCAATCAAAATTGCTACCTAAATAGTGAACTGCTCTGTAATTTTTATCATTTTAGATTCCAGTGTGATATCTGCATTACTTGCCATAGGTGTCTTCATTATATTTGTTTTTCATAGCTTATCTGCAGTCCAACTTTTGATGCTATAGATTACAAGTTGTCTGTTTTTCTTTGCATATCTTGGTTGTTTCACTTAACAAGGCAATATCATCTGTAAAATCCAAATCTTCTAGTTGACTATTTTCTACCCAATCGATGCCAGTTTCGCCCCTGCAACATTTTCGCATCAACCAGTCAATTGCCACTCCAAACAATAGCAGAGATAGAATACAGCCTTGCTTTACTCCGGTTTCAACCATAAACCAGTCGCTGTGTCCACCGTCAGTGCGAACTGCTCACTGTGAGCCATCATAGAGGCTCTTAATAATGTTTATTATTTTGTCTGGTATTCCAAAGCATCTCAGAATATTCCATAGGGAGATTCTATGTAGACTATCAAAGGCTTTTTTAAAATCGATGAAATTTAGTATAAGTGGTTGTTGCTTCTCAATATGTTCCTCCAAAATTAGCCGTAGGGTAATTATTTGGTCTAAGCAGCTTCTCCCAGGTCTAAAACCAGCTTGTTCTTCTCTCAGGTTTGTGTCCATTGCTCTTTTGATTCTATTAAGAATGATTTTGCAGAAAGTCTTGGTCATTACTGATAATAGGGTGATCACTCTCCAGCTGTTGCAATCATTGAGATCACCTTTTTTGGGGATCTTAACAATTATACCCTTTTTCCATTGATCTGGTCCTACAACAATGGTCTTCTCCAAAACTCAGCCTCTTCTTTTATTCCATAATATTTCAATTGACTCATTCATGTTTGTAGTATCTGTCATCTTTCTTTGATTATTATTTCCTTCTGAATAAATCTTTGTGTTCTTTCCATCAATCCTAAAACATGCACAGTTCTCTTCCTCTGGTTTAAACTGGTTCGTACCATGCACTGCAGACTCAACGAACACTTACAAAGACTAGGAATAAGTCAAACAATGGATATACCGCATCAATGAACAGATGCAGTAACCTACACCGATGGTTCAGTCATTCGCCAACAACGCTATGCGTGGGCTTTTTCTGCACGCTCAGGAGGAAAAGTAATAGAAGAGGCCAGTGGGGTCTTCGCGACAACCACAAGTAGTTTGACAATGGAGGTACGGGCGGTTACAGAGGCGATGACGTGGTTGTTATCTCATGACTTTGCGCGTTTTTTTATACTCAGTGACTCCATGAGTATGATTCGTAAAGTTGAAACAGGAATGGTGAGACGGAACTGGGTGGAGGTACTGCCACAGACTATGATCAAAGAAATAACCTTCATTTTTGTCCCTGGGCACGCAGGAGTCAGGGGTAATGAACGAGCTGACAGATTGGCTGGTATGGCCACAGTATCCGATGGGGCTGCAATGGACCGACATAACATTCTTAACGCACTGCAAGAATCTTTTCGAATAGAAGAGTTTCAGGGTTGTGAGTCCCACTCGCTGACCAGATTGAGAGAGATGGGTGTCAAGATTGGTGCAGCCCGTAAAGAACGGTATACCAAATATGCAAAGAGACTGATTAATCAACATCGGTCTGGTGCGTTGGGCAGATGGGTTTGCTGAGGCGGAGATCGGAGCACCTATGGACATGTCCGGAGTGCTATGATGATAGTCCTCTGATAACTGAAGTCAAACAATGATCTGCCAGTGTCAGCAGGCAGAACAGATACCAGATCATGTCCTGCAAATTTGTCCTCTCCTGTGTGAGCTGAGAAGCAACATGTGGCCATACCCAGTCGACTTAACAACTAAGCTTTGGGGAAACCTGACAGACCTGAAGCTGTCTGCCCAGTTTGTGGTCTACAGTAAACTAAGCGCATGACCAGAGATGACGAAGAAGAAGAAGAAATGAGATGATACAGCTTGCCACGTATATATTCTCTAAAGAACCATATATAACTTTTTCTTTTGTCGTCACATTGCTATCGGTTTGTTTCCCAGTGTCATGGTTTTCTGTTTTGTCTTCGCTTCTTAGTGACTTGGTGATATTTATTTTTGCTATTTGACAGGATTCTGCTATGCCCCTTATCCATCTTTTTCGTGGTCTTCTGCTCGCCTTTTTTCCTGATCTTCTGTTATAGAAGAGGAGACTTTGTATAGAATGAAGATTGTTTGCATTCTTATTAAGTGGCCACACCACTTCATTCTTTGTTTCTCAATGAAATTCAAGCGAGGTTCTGTCCCAACTTTCTTTCTTATGCTGATGTTGGTGACTTTATCTCTTCTTGTGTTGTTGATAACTTTTCGTAGCCATCGCATTTCACATATAGTTATTTTTTGCGATTGTACTTTGCTCATTGTCCATGTTTGGTTTAGTAATACAGAGAAAGTATGAAAATGTAGTTGATCATCTGTTGCTTAGCTGGCAGTGAGATGTATACGTGCCAAGTAGGTTACATCATTTGCTTTTTGTACGCTATCCTCTATCTCTCTGTCTAGTCTTCCATCTTCTGTAAATATAAGGTGTTCAACTAAAAGCAGCCTGTGAATGGAGCTAATCTGGCATATATGTATGGAAATGGGAAGGTTCAGTTATGACGTAGTATAGGTCAGGTTGTGTGATGGTGTGTAATTGTAGTGCGGGAAGGAACGATGAACAAATGTGACGTAGGACAAGCTAGTCAGAACCGATTTAAATAGTAAATAGACGAGATGCAATGCGTACCTGGCAAATTTCTATATCACTTGGGCTGCTTTTAAGTTGAACACCCTGTACTTCCTAAGTATTTGAATTCTTGTGCTTAGTTAACTGTAGGTGTTGACACGGATGTTTAGTTTATTATGTTATCAGTACTGTCATATTCATTATTTCAGTTTTAGTGTTATTGATTTTCATGTCATGATTTACACAACTTTGCTGCAAGGTTTCAACATATTGTTGTAGATCTTGTTCCTTTTGGTGTGTCAGACACATATCATCTGCAAAATGCAGTTCACTTAATTCATCATTATCTGAATTTGAATCTTGAGTTATTTGTATCCATATATGTGATAATGAGGAGAGGACACATGTTTGTGGACACCAAGTTTAACGGAGAACGAGAGGTCTCTGTGACTAAGTGGTTAAGCCCTTTGCCTTGTGAGTCGAGGGTCGTGGGTTCGAGTCCGGACCGCGCCATTCTGTTCACGAGTGGAGTTTTTTCCAGAGACCCCTAGGATTGTTGCTGGAGATACGGTGTTCGTGATTTGTGCAATACTCTCGGCAGGTGGCGTGTCAGTTTTGCGGAGAGGGACCGAGCCGTATGGGGTAAATCCCGGTGCAATGAAGTCAATATTTCGGCTATAAAACCCTTTAAACGGAGAACGAGTCAGTCATTCCTTCTGTTGTTCTTACTGTACTCTGACTATCTTCATTAAATGTCACGATATTACCTAATAGTTTTGTCTGGATGCCAAATTCTTCAATAATCTTATAACACATAAGGAAGATTGCAGTAAACTATGCTGCAATGTCGATATAGGGAAGATTGCAGTAAAACCATGTTGAATGTCGGTATATGGAAGATGCAGTAAAACTATGTTGCAATGTCGGTATAAGGAAGATTGCAGTAAAACTATGCTGCAATGGGAAACACGTAAAGACAAAGTACTGTAGTTTTACAAAATACAAAACAATAACAATACACAGCAACGTTTCGACCAAAAAGTCTTTATCAAGCAAAGGATATAACAGAAGTAAAGAAATTCACTTCTTACACAGCACAGAACATATAAATACAGGACTTTGATTTTACGTGTTTCGCCATATATATACATATACATATATGAACAGAATTATATGGTAGAAATTAATCGTTACGGTTTGAACGAGTTACATTATATCGCATCTGTATGTATGTTGAATTGTAACCGTGATTTAGATGTGGTCTCAGCAACATAAGGCCGACTAACTCAGATGGAAAATCGAAAATTCCTGTTTAATGGGGGCTAGTTTTTGTATATGTTTGATAGAACACTGTACTCTTTTTTTTTTCAATTTTACTCAATTCTATGTGTTCATGGTTATTTATTGATGAAAAAGTTGTAATAATTTTGATATTCTTTATTGTTAAACTGAACTTGTTACATATTATAATTTTCATTTAGTATATTGTACTATTTGAAAACTAATTAGACTATATACAACAATATTGAAATGTGAGTTATCACACGACAGTTGTGGTCTTATTTCCGATAATTTTTACCTGACTCCGCCGGCCGTATTTTATGCGAGACCACGACTTAGGCTACAAAAATGTTACCCAATTTATAGTAAACTTTACGCAAGTTGCTCCAGTTCCGGGGTTCAATGCAATTTATACGAACTCTAGGGCATACACAATTGCACAGGAAATATGTTCCACTGATATTTACTGTAAAACTCTAATTTTAATGTCCTGAAAAGATGCACTATCTTTGGTGTATACACTAAGTAAGTGAAAGAGGGACGGGTTAAGCGTAATGTATAAGGCATGAATTGAATTTGACACGAGAGGGGTATGGGTTCAAACCGGCACTCAACGTTTCACGGGAATGAAAAGGAATTGAGACTCCTACCTCCTGTACATTAATACTTAGAAATGTGAAGTTAAATGTACTTCATATCCTAAGATCTGAAAAAGACTAAATGGATGTAGTTTTTAGATACAATTAGAGAAATAAGAAATCAATAGTCAGGCGACTCAATAAAAAACTTTATTCTTGGGACTATTCAGGGGCGTTTTTATATGCAAAATATCAACTTCTTCTTGGAACGTTCCATATCGATCACTTGTTAACCACTCTTTTTGATTTGTATGTGATCCAAGCCTAAGAGCGAGTGTACGTTGTGCTAGTTATTGCTTACAAGTAGGCCAGGTCATCCGATTTCTGCGTCGCTTTTTATTTACTAGGGTAGCTTCCCAAGACCACTACCTCAGTCGCCTCTTACAGCAGTCCTTGTAGGTCTCAGTTTTATTTACTAGTGTAGCTTCCCAAGACCACTACCTCAGTCGCTTCTTACAGCAGTCTTTGTAGGTCTCAGTTTTATTTACTAGGGTAGCTTCGCAAGACCACTACCTCAGTCTCCTCTTACAGCAGGCCTTGGTCTCAGTTTTATTTACTAGAGTAGCTTCCCAAGACCACTACCTCAGTCGCCTCTTACAGCAGGCCTTGTAGGTCTCAGTTTTATTTACTAGAGTAGCTTCACAAGACCACTACCTCAGTCGCCTCTTACAGCAGACCTTGTAGGTCTCAGTTTTATTTACTAGGGTAGCTTCCCAAGGCCACTACCTCAGTCTCCTCTTACAGCAGTCCTTGTAGGTCTCAGTTTTATTTACTAGGTAGCTTCCAAGACCACTACCTCAGTCGCCTCTTACAGCAGTCCTTGTAGGTCTCAGTTTTATTTACTAGGATAGCTTCCCAAGACCACTACTTCAGTCTCCTCTTACAGCATGCCTTGTAGGTCTCAGTTTTATTTACTAGGGTAGCTTCCCAAGACCACTACCTCAGTCTCCTCTTACAGCAGGCCTTGTAGGTCTCAGTTTTATTTACTAGGGTAGCTTCCCAAGACCACTACCTCAGTCGCCTCTTACAGCAGTCCTTGTAGGTCTCAGTTTATTTACTAGGTAGCTTCCAAGACCACTACTTCAGTCTCCTCTTACAGCATGCCTTGTAGGTCTCAGTTTTATTTACTAGGGTAGCTTCCCAAGACCACTACCTCAGTCTCCTCTTACAGCAGGCCTTGTAGGTCTCAGTTTTATTTACTAGGGTAGCTTCCCAAGACCACTACCTCAGTCTCCTCTTACAGCAGGCCTTGTAGGTCTCAGTTTTATTTACTAGGGTAGCTTCCCAAGACCACTACCTCAGTCTCCTCTTACAGCAGGCCTTGTAGGTCTCAGTTTTATTTACTAGGGTAGCTTCCCAAGACCACTACCTCAGTCGCCTCTTACAGCAGTCCTTGTAGGTCTCAGTTTATTTACTAGAGTAGCTTCCAAGGACCACTACCTCAGTCTCCTCTACAGCAGGCCTTGTAGGTCTCAGTTTTATTTACTAGGTAGCTTCTAGATCTCAGTCGCTCTACATAGCCTTGTAGTCTCAGTTTTATTTACTAGATAGTCCTGGCACTATAGTCTCCTTACCAGCCTTTAGTCTCAGTTTATTACTAGTCTTCAGGCATACTAGCCCTTTACCTTAGCAGATTACTATAGCTCCAAATACCCAGTCTCCTCTACAGCAGGCCTTGTAGGTCTCAGTTTTATTTACTAGGTAGCTTCCAAGGCCACTACTCTCAGTCTCCTCTACAGCATGCCTTGAGGTCTCAGTTTTATTTACTAGGTAGCTTCTCAAGACCACTACCTCAGTCTCCTCTACAGCAGGCCTTGTAGGTCTCAGTTTATTTACTAGTAGCTTCCCAAGACCACTACCTAGTCTCCTCTTACAGCATGCCTTGTAGGTCTCAGTTTATTTACTAGTGTAGCTCTCCCAGGCCACTACCTCAGTCTCTCTTAAGCAGGCCTTGTAGGTCTCAGTGGTACTATTCTTTGCTCCCTTGAGAGCCCTGGAACACACGGTTGAAAAATCAATAATTTTGTGCATTCAGTTTTAACTTTAAACTTTGTCTATCTCAGGTGGAAGATTGAATTGGTTGTCCACTTGCTTAAGCGAATGGGTAGGGGCTTTAAATTGCGTTCTATGCTTGTTGTGTTATATCCGTGTTTAGTAGGTTGTCTTAATATTGTCTTTACTATTTGATATACTTACAAATCTATGAATATCTACTATATATAAGGTGATATCTACTATATACTAAGGTGGATATCTACTATATACTAAGGTGGATATCTACTATATACTAAGGTGAATATCTACTATATACTAAGGTGGATATCTACTATATACTAAGTGATATCTACTATATACTAAGGTGAATATCTACTATATACTAAGGTGGATATCTACTATATACTAAGGTGGATATCTACTATATACTAAAGTGGATATCTACTATATATTAAGGTGGATATCTACTATATACTAAGGTGGATATCTACTATATACTAAGGTGAATATCTACTATATACTAAGGTGGATATCTACTATATCCTAAGGTGAATATCTACTATATACTAAGGTGGATATCTACTATATATTAAGGTGGATATCTACTATATACTAAGGTGGATATCTACTATATACTAAGGTGAATATCTACAATATACTAAGGTGGATATCTACTATATGCTAAGGTGGATATCTACTATATACTAAGGTGGGTATCTACTATATACTAAGGTGAATATCTACTATATACTAAGGTGATATCTACTATATCCTAAGGTGAATATCTACTATATACTAAGGTGGATATCTACTATATATTAAGGTGGATATCTACTATATACTAAGGTGGATATCTACTATATACGAAGGTGGATATCTACTATATACTAAGGTGGGTATCTACTATATACTAAGGTGGATATCTACTATATACTAATATCGAAATAGGGGGAAGATTTCTTTTCTATTTCTAGTTTTTATGTGTGTTTTTGTGTTACATTTATTTCGTTATTCGTTTTTATTCCAGATTTTCCTTAGCTACGTTGGTATTTGGTCGTCCATTTGTGTTTCATTTTAATTTGTCACTCCTGTTTGTTCGTTTGCTTGATAAAGGCCTTGTTGGTCGAAACGTTGCTGTTTATCGTCACTGTTTATGTATTTTGTAAAACTATAGTACTTTGTTTGTACGTGTTTCACTATTTACCAAGTTTTACGCAGTCTTCCCCTATTTCGATATTCGTCGCCATATTGCTGCAACTATTCGTTGTGACGTAGTAGGTAAGATTTAATAGTTATATTTGTTGTGTATGTGCATTTCCCGTTCCTACCTCTTTTAGCGTTTAATATCTGTTCTTTTGTTTGTATTTCTATTACTATGCCTTCCCTACAGTACGTGTTGAATTTTCTTCGGTCTTATATCTCGGTTTCCTTTAGCCTCCTGCCGACTGATTTGCGTCTGACTGCCATTAGTTATGCTATGGTTACTTAAAAACTCGTTTCTGTTCTCATCGCAATTTTCTTTACGTGTCAGCGACTTAGGGTTATTCCAAAGGCTTTGCTTTAACTTTCACCCTCGGCAGGCTTGTTATACCTCAGGAGCAACGAATGTTACAGAAGCTAGAAACCAATGTGCGCTACAACGTATGCGTTGTATTGCTTCTAACCATTCTCATCTTCTTACTGACTTGGACTCCTCCCAGTCCCTACTTCTACAGCGTCTACAACTTCTCACTTCTAACAATATGCTCCTTTACTCCCTTATTCGTTTTATTATCCATGTTCTTAACAGACAACTACATGAATTTATGTGCACCCATCACCAACAAAACTTAACCTTCTTCGCCCTGTACCTTCTACCACTCCTTCCAATTGTCCACTACGATCTTCTCCTCCCACACAGGTGGTTTGCATCCCTCCAGACCTTCCTTTATCGGACAGCGAGAGATGTGTTTTAAGTAAGGGTCTCAAGTTTGTTCCTCTCCGACCCACCATTGACCACTACTCTACTCTTCAAGATGTGCACCGTTTCACCGTGGCTTACGGCTGAAATTTCATTTCGGAACCAGGTTGACACTGACCAATGTCATGACACGAGTATGTTCGCTAAATATTCTACTCGCAAACATGATTGGACACCCAACCCTGGTGTCTCCAACGCTCTTGATCTCTACATCAAGAATACTTTACACGATATTGAACTGCTCCACCCCAAACGCCTAGGGCATTCTAACATGTCTCCGTCCGAGTTTCGTGCTCTATCACACCTCCGTCGACGTGATGACATTGTTATCAAACCCGCCGATAAAGGCGGTGCAATAGTGGTATGGAGCAAAGAACTATACCTTCAGGAAGGCCGCAACCAATTACTTGACACCCAATTCTATAAAACTAGTTCTTCTGATGTAACACTATCTAACAATAGTAAAGTCCGTACAGTAATTAAGAACTTAATTGCCTCTAACGACCTTCCTACAGGCGCATCATCACTTTGTGTCATCGATAGCTGTTTAGGAAAACCCGCCTTTATATGCTCCCCAAAATTCATAAACTGAACAATCCGGTTAGGCCCATCGTTTCTGCTTGCTCTTGTCCTACGGAACATATCTCCGAATTTCTTGATAGTATCTTCAATCCTATAGTCACCACACTACCTTCATTCTTGAAAGATACGAACCACACCTTGTCTGTTTTTTCGTCTATTGAGTTGTTGCCTGGCAGGACTTACCGTCTCTTCCTCCTTGATGTGTGCTCATTGTACACCTCCATACCTCATTCCGACGGACTTCAAGCTCCCCAGTTCTTTCTCGACAGGAGAACTAACCCACTTGTCTCCACCTCGGCTCTCCTTCGTCTTGCAGAACTAGTTCTAACTCTCAACTCCTTTCAGTTCAATGACCAGTTCTTGGAGCAGATCAGTGGGGTCGCCATGGGTACTAAAATGGGACCCAGTTATGCTTGTCTATTCATGGGTCATCTTGAGCACCTAGTATGGAATTCCTATGATGGCCCTCTTCCGTCTGTGTATCATAGATACATTGATGATTGTATTGGCATTACCGATATGCCTGAAGCCGATTTGTCACGCTTCATTAATTTCATTAATGTCTTCAATCCGGCTATTCGGTTTACATCTCACATCTCTACCTCTTGTGTCAACTTCTTGACATCACTATCACTATCAGCCTATCCACCATCACTACATCAGTATACTACAAGCCTACTGATGCACATAGTTTTCTTCTTTATACCTCTTCCCATTCCCAGGCTTGTCGTGACTTTTTACCATTCTCTCAACTCTTGCGCCTTCGTCGCCTCTGTAGCGAGGACGACGATTTCCTCGATAGAGCTCACGAGATGCTGGATTTCTTTCATAAGCGCTTATACCCGGATAAGGTGCTTGCTTCTGCTATGCGGCGCGTTCAGCAAATTTCTCGCCAGGAGGCTCTAACCAGCATAGAACTTCCAATTCTGACAGGGTGAAACTTGTCTAACTTTCCACCCTCATAGTTCCCTTGTGAAGAAAGTCTTATTCGGTCATCTCTCCATTCTTCAGTCTGATCCTGATACACGTTCAATCTTCCAACACTATCCTTTGGTGGCGTACAGACGGGACAGAAGCCTTAAGGATATGTTGGTTCACAGTCGCCTCAAGCCTAACATCCAGAGTCATTTTGGCACCATCCAGTGTGCCGTCGGCGCTGCAACACTTGTGCTTATGTAATACAGACTCGCACGGTGTCTTTTCCAAAAGCCACGTTCGTTGTTGAAGACAGTTAGACGTGCGAGTCCCGTAATATTATCTATGCCATTATCTGCAAGCGTGAACAAGGCCTATATTGGGAAACCGGCAGGAGACTCAGTGACCGATTCGCCCAACACTTGCGCGATATACGCCAATGCTCTGGACCCATGTAGCTACCCATTTCAATGATACTGGCCATTCAGGAGCTTGCGATGTCCAGGTCACAGCCATCCGATCATGTTCCTCTGATGATCGTAGTCGATTTGCTCTGGAGAATCGGTTGATTTCTTTGTATGGTACCTTTCGACCACGCGGGCTCAACGTATTACATTCTTATGCTTCTAGTACTTTCTCTTCCCATGCTTTGTAATCTCTATGGGTATATGTTGCATGTATTACATTCTTATGCTTCTTAGTACTTTCTCTTCCCATGCTTTATAATCTATATGGGTATATGTTGCATGTATTCAAGTTATATATTTACTAGATGTTTCATTGTTTCTATTCTATTTCTAGTTTTTATGTGTGTTTTTTGTGTTACATTTATTTCGTTATTCGTTTTTATTCCAGATTTTCCTTAGCTACGTTGGTATTTGGTCGTCCATTTGTGTTTCATTTTAATTTGTCACTCCTGTTTGTTCGTTTGCTTGATAAAGGCCTTGTTGGTCGAAACGTTGCTGTTTATCGTCACTGTTTATGTATTTTGTAAAACTATAGTACTTTGTTTGTACGTGTTTTACTATATACTAAGGTGAATATCTACTATATACTAAGGTGAATATCTACTATATACTAAGGTGGATATCTACTATATACTAAGGTGGATATCTACTATATATTAAGGTGGATATCTACTATATACTAAGGTGGATATCTACTATATACTAAGGTGGGTATCTACTATATACTAAGGTGGATATCTACTATATACTAAGGTGAATATCTACTATATACTAAGGTGAATATCTACTATATACTAAGGTGGATATCTACTATATACTAAGGTGAATATCTACTATATATAAGGTAGATATCTACTATATACTAAGGTGGATATCTACTATATACTAAGGTGAATATCTACTATATACTAAGGTGAATATCTACTATATACTAAGGTGGATATCTACTATATACTAAGGTGGATATCTACTATATACTAGTTGATATCTACTATATATACTAAGGTGGATATCTACTATATACTAAGGTGAATATCTACTATATACTAAGGTGTGAAAAGGCTGCAGGAAATTGTATTTAATTTATCTGTAATGAAGACTCTCAGGAAGAAATTAAACCATATCTTGATCTGTATGTTTCACCTACAAGACTCTTCCTGCAAAGCACAAGTCATCTCTTCTTCTGGTGGCGTAGAGGTTAGATGCTAGCTTCTTGTTTCAAAGGTATTCGGTTTACTCCCTCGTGGATCCATCGAAATATTTTTCCACAGATCCTTGATCTTAGTGTAGAGTTCCTAGTCCTATCGGAGACAAACAATAAAACGTAGGTCCTGTGTGCACCTAAAAGAACCCTTGGCAGCTCAAAACCCAGCAGAGCAGGCTAGATAGCCAGTGGCCCAGCAACATTCATTTTAAAAGTTTAAAAATAAAATTTGTACAACATATTTCTACCATCTTCTAGTTGTATCTCGACCTCGCCAGTGCTATAGAGCTCATGCACTGTCACTGAGATCTTCCTCAGCAAGAAAGAGATCGGAGTATACATGGTTACTCACCGAAATACAATGATGGTATTCCTATCAATCAATCAATCAATCTTTGTTTCGTGGCGACTGTAACAAATGAGCATTCTAACCGAGCGTTCGTATCAGCTCTAAGACATAACAACAAGCAACTCGTCCGTGCCTCGTTTTCAGAACACCTCCTTCTCATCAGAGTATCATCATCGATCTACAAATATCGTCATTATCATCTTTGAAATCCAGTTTCAAACCACGCGGGCTACATATTTGTTTCTTAGTATACCTGCTTCGATCACTTTTCTAAACTAGATTGTTTCAGTTGAGTATTACTAACTTGTGTAGAGGTAATATTTAGAAAAAAGGAGTTTAAATTTATAAACAGTGCGTGTGCTGTTCTGTATATTTAAGTGCGCATAGTTATTTTATTGTCATCAAGCACTTTTGTTTTCTTGTTAAGCGTACCATGTTATTGTATTGTTATGCTCGTATATATTATTATTATTATTCTATGCAACAAATTATTTTGGTGTTAGAGAAAAGTTGTTTTCCTGTTCTGCGAGTGGTGTTATTTTATTGTTATGTGAGAGAAGATGTTATATTCAATAAACTTTGAATATTACAATTTTTTTCATTGTGTCTAGTTTCTTTGTTATATATATATATTATATGCTCAGCATCAATCGGTAAGAATGCTGGAAGCAACAGAGATGTGGTTTTACATAAGAATAATGAAAATTATATGTGTAGCGAAGAAAATAAATCATTAGGTTTTAAAAGAGGCCTACACACAAAGAAACCTTATCAAAAGCATACGAATCAGACAATCAAGGTTCTTCAGGCATATAATGCGAAGAAAAGATTTAAAACATTTGGTGACAACAGGTAAAATACAGGGAAGTGGGAGACCGTGGAATGGAAGACAGAGAGAAAGTGGTTGGATGGTCTGATGGTTCGACAAAAGACGGACGTCAGATCTGATTAAATGCACCTGTGGTAAAAGGATTTGTGGAGGAGAGACATGATCGCCTACGCCAGCATGCATGGCAACTTGATTGATTGTTCAGATAGGAAACTGATAAATTGAAATTTATATCGACGGGTGACAACTCCTTATAAATTTAGAAATGTTATCCAAACAATGTTAGATAACTCTACCAAGTAATTGTCGATTTTAATGTCGAAATTAGGGAACCTGGACAAGTTTACCGTGTGAAACGCTAATACGATTTTTGCTTGTTTGTGTTCGCGCTTATCAACGTAACCACTCTTTGTGATCTGTGCGGTTTGTGCCTTAAACATGAGTACTTTGCGATCACGTGAGACCCACACGGGAATCATCTATATCGCTAAATGGTTAAACCTTTGCCATGTTTTCCAAAGTTAAACCTTTGCCATGTTTTCCCAAAATTAAACCTTTGCCATGTTTTCCAAAGTTAAACCTTTGCCATGTTTTCCAAAGTTAAACCTTTGCCATGTTTTCCAAAGTTAAACCTTTGTCATGCTTTCCAAAGATCGGGGTACTTAGAATCCATATCGCGCTGTTCTGTTCTCGAGTCCATGTTTATCAGAGACCCATAGAAATGTGTCTGTAGATTAATAGGGATATTGATATGTGATCCAAGTTTTAGAACAATTGTACGTTGTGCCAGTTATGCGCCTACAAGTAGGCCAACCCATCCGATTACTTAAGGTATACAAAAAAGAGGACATCTTTTCTTGATAGTTAAATATCAGTAAACATACGTAACTTACTCTCTTTTTTCCAAACGGTTCATACGTTAAACTTTCATCTAGTTAGACCCGGTATGACTTGTTCTATCTACGTGTTATATTAGCTTTCAAAAACTAGGACTTTCAGTTTTAATGTGTGAGCGTCTGATTACAACCAAGCGTACCTGGTTCAAACTCCGCTGCAGGCAGTATGGGAGCAAATTAGTGTCCTTGGAACTTTTACGAAAGGTAAAAATAGACCTCACCGTTCAGAAAGCAATTGCAAAGCACTGAACGTGTAAGTGATGCCTAGAAAATCAACGAATCATTTACTGTGGTTGATGAAGACGTCCTGTAAAGGAAATGTCACGATTTTCATCTCATAGAATTATTGCCGGAGCTATGAAGTTCGTGCTGTGTAATACTTCGGCAGGTGGCGGGCCATTTCTGAGGAGAAGGACCAAGCCATATGGGACAAAACCCGGTGCAGTGATATCAATCATTCGGTTTTTTCACCATTAATACAAGCAGTCCATTAACAAGACTGGTGTAGCTGGGCAGATGACGCTCATCAGCCCGGGAGGGCAAGTTGTCTACGGGTCGCTGCCCTGAAAGACAATAGCAACCTGCTGCCTTATGGGTTTTGGCTGGGGACAGCAAAAGGCTAACGGAGAGCGAACCAGTAAACGCTGGTTGAAACTGAACACATCACCGAAAGATAAGCACTTGAGTTCCAATTGGTACTGAGGCTGGTACGTACATCCGCTTCGATGTTTGGCTGTTTATATATCCAATAGAATGATAAAAGCGGCTAGAACGATCGCACGAGAGAGAGACCATTTATACTTTATAACAGGCGCATGCCAATATCGTCAAGGTCTATAAGATTTTGCAAACAGAAAAACCGCACTTTGAAGTACCACATCTGGAGTTATACTATATCATGTTATAAGATCTGATTAGTCAGGGGGAGACTGTCAGAACAGACTCTTGACAATCGTAACGAAATATACATGTTTATAGACAAATTTGTGTATAGTTTTAGGCAACATTTAACAATAATTGACCATAGTTAACTTTAGTTTTCGTTATCAATGATGGTTGAAAGGCTCACCAGTTTCCTGGAACCACTAATACAGCTGTCTCAAGATACAATACAGATGGTCAAAGCTTCGTTCCGCAGGTAAGATTTCGTCCTGTTTTTTAATATACTACTCATTATTCCATCTATATGCAATGTTTGCTTAAGTTTGAATATTTTCATTGCACTCCAGACATGTCTATAGGTGCTCCAATCTCCTTCGTAATATCTCCAACAGTGTCCAGCGACTGGCCATACCAGTTGGATGTTGATTAATGAGCCTACTCATATACCTGTTATACTGTTCTTATCTGGAAACTCGAATTTCAATTAAAGATCATGCAATCTAGCAGTTGACGTGGATTAAATTAGATGAAAATCTTCTTTGCGTCAACACTCAATGAGAATGTCAGCTGTATCCATTGACTAACCTCTGATATGGTAGCAAAGTCAACCAATCTGTATGATCTCTCATTGCTATCAACGCTCATGCCCTGGAACGAAGATAAGTGAAATTCTGCGAATTGTTGACGCTTGTAGTTATGTAAACTGTATTTTCTTCTAATCAGATATCGTCTATTTGACATCAACATAACACATTATATTTTCTTCTACCTTCTATTTAACATCAACTTAACACATTATATTTTCTTCTACCTTCTATTTGACATCAACATAACACATTATATTTTCTTCTACCTTCTATTTGACATCAACAAAACACATTATATTTTCTTCTAATTAGATATCTTCTATTTGACATCAACATAACACATTATATTTTCTTCTACCTTCTATTTGACATCAACATAACACATCATATTTTCTTCTAATCAGATATCGTCTATTTGACATCAACAAAACACATTATATTTTCTTCTAATCAGATATCATCTATTTGACATTCAACAAAACACATCATATTTTCTTCTACCTTCTTCTTCTTCTTCTTCGATCTTTCTAGGCCTGTTTTAATCATTCTCATTGTGATATATAAACAGCCAAACATCCGAACGTAATGTACGTGCACCAGCCTTCAGCACCTATTGGAGCCCAGTTGCTTATCCTTCGGTGGGGTGTTGGTTTTCAGCCAGCTTTGATTTACTAGGTGAGCTTTCCTAGGGTACGATCAGCTTTGCTGTATTTTTGGGCTTTGTGATCTACGCCGGAACAGTGAGTTACGCTGTTTATGCCCGTTCTGACTGAGAAATATTTCTCGGGCTTGTAAGCTTATCCTCTGACGGCGTCTTACTCGTATAAGACACCGTGTAAAGTATCGGCCTTCGCCAATGTTCAGACCGAACTTCCTGTTTGATCCGTACACTGTCGGCCTTGCTTTACCATACATTTTGAGTTTGATCCGGGAAGGAACATTTCAGCCTTTTCTAGACGCGTATCGGTACGTGGCATTGCAATTAACCTCGAAAGCACTGGCATGGGGCCGAGTACAAACAATGTAGAGGGTCGTTTCAGTGGGCACTTTGAGCGTAACTGAGGATTTTGCGCTCGCCGCCATCACCCGCCCCAGTTATTCCGGGGATGTTAGTTACGACTGCAATCGAACCTTGCCCAGTTGCCCCAAGGCTGGCAGTTCCGTTAGGCATCACCAACCTCAGTTCTTCCGGGATGTTAATTTTAATCGCACAGTACCTGCACGGTTTTCCCAGGGCGGGTAGTTTCGTTATGCACTAAACGCAACTTGTTCTTTTGCGCTCGGCAAACCTTGCCCAGTACATGTATCTGCACCAGGCTACCAATGCGGGGTCAGCTGCAATCTTCTCGCGCACCAACACGAGGGTAGACTTTCATTCGTTACGGTCCTGTCTTATTTATTCTTGACGACGGCTTGGCAATGTTTGCCCCTCCTCAGGCTTCGAGCTCGCCCTACGGGCATACGTTTGATCACTGGATGCACCTCTCATCCATGTCTGAGACGTTTCGTTGCTGTTTCTTTGCGTTCAGGGACTTGGGCAATATCTTGTTGACATCGGTCAGAGAATTGTGCATTTTATTTGTATGTATCTTTATCGTATTTCCGTAATTGCACTGCTACCACTACCAGTAATTTCTCTCTCCGATCCCTGCCCCTCTTAGCCAGACCAGAACCAGAGTCTGTTTCCAGGGTCACCGCGTGGAGGTTAGGGCAGGGTCTTGGTTAGCGCGCCCCTCGCTAACCCTGGCTCATGTTACCACCATGACCTCATGAGCCTTTTGACCCTTTCTACCTTCTATTTGACATCAACATAACACATCATATTTTCTTCTAATTAGATATCGTCTATTTGACATCAACATAACACATTATATTTTCTTCTAATTAGATATCATCTATTTAACATCAACATAACACATTATATTTTCTCTTAATCAGATATCATCTATTTAACATCAACATAACACATTATATTTTCTTCTACCTTCTATTTGACATCAACATAACACATTATATTTTCTTCTAATCAGATATCATCTATTTGACATCAACAAAACACATTATATCTTCTTCTAATCAGATATCATCTATTTAACATCAACATAACACATCATATTTTCTTCTAATTAGATATCATCTATTTAACATCAACATAACACATTATATTTTCTTCTAATTTATTGACTGATATGACCATCACAATTGCATTTCAGTGAATAACTACGCTTACTACAATCTTTTCTACACATAGAGATCTGCAGTAGAACACGAACTCCGTGGGATTGGCGAGGTCGTCGTTGACATTTGCAAGATGGCAAAAGATATTTCAGGAAATTTTATTTTTGTTGTATTGATAAACTGCAATGATATCGCTTCAGTCAGAATATAACTGTTCGGATTGAAACATATAGCGCCGAGTGATTACTGCTCAAATTTGGGGTATAAAGAATAGAACCACTGTTACCAGCCACGCATGTCGTAAGAGGCGACTAGGAGGTTTGTGAAATCGGTGCACATGTCCGCTAGGGAATGCAACCGAAACAAATGCTTGCAGAAAACGGATGCACCAGGCCGTAAGGCGCGTAACATGGTGCAACGATCCCTCGCAATGAGGAATGGGATAACGGATTCTACGGTCGTCGATCTGCCTCGGAGATTTAGCCACGCAGTAAGAATGTCAGACCTACCATCACGAGGGGACAAAACTATGTGGAAGAGGTCGGCACAAATGGGGAAGCAGAAATCAGGAATTATATCCTACAGAACTGCCCCCAGTATGCAGACTTGAAAAGAAAGAGGTGGCCCACTTACACTAGCGTCCAAGACAAACTGTATGGCGTGGCTGATAATCTGAGGCAGACGGCTACCTTTATTAGAGAATCCGAAATCGCAATCTAGTGAGACAGCAGAAGAAGAAGAAGAAACATACATGATAAACGTTATGCGACATATGAATCCAATCGATTCGTAAATTCGTGATATATTTTTGCGATAGTTAAAAGTCAAGATAAATGTTGAGTCGCCAATAGCGAAGCTGCTAACACGCTGAGCTAGTGATCGTGGAAGTTCCACGGTTCAAATTCAACTTGGGACAAAAAGTTTCAATCTGAACGATCGAAGAAGAAGAATCTGCACAAGATATGAGATTGGACTAAAAGAAACCTTGATCCTTTACACGATGATGTAAAATACAAGTACCTCTGAAGTTGAGGAAGGCTCGTGAATGGTGAAGGACAATGGGTATAAGGAAAACAAACATTCACGCAAAAATCAGTCACATGCGCCATGACTATGCCGAATAAAATAGACGGGCTTGAAAAAACATACGTAACTTGCTCTCTTTTCCCAAACGGCTCATACGTTGAACGTGCATGTAGTTTGACTTAGTATGCCTTGTTCTATCTCATCATCATCATGTGCAGTCTCCACATCGAAGGTTGGCTGCAGTGAACATCCAGCATAATCTTTCTTTCGCCTTTGTGACACCTGCCAGACTGTAACCTGTCCTTCTTAAAGTTTCCTCCCACGTATCTCTCGGTCTTCCTCTTGCTCTTCCCTCAACTTTCCCTAGTAAAGATTTTATCAAGGTGTCATGTCTTTTATGTGTCCAAAATACTTTACTTCTCTGAATTTTATTTCTCTTAATAATTGTTTCTTCATGCCTAGTTTTCCTAAAACTTGTTTATTTGTCTGTTTTTCTGTCCATGAAACTCTGCCTATTCTTCTATATATCAACATCTCAAATGCATTAAATCTGACTTCTAACTGCTGCTTGTTCATTGTCCATCAACGTCAGCCATTTGTTCTATCTATGTGTTATATTAGCTTTCAAAAACTAGGACTATCAGTTTCAGTAGTATATGTGCCCTCTTGATTGATTGATTGATTGATTGATTGATAGGACCATCATCATTGCACTTCAGTGAGTAACCATGTGTGCTCTGATCTCTTTTCTTACACATAAAGAGTTTAGGAGCATTGTACACACTTCGCAAAACCGGTGAGGTTCCCATACGTCATATTTGAACATAGTGCATTTTTTGTTGGAATTATACTTTCGTAATTTTTCTAATATTTTTTTAAATCTGAACTGCATTTGTGTTCAGTCTATTTTTTATTGATCTCAAACTGTGCAATTTCTTTTAACGTGTTCATCGTTGGCACGGGTGTTTCATTTTATCGTCCGTCTTCGATACGTCTAGGAATCCGATCTCACATTGTGATCAGAGATCACGAAAACAATATCGCGATCGCTCCAAGAAGGGAAGCCTTTGCCTTCGAAGAGCTCGTCGAAAAACTTATGCCATGCCCCAAAGACCTCCAACAAATAAAACAGAATGAACATGAGATGGAACTTGTTCCTTTTATCAATTTTTGCGTATTGTTTTTAGCATGCTGGCACAGCGTAACATTCTTTCAGCTGGGATTACGCTTAATAAAAGCATTTTATATTATTTTTGATAGAAGCAATAAAAATATTGCATCAGAAACTAATATGGTTTCATCTGAGATAATTATTATCAATGCCACAGATTCAGTCATGTATTATACACAATCTCAAGAAGATAAGTGAAGAAGATTTTCTTTGTGAACAGTTTCCTTCTTCTTTATCTTCTTTGTTTTCTTTTCGTCATCCGTACTCTTTATATCATTGGAAGCCATTTAGATGGGGTGTTACAGAATGCTTAAAATTCCACGGACAGCTCAGAAAACAAATGATGAGGTTTTAAATCAGGCATGCACACAAAGAAACCTTATCAAAAGAATAAGAATCCGGCAATCAAGGTTTTTCGGGCATATAATGCGAAGAGAAGGTTTAGAACATTTGGTGACAACAGGTAAAATTCGGGGAAGGAGAAATCGCGGAAGACAGAGGGAGAAGATTTTCGATGGCCTGACATCATGGTTCGACAAAAGATCGACACTGATTACATGCACCAAGCAAAGAAAGAGAAAGTTGTGGAGATATATGATCGCCTACGCCAGCAGGCATGGCACTTGATTGATTGACTATTTATATAATAAGATTTAAAAAATGATGACGTGTCGGGCATATCATGCGCAAGACATACTCGAGTGTCACTATACAAGCACTTGGAGGAAACCCACAAGAAAAACGGAAAAGGGGACGACCGAAACAGAAATGAAGACGGGGTCTTCTTGAGAAACCGAGAAATGCTGGTTTATCCTCGAAAGCCATTAAGAAAACAGGTAGGGTCAGAGAGAATTGAACAATAGTTGACGCCCTATGCTCCCCATGGAGCGGAGATGAATGAGCAGTAGTTAAGAAAGTAATATATTTTTTGTTGACAGAAGCAATATACATATATTGCTTCTGTCTATATATATAAAGAAGGAGAAGATGGAGAAATGTTGGACACACAGTGAGAAGAAATGGTCAACGAATATCAAAGCAGGCATTGAAGTGGGATGCAAAGTGTCCTAAAAGAGATGACGCCAAGGAGACCCTGAAACGCACTTTGCTGAGAGAAGCAAGAAATATTGGTCTCAGTTCCATGGAAAAGATTGAGCGAGTAGAGCGGTATGGAGAATTTGTTTGCAGGCCCTATATAAAGTATAACTCTATGAGAGGAATTATTCTAATACAAATATAACATCGGCAACAAATATGGTTCTATCTGGAATAATTTTGTATCAATGTCATAGCTTCAGTCCTGTATTATGCACATTCTATCAATGTCATAGCTTCAGTCCTGTATTATGCACATTCTATCAATGTCATAGCTTCAGTCCTGTATTATGCACATTCTATCAATGTCATAGCTTCAGTCCTGTATTATGCACATTCTATCAATGTCATAGCTTCAGTCCTGTATTATGCACATTCTATCAATGTCATAGCTTCAGTCCTGTATTATGCACATTCTATAAATGTCATAGCTTCAGTCCTGTATTATGCACATTCTATCAATGTCATAGCTTCAGTCCTGTATTATGCACATTCTCAAGAAGATAAATGATGTAGATAATCTTTGGGAACAACTTTTTCTTCTTCTTCTGTGCTCGTTATTCATCATCATCGTTTTGAAGATATGAGTTGCCAGTCTAAAGATGAAGTAATTGTAATAGTTTTCTTAGTCTGCCCGTTGTTGTATCTGATTTCTAGTCTTCTTTTAATGCTTCTTCACGTTCGTTATGTGATGCCACTAATTTCATCATTCTTATTGTGATATATAACTGATCTTTGACAAGAACGACTAACGTTGAACCCCTGTTGAAATTAGGCTCCTAATTTTGTGTATAGTACCATCACAATGTAGGTCAGGCTTTTGTTTCTCCTACGGGAAATGTTTTGAGTCTGTCTCGCTGACAGTCAGTCCCCAACACTTCCTTCCTGTGTACAAGTTCTCTTTAATGATCCATTTAACGCCGTATAATTGGGCTTGGATCTACACCAAAAAGTCGTTTGTACTTCGCTGACTGAGTGCGAAGTTCCTTTTGCATCGTTTGATAAATACTCTTTAATGATATTTTTATGCCGTATATTTTGGCTTGGATCTACGCCAAAGAGCATTAATACTTTACAAGTTTTCTGACTGGGTGTGGTCGTTCCGGTATAGGGACATTAACAACCCTTCAAGGAATAGGCTTCTAGTCAATGCGTCGGAAAGTCCAGAGTGGCAGGTAAGGTGTCGTCTATAGAAGTGTCCAACCTACAGAGTCATCGGTGTGTCTAATGTCCTAGACATACCGTATGTTATATTTCAATCTAATCATCATCAAATAGCTTGTCCTGAGAAGAACGTTGCCACTCTAACAGTCCTGCGGAATTTTTCTCTCTCATAAGCCAGATGCCCACCTCATAAGCAGTCATGCTCAAATCATTAGTTACATCCTAAATCCATCTTTTCCGTTGTCTTCCACTTCTCCTCTTTGCTTGGATACCTTCTTCAAAAATGGTCTTCCCCAACACTTCGTGTATTTTTATATACCCCAAAACACTTTAATTTGTAGAATAAGCAAATTTTCTTTTATATTTTGCTGACAAGATTTAGTTGTTCTCTTCTCTGTTCATGATATACGGAGGATGTTCTCTTCTGTAACACTTTTATTGTAAAGCATATATATGTTTTCCCACTGCTTTGTTAAATGTCCATGCTTCACACCCATACAATGCCACTGGGAATATGCATGCTCTTAGTATTCTGATCATTGTTTCCTATCGTATCCATTCCATACTGTTAATCTAATACCTAGTGTAAACAACAAAGTCAATATACAATGTTTGCGTGATACAATTACGGCGTCATCGATCAATCGTTGTTAGAACTCAGTAATATTTCTGGTATGGAAAGGGTTAATCCAGAGCCAACTATAAACTTATGGGCCTTCGGACTCAGGTAAGAATTATGGAAATCAGACCCCAACTACACCATGTGACCTCGCATTCCAGTATTGGTGTATATAGAAGAATTCATTTTAAAATCAACACAAAATGCTAAATCAAGTTATATTATGCAACAAGTTAAGTTTAACAATAAGGAATATCAATATTATGAATATTTTTCACCAATAAATAACCATAGACTCACAGAATTGAGAAAATTACAAAAAAGCTTGCAGTGTTCTATCAAACATCTATATTTTCCGGCCCCCTTTTCTGATTTAGGTCAGGGAACCCCAACCAGTTGTCTGACCTAGTTATCTAGAGTTGGATGTGGTTAATCCCCATGTGCTACAATTAGTAAGCTTGAGATCTTTCAGGTTTACCAAAACCCTTAGTTCTTATTATTGGATGTGGCCAAATGTTACTTCCAACTCTCCCAGCTTGCGGTAAGAGTAGATGTGTCTATAGAGGTTTTCTTCCTACCTCAGGAGGTTCAGGTGGATCTACTGTCCAGGACATGTGATTGTTAGCAGCAATGAGAGAGCAGACCGGCTTTTCTAAAAATCATTGATCGTCGGGAAGTTGAGGAGGAACAAAGGGGATTTTTTGAGTTATTTGCTAACTGTTTGTTAGTTTCAATCTGGTGCCTGTTAGATAAGGACACTAAAATTGATGTTGAATGTATCCAGCGATTTAAGCAATTTAGAGTTACTCGTTGCATAAATATAACTGGATATCTGAGAGGCAGAGGGAGGAGTGTGTCACGGGAATTATTAGTATGCATACCCTTCAACATCTGTTGGGGGAGATTGAGCACCTATGGGTCTGCCCGGAGAGGAATGATGCCAATTTAGTAATCAATAACCAATAGAAAAAATTGAAACAAGTTTCAGTCCAAAAATGTCCATATTTTTTTCAAGTGTCCATTTATCACGCGTTCTCTCTCTCTGTCCATTTATCTCTGTGCATTGTTAACCCGGATTGTTGCATATACCCTTAACCAACTCATGTCAAGTCTTCCTATCTTTAGCTATCTCCTACAGCTCCCTCCAGCTCTTATTTAAATTGTTGATCTCTGCCTCAAAATCTCGTCTCCATTTATTTCTCGGTCTCCCCTCCTTCGCTGTCCCTGTGGGTTCCAGGAAATGACCATTCTTGTTATATTCCCCTCAGATTTTCGCAAAGTGTGTCCTATCCAGCACCAACGGTTTTTTTTCAACATTATTCACGAGGCATTTTTCCACTACTGCAGAGAAAATCTGAGCCATAATTTTCCCCAATTTGTAATTTGCAGTTCATCAAATCTTGCTGGTTCTAATGAACGTTTTATTGGCATTCTATTACAGATTATTCGGCCATTTGTGGAAACTTTTTATATTATCATTACTAAACATTAATAAATATTCTCCCTTTGTTTATTGTGGTTGGAGGCGGAACAATGTAGCAGGGCTGGTGAATGAGAGAACGAGAGAGGGAGAGAGCGAGGAATGTAGCTATAATCATCATCAGTCTTTGTAGCGACCAAATGATGCTCGTCCATCACGGGTGATGATGACCACACAAATTTTCATCCAAGGGAATGTAGTTGCGTTATGTTTGTCTGTGTGTGCGTAGATGACTAGTGAGCCCTATACGGGCTTGAAATGTTCGTGTACAGTGCGGTCAAGGTATACTTGCACTTGTGGGAAGTTTTACTGCCTTTCTGTTTTGACGTTTTAGCTCCATCCGTGCTGTTCTATCTGCCTTGCAGGCCGAGGAACCGTGTCGAAGAAGTGTCCGCGAGGCTGTTCTGTCTTGAGCAGCATTCTCCCAGTTGTTGACATCTATGTCAAAAGATTTCATCGAGTTCTTGGGTGTATCTTTGAATCGTTTTTTCTGGCCCCCTGTGAGCGTTTACCGCTATGCAGCTCACCATAAAAGATGGTAAGCGGACCAAATATACATACGACAAAGACAAAAGTTGTCACTCAATTGAATCTTGTGCTATTCTTCCTAACTTAAACCTAGTCATGAGTATGTCTTTCAACTCTGCTTTAAAAGTTCTTACACGTGCCCCATAGGTGTATTTTTGTCTATTCCCAGGTGGAAGATGTAGTTGGTTGTCCACTCTTACTGTTGAGCGTAGGGATGGGAGCTAGGGCCAGATGAGTCGCCCTTGTTCTGTTGTATCCGTGTTTATGTAGTGCGGTCTTGATATTGTCTATCCATTATTTTCTTGGTCTTCCCTTAGCTCTAGTATCCGATCTCTTTTTATTGTATGATGTTATTGGTGGTTGGTTGTATTTCATTCTCATTAAATGTCCAAACCACTGCATTTGTTGTCTTTCGATGTATTCGGTCATGAGTTATGCCCACTCTGCTTCTGATGTCTTCATTTCGTATTCTGTCTTTCCTAGGTGACACCCACTGCCTTCCTCAATAATTTCATTTCACACGTGGTAATTCTTTTTTATATTTATCCATGGGTTGTTCAGATCGTTGTATTTCTTGGCCGATCTGAAATAACGTAATCTGTATCCTTAATCTTTCTTGTCAGATTATATGATAACTAGTGTGTTAGGTTGTCGGCGGACAGATGTTGAAATATTTTAATTCTAAATTTAAACCATTTATTTCAAAACAAAAATAAAAATTTTAATTTATGTATACATTGATTGATTGATTGATTGATTGATTGATTGATAAGGACCATCATTATTGCACTTCGGAGAATAACCGTGTGTGCTGAGATCTTGTAGTTATCTTTTGCATTATCTTGAATTTTACGGAGAGAGCCAAGACTTATCGGTCTCAAGTGTACAAAAGAGATTGAACGAGTTGAAAAGGTTAGAGCGGTATGGACATTATCTATGGAACAAGACAGGAGCACTATCATCATTATCATCATCATCAAGTAGCTTGTCCCTTCCAAAACTTGACTCCCATGACAGCAGTCCTGAATAACTCTCTGTTCTGTGCAAGTTGACCGGTGTCAGCAGCAGCCATTCTCAGATCATCAATGACATCTTGCACCCATCGTCTTCTAGGTCTTTCTTTCATTCTTTTCCAGGCACCATTCCCTCCAAAATTATCTTCTTTAGGCACTCATGTCGTTTGATGTGTCCAAACTATTTAATTTTCCTTGATGTTATGCCTATACTAGCCAACTCTCTTTAATATAAAGCTATGCAGAACAGAAGCATTTTTATTTTCTCTGTCCATGATATTTTATATATTATTCTGTAGCATTTGCATGCAAAGGCATTAATGATTGTCTCCGCCGCTTTGTTAATGGTCCATGTCTCACAACCATACGTTGCCAAGGGAAAATCTATACTGGTAGCACTACACTGTATCACTATACTGGTAGCACTATACTAATAGCACTATACTGGTAGCACTATACTAGTAGCACTATACTGTAGCACTGTACTGGTAGCCTCTGTCCAGAACTATATATGTAGCATTGCTGCAAACATTAATGTGTCGCTTTGTCAATGGTAGTCACTAACCTATTGCAGAAACTATACTGTAGCACTAATGTAGCACTATACTGGTAGCACTATACTGGTAGCCAAAAACATGCAAATAAAAAGAATTTTGTCGTTAATTGTCCCACACTGAGAGACATACTCGAGGAAGAGATCGGAACACTTATGGACTAATTGATTCGACGTGCAGTAATGATGATCTGACGACTAAACTAAATTAAATTAGAGCGGTATGGAAAAATTGCATGCAGTGGATATGTAGTGTATAGTTTTACGACATGAATAGAATATATGAAAGCATCTCTTGATATTACATTTTCAGAACACAAGCATAACTAAATTATCACTTAATAAGAATGTAACGAATCTCAACTGTAACAAAGAGTCGTCTACGACAGAACATCAGGAATGAATGCGAGATAAGACTACGAAAAGATGATTAGACGACATAGCAGAATCCTGTCAGAAAGGAAACACAAACAACTAGCACCCAAGCCACTAGAGAAACACAAAACAGAAACAGAAAACAACATGC
Source organism: Arion vulgaris (assembly GCA_020796225.1). Classification (NCBI taxonomy): domain Eukaryota; kingdom Metazoa; phylum Mollusca; class Gastropoda; order Stylommatophora; family Arionidae; genus Arion; species Arion vulgaris. The sequence goes on from CM036764.1 coordinate 49,017,375, forward strand.
TTTATAATATTAGTATTTAAAATAAATAGATTTTCTTGAACATCTAAATATTCTAACCGACGTATGAAATTGTAGATAATAAAATGTAGATAATATTTAAATCTAAACAGTGGAACCGTTTTATTAACGTTTAACTTCCTGACATATGTTCCCGTCTAGACAACGGGTGTTTCATATTGTGTATGTAATGTTATGATATTTTGTTTGGTGTATATTCTACAGTGTTATGTTTTACATTTCTCTTCATATTTTCTATTGGCAATTGAGTTTTTCTTTCGGAGATGTCAAGTTTTTCTTCAAATGTACATGGCCTATATTGGATACGGGTATATTTTATTGTGCAGTTATTCACGGGTTACGGAGTTCAGACTTATTGTGACTTATATAAGAGAGTTGTAAATGACTAAATATATAGAAAGTCAGTTGAATGCATTTGAAAATAGATGTCTTCGAAAAATAAGGAACGAATTCAGGAGAAGGGATGAATCAGAGAAATGTCTGGTCAACTACTAGTAACAAGTGTTATAAGAAGGAGAAGATAGAGATATGTTTGGCATACATTAAGAAGAAATGTCTGGTCAACTACTAGTAACAAGTGTTATAAGAAGGAGAAGATAGAGATATGTTTGGCATACCTTGAGAAGAAATGTTGTCAAAAAGTAACAAGTGTTATAAGAAGGAGAAGATAGAGATATGTTGGATACATTAAGAAGAAATGTCTGCAACTACTAGTAACAAGTGTATAAGAGGGATAGGATATGTTTGGCATACATAAAGAAGAAATGTCTGGTCAACTACTAGTAACAAGTGTTATAAGAAGAGAGATAGAGATATGTTTGGCATACATTAAGAAGAAATGTCTGGTCAACTACTAGTAACAAGTGTTATAAGAAAGAGAAGATAGAGATATGTTTGGCATACATTAAGTAGAGATGATCAAAGAATACCAAAGCAGGCATTGAAGTGGGAGGCAAAGGGTTCAATAAAAAGGATAGCAGAGTGGTTACTGGGCCCAAATTTGGGGTGTAAAGAATAGAACCACTGTTACCTGCCATGCATGTCTTAAGCGGCGACTAAGGAGGTTTGGCTGAAATCGGATGCACATGTCCTAAACGTAAAGTCTATGCGTTTAGGGCTTACCAAACAAATGTGCAACGTATACACGTTCTTGGCAAAGATCAACCATATCATAAAGAGTGATTAAAATTGGTCGTAAAGAACGAACGCAAAGAACAAAAAGAATAAAAAGGACCCAGTTCTATAGAAGAGATTTAGATAGTTACCCAGGACAGATCGGCATGAAGACATTACTTGCAAGCCCTATATAACGTATTATAGAACAAGAGAAATATAAGTATATATGTATATGTATAAATACGGGCAATGAAGGGAGTTACATTATATGACAGATGTGCTTTGCAGAACATCTCATGCATGACACTAGCCTGAAAAACTCAAGATCTCTGACTAGTTTTTCTTGCTTTTCCATTGCCATTTTCAAGACTTTTTATTGTCCTGTTGCCACCGTAGTTTTGATCGTCCTCCACTTAATCTTCCAGAGCTGATATTATTTGTTTCATTATACGTTACATAAATCATGCAAGCAATTTCTCTATACCGCTTTGTCCTCAGAACTCGTTCAACATCTTCTGTGGAATTGAGTCTGCTATATTTCTGGTCCTCTTCTGTAAAGTTCGTTTCAGGTTTTTCTATGGTGCCTCTTCTGTATTGAACCATTATAGTTTCCTTTCATTGCCTGCACGGCTATTCTTTGATCAATTGTTCAGAGAGTACTACCAACATATAATTTATTGCTTCATCATCATCATCATCAAGTAGCTTGTCCCTTCCGGAACCTGGCTCCCATGACAGCATTCCTGAAATAAATCTCTGTTCTGTGCAAGTTGGCTCAGAGCTGTTCTAAACTGTCTGCAGTTGTATTTATTGCTTACTAAAATTAATATAGAGTAAACTATGAAATCCGAAAAGAACTAAATCTGTGGCAACAAGAGAATTTGAGCGTTTCATCCATCCCCCAAAAACAGACGTTTTGAGATGGATTCGGATCGAAAGCTGAATACGCATTTCTCAAGTCGCGAATTCTGATGTACATCGAAAAAGCTGAACACAAGAGATATGGCAATCACCAGATGAGCTAAACGTAAATCGTGGATGACCGAAAACTGCAGAGATGGAAAAACAGCGTAGAAAATGAACATGAATAAGAAATGAATGGTAGCTGGAACACAATACAGAGGAAGGCCATGAATACAGAACAATGGTATGCATTTGTTGCTGACTTAACGCAAGTGGCGTCACAGGCCAAAGAGTGAGAATCAGACCAGTGGATGAATGGAATACGTTAAGAAATGTTGAAATGAGGTCGATTAGTCTGATAGTTGAAGTAGGGGAACGTAGAAATGAATGAAGATGAATGGTATTACGTCAGTTGAAAGGCATAATCGTTTATCTTTGTTGAAGATTAACTGTTCTGGCCATATTGAGATAACCGTGTGGGTTCATGTTGAAGATAATCGTTTTCAATGTTGAAGTCTGGTCCATGCTAAGAAATATCGTTTCATAAGTAAAATAAACCGTATCGATTCAAAATTCATTTAATTTCCTTAAATTTAATAAAAAATCAGATGTTCCTCAATGTTCATATTTAAATTGAAGACATTGCTACGCCGTTTGAACTTTAGATTTTAGCAAACTTTGGCACCCGTGATTTGAAGATATGCATCTATTTTAAACTTAGGTTTCAGCTACTGCTGATGACAAATGAATCATTAAGTTTAAATAGAATTATGTGTGTTGAAATATAGTAAACCAGTTTGCTAGAACAATGGTGGATGTGGTTCCTCTAAAAGTGCAGGTGTTGAAGAAGAACCTGAGGATGCAATGGTTGCAGCAACAGTTGAAACACCAACTTGACCACAAACAGCAACAACAACGGTTGTTGTCTCCATCCAGAAAGTCATATCGTGTCAGCGACAAAGAACAGTCATATAGGTACATCAAATAGATATTACCACCAATGTTCCCCTCTTGTGGACAAACATTCCCATATTTGTAAGTTTGCTGTATACAACAAGTAGATAGTTACTGTCATTTTCGATAAATGGGATGTCATTTGCACGGTATTTGTATCATTACTTTCAGGATTGGTGAGGGTTTGGATTCCCAAAACTCGGTATATATATCGAAGTATTTTAGTGACACTTTATTAAGATTGTCTTTAAGCTTTTCTTGCCCGCCTGCCACTTCAATGGGGTTTTCAATTCTTCCGGATTGGCAGAAAAGTCACAGATTCTCCAGATTTACGGTGTTGTGGCACCGAACCGAAGGGTTACGATGTCCATGGCACAGAGCCGAAGAGCTCAAGTGCTTTTGGATTAAAAAAACAACAAAAGCATTTTCTCTGTCCACCAACAGATCGTCTGCCACATTTAATTATTTTATCGCCCGCCTCCGATAGAGCTACGAACTTGATCTCACCTACTTTGAGATTGCCGGTCTGGAAAATATTTCTCTACTATTATCATAATCAGGTGCCGTCTCCACATCGAAGGTTGGCTGCAATGAATCTCCAGCATCCTCTGTCTTTCACCTTGGTGTTACACACTGCCAGACTGTAACCTGTCCATTTCTTAAAGTTTCCTCCCACTTATCTCTCGGTCTTCCTCTTGCTCTTCCCCCTCAACTTTCCCTCTAGTAAAGATTTTATCATGGTGTCATGTCTTTTATGTGCCCAAAATACTTTACTTGTCTGAATTTTATTTCTCTTAATAATTGTTTCATGCCTAGTTTTCCTAAAACTTGTTTATTTGTCTGTTTTTCTGTCCATGAAACCTATTCTTCTATATATCCACATCTCAAATGCATCAATTCTGTCTTCTAACTGCTTGTTCATTGTCCATGTTTCTACTATTATCGCACTGAGCTAATAACTCGAGCTAGAGGCAGTACTTTACATCTCACCAGGCCCCTCCACCCCACCCCGTCGCTAACACTCTTGTTCTTGACTTCAACATATGTTTATTATATCTGACTCGCTTCGCAACAGTTTTCATAATTTTCTAAATACATCAGTGTCGGTGCTACAGAGTTGCGCACTGAAGCTGAGGTCTTTCTGTGCACGAAAGATCGGAGCAGACATGATTAATCACAAAGGGGATAATGACGGTCCATATATATATATATATATACGGCCGCGTGTTGCCTGGCTCGCAAGGGGAGCAAAGAATTGTAACACTGCGACCTACAAGCCATGTCGTAAGAGGCGACTGATATAGGGGCATAGGAAACCAACCCTGGTAAATAAAAAGCATCGCAGAAATCGGATGTGCTTACCTACTTGTAGGCGCATAAATGGCACAACGTACAATCGCTCTTAGTCTCAGATCCCATACAAATCACAAAGTGTGGTTAACAAGTGGAGCGTTCGAAGAAGAAGAATATATATATACAAGGGTCAGTGGGGCCGGACCCCACCAAAAAATAAGTGTATTTATTATTTTATAAATTGAAATAAAACCTAACCCAAAACCATGATTTTTCCGAACATTTCTGTCTGGCCCCACCAAAAAAATGAATCCCTGATATATAAGTATCCCAAAGTAGCATAGCATATATATATATATATATATATATATATATATATACCAGGAAGTAGACATAGCCATATTTAAATCCGTCCCATGTTCAATCGATAGACGTTTCTAATATATTCTATTATTATTTTGACAAATATATCAGCATGTATAAAAATGTATATGCAGACCTTGGTTTAGTGTGATCCAGGCTTAACATCGAATCTTCAAAAATATCTGTCAACTTTGTCCGACTTCTGGGTTTGTTGAACATTGTGTTAGTAAATATAGAAGACGGTACATATGCACAGTAACACCAAAATAATAACTCATCAAAAAATAATGACAAAGATATTTTTATCAACGGAGAGAACATTGAAAATGTGAACAGTTTTTAATATCTCGGTGTTGCAAGTCGTTCTGTTTACGAGTGATTTTTTCTCAGAGATTTTCTATGATTACTGCCGGGGCTACGCAGTTCGTGCTTTGTGCAATACTCTCGGTAGATAGCGTGTTATTTCCGCGTTGAGGGACCGAGATATATGGGGTAAATCCTGGTGAAATGAAGTCAATCTTTTGTTTTTGGATACTTTGTGAGATGGAAATTGAAAGAAGGAAAGTAAAGACAGCCGGCTGTTGAACCCATTGCGATTTCAATGAAAAGTACGGGCCTAAAACAGTTTTAAGCCTATACAGAGGCGACTCGTCATTAAGGGCCAGTGGGGCCGGGCCACACTAAAAATAACGTATAACGTGTTTTTATTATTTTATAAATTAAATATAGCAACCAAAAACCATGATTTATCCGGAAAAAATGTCTGGCCCCATCAACAAAAATAATCACGAGTCGCCACTGAACCTATATATCTCATTGTCTAAAAAGAGTTCCTTTACAGTTGTTGTTGTTGCTGAAGTCGGATGTGTGGGACTGGAAAATGTATGTACCCCAGCTCACGCGGAAAACTGCAACAATCCACGCTTTCAGTTCACCATACTGCATCTTGCTGTAACCAGCGGAAGTATGAGAACGAACAAGAAAGAAGGAATCTGAAATTTTTAATAACAACTGTACATACCAACTAACAAATTGATTCTCTCATCAATATTCTCTGTATTGTTGTCCATAAATTCTTGCATTTAAATACATCTTCTTCTTTTTTCTTCCACCATTTACTTCTTTATAGAAGTGTTGGGGGTGGGGGAGGTAGTGATTTTATATGTACTTGTGTTAAGGCATTTTGTAAGCTGATATTCATTTTCGTAAGGCTGTTTTTGATGCCGTCGCTCCATCCTTTGCGTGGTCTTCCTCTTGCCTTGTACTCATTTTACTTTTTATGTGTGGCTTTCTGTGGTAGGCGATACAACGACATTCTTGTCATGTGTTCAACCCTTTTAATCTGTTGTTATTTTATGAATTGCATGACTGGTTTCCTATCCAGTCTTCTTCTGATTTCTTCATTTCTAATTTTATCTCTTATTGTGACACCTTTAGCTCTTCTAATACACATCATCTCTGTCGTCATGATTTTCCGATCATTATCTACTGTTATATATATATATTCTATTAATGGCTAATTTCTCTCTGATCCTTGTGGAGCATAGGGCCTCAATAGTTGTTCGCCACTTTTCTCATTATCTGACTGATTCTGTATTATTTGCCAGGATAGTTCAGCACCATTGCATCTCCAGGTCTGTTTAGGATGACCCCTTTTACGTTTTCTTGCGGGTTCCACTCAAGTGCTTGTCTAGTCCCACTCGACTGTGCCTTCCGTAGTGTAGGCCCAACCAATCGTCTTTTCTCCTCTTAATCTGCGTCATCATGGGTTCCTGTCTGTCCTTATCCATAGGTATAAGTTATAAGTTGACAAAGGTCTGTTTAAATTGTTGCTTGAGCAGCACAAATCCTCCATCCTTTGTTATCATGGATGCAAGTTATGTTATGTTTTGTTATATTATCAACGTCCTGACATATTGGATATTCCCATTCGTGCTCTGTCCTCCGCTGCAACGGCCATCCTAAAGTCCAGTTTCTCACTCTACCCATGGGAAGTTGATTAGTATATCTTCTCTCTCTACCACGAAGACGACACTGTCTGGCATGTTCAAACTGTACCCATGGGAAGTTGATTAGCAATCATCTCTCTACACGAAGATAGACTGTTCTGACACGTCCAAACTTAACTCCTAATTCTCGAACCCGTTCCAATATCTGAGACTTGCCCATTTCACATAAATGAGAGCGTAACGTCAGAGCCGTTCGTGTCTATTATACACGAGAGCAGCCACTCAGGCGAGACCGTGAGGTTGGGGCCAGCGTAAGCATCGAAATCGACATCAAAATTAAAGGTTATTTCAAATAAAAAAAACAGTTAATGGACGGCATTTCGAAGACTTGCATCATACTAATAAAATATACCGTACGGTCCTGTGTACCGCATTGACGATATCGACTCTGTCCATACTTCTGCCCGCTTGAGTCGGGGCATTGTTTGCAATTCTTGAGTGCAAGTCTAGTTCTTATCCGCAAGTCTGTGTTTGCAACTCTATCATACGATCTCAGTCTAAGAAAATACCGAACACATACGTTGATAAAGGGTTAATATGTTCTATTAATAGTTAAATCAATTCGAGTGTGACCTCAACCAGAGAAAATATGTGTTAAATATAGACGAAATGATGCCAGGCTTAGTACGTAATCCTTACCTTACTGCTCCAACCTTATTGATGTCTTGGATGTACTAACATTTATCTTTGAAGCAGTAATGATGATATTGATGTTTGAGCAGATATCTGTGCAAAACCTACATTAAAAATAAAAGTGAAGAGAGCTGTGGTGTATTTTTTCATACCTATTTGTCATGATCGATATTAGTTGTTAACAATTTGACTTTCATGTATTTATTATCAATATCAAATACCTTGTCCTTAGCAGAACTTAGCCACCTTAACAGTCTTTCAGAATTTCTCTTTATCATAGGCCAGATGTCCTGATTTCTGCATCTGTCGTGCTCAAACCATCAGTTACATCCTGAATCCAATCGTCTCTGTGGTCTTACTCTTCTCCTCTTTGCCAGAATGCCTCCTTCCATGATGGTCTTCTCCAGCACTTCATGTCTTTTTATTCGTAAAAATACTTCAATTTTCTCATTCTTATCTGTATCATCAGCCAGTTTTCTTTGATTTTGAGTTCTTTCTGAATAGATCTATTTGTTCTCTTTTTTGTCCAAGATATACGGATGACTCTTTTGTAACACTTATATTCAAAAGCACATATGTTTTTCCACTGCCTTGTTAAATGTTCATGCTTCACACCCATACGTTCCCACTGGGAATATGCATGCTCTTAGTACCGCACGGCCCTGTTAGGAGTAGAATAGCTCAAGTGAAAGCAGCTTTTATGAAAATGAAAAACACGTTATGCGTGAATTCACTACCAAGGACAATGCGGAAACGAATACTCCAGTGCTATATTAAGCCAATACTTATTTATGACAGTGTATCATGGACAATGAACAAGCAATTAATAAGATCATTGGAAGCCATAGAGATGAGGTTTTACAGAGGAATGCTTAAATTTCTATGGACAGCCTCCTGTAATTTTCCTATCTACAAGTCTCTATTTGCAGCTCTGTCGTACCATCTCAGTCTGAGAACACGACAATGACATTTACTGTTAAAGGTATGAGTTTTAATTGCTTTTAGCTTGCTGAATGGAAACTTTGCAAGTCATACAACAAACAGATTTTACCTCCCTAGCGAGTCGAAGGTCGTGGGTTCGAATCCGGAACACGCGTTCTGTTCACGAGTGAATTTTTTTCCCATATCCACATATTATTGTTGCCGGAGATGCAGACTTCGTGCTTTGTGCAATACTCTTGGCAGATGGAGTCCCATTTCTGCGTAGAAAGACCGAGACATAGGGGTAAAATCCGGTGCAATGAAGGAAAATCCTTCCTTAAGTATATATATATATATATATATATATATATATATATATCATCATCATTCTCAGGTACGGGTTTCCACATCGAAGGTTGGCTGCAATGAATCTCCAACATCCTCTGTCTTTTGCCTTGGTGTTGCACACTGCCAGACTGTAACCTGTCCATTTCTTAAAGTTTCCCCCCACACTTATCTCTCGGTCTTCCTCTTGCTCTTCGCCCCTCAACTTTCCCTCTAGTAAATGTTTTATCATGGTGTCATGTTTTTTTATGTGCCCAAAATACTTTACTTGTCTGAATTTTATTTTTTAATATTTGTTTCAAACTAACGAGCAATCTTTGCACATTTGCAGAACAGGTTGATCTCCAGATTAATTCTGCCAAGACCAAAATTATGGACCTCACAAACTCGACAGACAACATCGTAATAAATAGCCAAACACTGGAGAAAGTTGAACATTTTACATATTTGGGCAGTAAAGTGTCAAACAACGGAGACACGATGAAAGAAATAAACTCTCGTATTGCTATAGCAGCTAGTGCCTTCACTAAATTAACGAATATCTGGTAGTCTCAAGACCTTAGTATATGCACAAAAGTTAAATTATTTAGGTATTGTGTGATTCCTGTACTGACCTACGGTTGTGAAAGTTGGAAATCAACAAAGAAAATTGATAAGAAACTGACAGCTTTGAGAATAAATGTCTACGAAAATTATTAAAATTCAAATGGAGTGATTTCGTTTCTAACAACACAGTGAGAGATAGAACACACCAACAACCCGTATCAAATATTATAAGGAAACGAAGGTGGAAATATTTAGGTCATGTTCTTAGATCAGACGAAAAGAGACTAAATCGACAAGTCCTTATGTGGTCACCAGTTCTGAAAAGAAAACGTGGAAGGCCAAAGACCACTCTTCGAAGAACCATCCAACAAGAAAGTAAACTATTGGGATGTAAAACCATACAAGATCTCCAACTGCTAGCAACGAACCGTATCACATGGAGATCTAAAACCTCTTCCCTATGTGCCACCCTTGGCACGAAAGGAACAAACTAACTAACTAACTAATAATTGTTTCTTCATGCTTAGTTTTCCTAAAACTTGTTTATTTGTCTGTTTTCTGTCCATGAAACTCTGCCTATTCGTCTATATATCCCCATCTCAAATGCATCAATTCTGTCTTCAAACGATTTGTTCATTGTCCATGTTTCCGAGCCATACATTAATATTGGATAAATATAGCATTTGATCATTCTCATTTTTAGCCTGTTTGTAATTTGTTTGGATGTCAGTAACTTTCTCATACTACTGAAATTATTCTTGGCCATTCCTATTCTTTTTTTTAATTTCTGTTATACATCTGCCATATCTGTTATCATCTGACCAAGATATAAGAAACTTTTTACTTGATGTAGTAATTCTCCATGTATTTTTATATTCATTTATGGTTTCACCATTTCCTTGTTGATTACCATAGTATTTGTTTTCTGTATGTTAATGTCTAATCCATATTTCTTGCTAGTTCTGTCCAATTGGTCCACTAGTTCTTGTAATTCCGGTTCTCTTTCTGCTACCAATACTGTGTCATCTGCATATCTTAAGTTGTTTATTATATATATATATATATATATATATATATATATATATAGATCTCCGTATAGAGAGACAGACAGACAAGCATACATACAGATAGAAAGATAGATATATGATAGATAGATAAATAGTTAGATAGAAATGTTTGCTCTCAATTTTCAAGAAATTGCTTTTCTATTATTTGTCAAATATGTAGGCTTGTGACCGATAGAGGCGACGAGGATAACTTGGTTGAATATGATCAGCTGGACGAGTCAACAACAAATAGTGATGGGATCGTCAGTACATCAGATAAGGCATCATCCTCTAGAAAATCGTATTCTAGTAAGCAGTTTCCATGTACAAGGTAAGCGAGCAAGTGTATTTTCTTCTTCCCTTTCAGCTCTCCAACGGAGCACAGCTCTTCAACAAACTTCTTCCAGCTCTTTCTCTCTCCTGCCATCCTTTCCAATTCTTTCCATGTTTTACCTATCTTTTAAATATCAGTCTCCAGCTCTCTTCTAATATTGTGGCTTTCCCCTACTATTCTTTCCCTGCAGGTTCCACAACAGTGCCTGTCTTGCTATGCTTGCAGTCGGTCTTCTGAATGTGCGTCTATCCTTAGCTCTTTCTCCACTGCTATCTGCTTAGTTAAGTATCTATACTCTTAAGTTTTTCTCATTTCTCTTCTGGTTCACATTTGCTGTTAAGCGTCGTCAGGAAAAATAAGGTTCTCTCCTGGTCTCGATGTGCTTTGCAGTTTGTGAACCTGTACTAGTTGTAGTACATTGGTGATGTTATATACAATTAATTTTGTCCGTTTCTTTTGCTCAGTACTTGTATATATGTTCAAACTCAGATCAGAAATACTATATGATATCAGAGAAGAGCATATTTTGAAAAAGATATTATAAGTTTATATAGATTATAGTACCAAGTGGTATTAAAATAGTAACGTCGCATATTTAGTATCATATAGTACCAGATGCAAACAAGGATTTAGATATCATATAGTTTTAGATGTCATCGATAAGATTTAGATGTCATCATAAGTTTTAGATGTCATCATATAGATTTAGATGTCATCAGATAGTTTTAGATGTCATCATATAGATTTAGACAATATTAGTAGCTCAAATAGGTTTCTCTTTTGGTCTCTGACATGCCACATTAGTTTACTGACAAGAATGAATAGTAGTCTGAATGGCAACACTTAAATCACTCACATCCGTGCTACTAAGCCTCATACGTTCGTGATTCCACCATTACTGCATGACTTTAATGTTATACTGCCATGGTATTGTTCTTCATCGATGTCATTCTCTACTTCCATATCTGATTGATTATCATCATAAGAAAAGTTGAGCTTGTTAACCAATCAAAGTTATCTCACTGCCCTAATTTGCTTACATTCCCGAAAAATGTTCATTTTTGGAAATAAAAATGCACTCGTTTGAACATCGTTCTTATTTTTCTTCTTCAATCCTTATATCATCCACTTGTGTGATTTGTATGTGATCTGAGCCTAAGGGCGATTGTACGTTGTGCCAATTATAGCCTAGAAGTAGGACAGCAAATCGATTGATTTGATACCTTTATTTCTGGAGTACCTTCACAGGTCATACATCATTCTCCTCTTATGACATGCCTTGTAGGTCGCATTGGAACTAGTCTGAGTTTCTCTGCGGCTCCGGCACCACACGGCGGTTTGAACATCAAACGTTTAAACATTGTTTATCAGTGCTTTCTCCTCATGAAATCTCACTGAACGGAAAAATGGGAACAGAAGGGTGTATTAACCGATACATTTAAGCAACATAAACACGCGGTTTTATTACAAATTAAATTCTCCGCAAATATTTAATTCTTATTTTTCCTGTTTGTTGACCTACATGCTATGATATAACAATAAAGCTCGTCCAGTGGTTGAATGGACTGTTTTCGGATATATATATGCTATGTTGTGCTTAATACTCCCTTTGTTTTCATTCCTGTGCAAGGTTACGAAATGGCGACTTTTCAGTAGGTTCATATATAGCTTCAAATTCCTGCTGTTGTTAATGTAAAAACACAATATACACTATTGTGTTTAAATATAATCAAATTTCATATGTAACTCTAGAATAGTGTGCAGTATCACTCTGTTATAAAATATAATTATGAAGTTATATCTGTATGAACTAGTCACAATCTAACTAGCTGACGATGGTGCAAATTACACTGATGAAGTACGTTGTTAATATTCATTGCAGAAGAAACATGTTACAACGAAAATGTACAAAGTTTAGTTCTTTGACAATGTAACACGTTAACTATACTAAAATTATTTAAACAAATATTTAGAGGTTAACAAAAATATATTGAGAAATCTTAATTGTAATGAGATTTTGTGAATGAATGAGAAGTAAGATGAGAATTGTTAAAATAGAAATGAAATTGTAACAACACTGTAGAATATAATAATTCAAGAATAAATTAATTTTAAAGAATTTTATTTCATTATAGTGTGGAGAAAAATGGTTGACAAATAATTCTATGTTATCAGCTGACGAAAGTTCAATCTGAAAAATCTCTATGTCTGGTCATTTATAATGGCTAAAAATGTCATAGACAAAGAATTATGATAAATTACAGTTAAATTCTAATATATTTAACATATCTAACATACCAAAATGTTATATATATGTATATAATAAATATAATTCCTCTCGTACCGTTAAACGTTACATAGGGCCTGCAAGTAATTTTCCTTTCCCTACGCTATATCCTGGGAACTCGCTCAATCCCTCCATGGAACTGAGACCGATATTTCCTGCCTCTCTCAACAAAGTTCTTTTCTGGGTCTCCTTAGGTCGACCTCTCTTTCTTGAACCCTTTGCATCCCACTTCAATGCCTGCTTTGATATTCGTTGATCATTTCTCCTCAAGGTGTGCCCAACATATCTCCATCTTCTCTTTCTTATAACAGTTGTCACTAGTGGTTGACCAGACATGTTTCTGATTTCATCACTTCTCCTGAATTCGTTTCATTTTATATTCATTATTTTTCGCAGACATCTATTTTCAAATGCATTCAACTTGCTTTCTATATCTTTAATCATTTTCCAACTCTCGCTAGCATATGTTAGGATTGATACAACATTTGAATTGAAAATTCGTAATTTTGTTTTAATACTATACATACTATATATATATATATATATATATATATATATAAATGCTAATCACAGTAACATAAATTTAAACATCTATTTTCATAAATGCATAAGGATATAGTTGACTTCTTCATGAACTATGTAATGTTTAACATAATTTTAATTTATAATTTATATAACGCCAGTTCGATGTTGATTAATCAATCTCTTTGCATATTTGGTATGTTGTTCTTTTCGGGCTGTACCGATATTGACGCCTATCTCTCTCAGTCTGGTCAGCGAGTGGGACTCAAAATCCTGAAACTCTTATATTCGAAAAGACTCTCTCAGTGCGTTAAGAATGTCATTTCGGCCCATTGCAGCTCCCTCCAATCAATCAATCAATCAATCAATCAATCAAAGCTTCAGATAAATTATTCTCATTTTTAATCATGTACTTAAATTTTTTTATTTTAAATCAATATTTTATTCAGGCAACCCTTGCTAAGAAATAGTCCTGCTATATCTCCAGTCACAGGTGTAATATTGCTAAAAGATACCAGATCGCCCTGCTCAGTTCTTTGGGATTTCTACTGTCCTTTGGTATCAGATGCAACTTAGGCATTGCAGTTTTGGACATGACTAAAAGTACGACCACGGATCTAGATGATGATGGAATTTTTAGTATCAACGATTCGGTGCAGGTCAGTGTGTGTTCTTTATTTACTCTTTGTTAGTTAACAGAAAAATTAGATACTTTGGCGACATCAATCGTCACGATGACTTGGTGAGAACAATATTAGAGGGCAGGGTCACAGGACGCACAGGCAGACCTTCTTTGCGTAAACCTTTTGCTTTGTATCCATTGTTATCAGAGTATCATTCAACCAGAATCATAAAAATCAGTGTTCTAATAGTAACGAATGTCAGAGATTCTTTCTACATCTATCAACAATGTCTCTACTCCTCTACCATATCAAAATTAACGTGATAGTAATTCCAAGCATGTCTTCCCAGTAATATATAGATCAGTACTACCTCAATAAGAATAGGAACAAACAAGTCTCATCCACACCATGTGATTCATGTACGTCTAGAATTCTGTGTATCGAATCATTCAACTCGGTGTCATTTCTGTCGATCACTAATCTAGTTTCTAGATTATATTTGATGTCCAATGCTACCTCTCAACGCTATCTTAATGAAATTTTAGTTACCAAGAAATCTTCTACATGTCCATCAGAGAGCTAACATCTTCTATGCTCTCTACTAAGCTACCTCAAGTACTGCTACAGACCTTGCCACTGGCTTCTGTCCTCCATCAAAGAATCTCTTGGACAGAGACCATGAATTGCTGGTTCCTGAATCAGCCCAAGGTTCTGTCTCTCTTCATTTGTCGGTTTCAGTCTTATTTATACTGTCTAACAATTTCGCAACAAGAATTCATAAAGTTTTCAGAAATGTACTATTATGGTGTTTACAAAACAAGTTAACTTAATTCACGACGAATAAATATATTTTCTTTCCAAGTCGACCTAATTACGCAATACTTCCGGCTTCCAGAAGAGTTCCGAATATCTCAAACTGCTAATTGTGAGCGAAAACTTCCACTAACTATTCTGCACTGTTCAAATTATTACGCATGTTCACACCACATTTGCTTCAAGACAAGTTGTTGTCGCAAAAATAAAACCTACAACTGGATCACTCCTTTTCCTCAATTATAGCACTCAAAATAGGGGTCATGAACCTTGTTTACCAGATCCGTCCAACGAACCGAGTAATTATTTCAAAACCACTAGTTTATCTCTCTCTGTTACACATAGAGAAATCTAGAGAGTATAATGTAGATCTATACTCATGCTTTATTGACTACTCAAATGCATTTGATTGTGTAGAACAGCAGGAATTGTGGAAAATAATGGGAGAAATGGGATTTCCATTATATTTAATACAGATCATAAGAGAACTTTATAGTAATCAAATGGCGGCTGTAAGAACATACATCAGATAAGTTTGACAGAAGACAGGGAGTCAGACCAGACTGCATTTTGTCTCTTTGTCTTTTAACATATATGCAGAAAAAACTTAATGAGCGATGTTACAAAAAATAGTGGTAAAGAACAATACGATTCTTTTATAATCGGAGGAAGAGAAATACCTGTACTAAGATATGCTAAAGTTACAGTGTTACTGTCAATGTCGTTAAAAGGATTGATAAATTAATAATAAAAGTGCAAGAGAAAAGATAAAAACAAAAATCGATGTAGCAATGTGGCAAAAACAAAAATAATGACATTGGATAAAACTAGCAAGACAAAGGATATTTGTATTAACGGAGAGAAAATAGAACATGTGAACAGTTTTGAATATCTTGGTTCACTGATAAACAATCGATGCAAATGGGATGAAGGAAATTTAAAAAAGAACAAACATGGCTTTACAAAAAAATTAAACAACCAAAAATAGAATGGAATGAAACTGACATGAAAACAAACATCAGAATACTAAGAGCCTACATATTTCCAGTGGCAATGCATGGGTGTAAAGCATGAAAATTTAACGAGGCAGTGGAAAAACAGATATGTACTTTTGAATTTAGGTGTTACAGAAGAGTCCTCCGTATATCTTGGACAGAGAAGAGAAGAGTCCTCCGTATATCATGGACAGAGAAGAGAAGAGTCATCCATCTATCATGGACAGAGAAGAGTCCTCCCTATATCATGGACAGAGAAGAGAAGAGTCCTCCGTATATCATGGACAGAGAAGAGAAGAGTCCTCCGTATATCATGGACAGAGAAGAGAAGAGTCATCCATCTATCATGGACAGAGAAGAGTCCTCCATATAGCATGGACAGAGAAGAGTCCTCCCTATATCATGGACAGAGAAGAGAAGAGTCATCCATATATCATCGACAGAGAAGAGTCCTCCGTATATCATGGACAGAGAAGAGTCCTCCCTATATCATGGATAGAGAAGAGTCCTCCGTATATCATGGACAGAGAAGAGTCCTCCGTATATCATGGACAGAGAAGAGAACAAATATATCTATCCAGAAATAACTAAAAAAAAACTTGCTAATGCTACACATAATGTTAAAATTGAAGGTGATTGGACATTTAAAGAGAGACACGAAGGGTTGGAGAAGACCATCTTGTAACAAAACATCTCAGCAAAGAGAAGTAGTGGAAGATCACGAAGAAGATGAATTTATAATGTAGTTGATAATTTTAGCGTGACTACAGGAAATGTTCAGTTAATAGTCTCTCTCTCTCTCTCTCTCTCTCGCTCTGCCTTTTTAATCCAGATTAGGACATATGCCCTCAACTAACTCATGCCAAGTATGTCTATCTCTAGCTATCTCATGCAGTTCCCTCCAACTCTTCTTTATATTGTTTATCTCTGTCTTCAAATTCCATCTCCGTGTATTTCTGGCCTCCCTTCATCGGTCTCTGTGGGTTCCAGGAAAGGACATTTCTTGGTATATTCCCATCAGATTTTCGCAAAGTGTGTCATATCCAGCTCGTCTTTTTAGTATCTCGGTTCATTGAATCTGTCTTGTTCTCTCCATAAGTTCCTCATTTGTGACCCTATCATACCTTCTCAGTCCCTCTATTCTGTGCAGACACCAGTTGATGAATTTATGCGTTATTATTTTAGTAGCTCTCCATGTTTCTCACTCATACAGCAGAATTGCTTTAACATTGGAGTTAAATATCCTAACTTGTTTACTAGATTTGACTTGTTTAGACTTCCATAGATTTCTCAGCGCCATGAAGGCTCCTCTTGCTGTCTGTATTCTTATTTTACTGTTAGAGTTAATTGTCAGAGAAAGGGACAGAGTTTGTTGGAGAGCAACAGTCAACTTTTAAAGTATGGTTGAGTGAGAGTCTCAATACTTGTATGAGAGCTGATGAAATGAGACTAAGACATCTCAATGATAGAAAATGGGACCGGCGAAATCAACATTCGTAGAAAAATCCTCACTAAACAAATTTACTTAAGTCGTACTTTCGCCATGTTGTATCGGTTCATCATCATCATCAAATAGCTTATCCTGAGCAGAACCTTCCCACCCCAACAGTCCTCTGGAATATCTCTCTCTCATAGGCCAGATGTCCCGTCTCTGCAGCTGTCATGTTCAAACCATAAGTTACATCCTGAATCCATCTTCTCCGTGGTCTTCTTCTTCTTCTCTTTGCCGGTATGCCTCCTTCCATGATGGTCTTCTCCAGCCCTTCATGTCTTTCTATATCTGTTAGCTAACAATAATTGGACCATTGTGGAATTGCTTGATATGTAAATTATACCTCTCATTGTCGCATGCCTGGTAATTTGTATGGTGTAGCTGTGTTGCCCAAGCGTCAACTACCCACTCTAAGCTTCGCTGATAGAGTCCAGAGTCTGGTTGCAGGAGCTGCCTGTAGGAATCATATGATGCCTGTCTGCCTTAGGGGCACCACTCCGGATTTTCTTTTTGGATTTACTCCCACAGCCACCCGAGTGGTTACCGGGGCCCAAATTTGGGGTGTAAAGAATAGAACCACTGTTACCTACCACGCATATCGCAAGAGGCGACTAAGGAGGTTTGGATGAAATCGGATGCACATGTCCTAAACGTGCAGAAGTCTATGCGTTTAGGGGCCTACCAAACCAATGTGCGACGTATACACGTTCTTGACAAAGATCAAACATATCACCAAAGTGTGATTAAAATTGGTCGTAAAGAACGAACGCAAAGTAGAAGAAGGAGAAGACTCCCACAGCCTTTGCTTCTCCTGAGAATCCCACAGGACAGTTGGGCGAGTTGTCCATTGATTAGAGTTTGGTTCTGGGATATTAGAATAAATTCACTCATTGTTGTTCGCATACCATATGTCTGGGACCAGACCTCCTCCGTTACTTTCTGTTTGAGTTTACTCCTCAACGGACAATCTCGTATAAACGACATAGGAAAGTATATCTCCTCCACGAGCAATGTTAGTCTTTTACCTTGCTATCAAATACGAAAAGTGGAGGCTGGTTCGGTGTGCATGCAATGGACTGAATCACGTCACGGTCAACAATTTGCAGAATCACACTTATCTTCATTCTGGGGCATATGGCTGTCGTTGGCAATGAGAGAGCAGACAGGCTGGCTGGCTATGCCACCATATCAGAGGGCCAGCCAATGGATATAGCTGATATTTTGAACGCCCTCATAGAGTGTGGCCGCAAGGATGATTTTTATTTAAACCAATCCACGTCAACTACTAGATTTCAGGAGCTGGGTTTGAAGATTGGAGTAGCAAGAAAAGAACAGCATAACAGGTACGTGAGTAGGCTCATCAATCAAAATCGAACTGGCACGGTCAGTCGCTGGACGCTGTTGGAGATATTGCGAAGGAGATCGGAGCACCTATGGACATGTCCGGAGTGCAATGAAAATATTACAAACTGAAACTTGCTATTAAAGTTTCCCAGCTTACACCGCTGGTTGTATATATGAGGTTGTGTGTATTATTCACAAAATAACATAATGAGTGTACATGTGGCAAAGTGGCCAAGCTGTTTGCCTTTCGTTTTTAAAGTCATATATTTCATGATGTATTGTGTTTGCATCTCAGGAACCAGAGTTCAACTGGACGCCTGAAACTGTGGGTGTGGTGGACAGCTCGTTTTTCTGGGGTTATATTATCACACAAATACCAGGTGGATATCTTGCCTCGAGGGTATCAGCAACCAGGTAGGGTTAAACATAGGATACCATAGCAACATCTAAACAGGTAGACATATATACTTTATTTTTTCTTTTATCGTCACAGTGTTACTGAATTGTTTGCCCAGTGTCGTGATTTCCTGTTTTTGTCTTTCGCTGCTCTAGTGAATTGGGGTATACTTTTTTCTGCTTTATGAAACAGGATTCTGTATGTTGTATGCCAGTATGAACATTGGATAGAACAGAGGTTGGGATAAGAAATCACAAGTCTAACGGAAATAAGATACCTATGGAAAGAATAACTTTGGAAAGAATAACAATGGAAAGAATAACAATGGAAAGAATAACTATGGAAAGAATAACAATGGAAAGAATAACTATGGAAAGAATAACTATGGAAAGAATAACTATGGAAAGAATAACAATGGAAAGAATAACTATGGAAAGAATAACTATGGAAAGAATAACTATGGAAAGAATAACAATGGAAAGAATAACTATGGAAAGAATAACTATGGAAAGAATAACTATGGAAAGAATAACAATGGAAAGAATAACTATGGAAAGAATAACTATGGAAAGAATAACTATGGAAAGAATAACAATGGAAAGAATAACTATGGAAAGAATAACTATGGAAAGAATAACAATGAAAAGAATAACTATGGAAAGAATAACTATGGAAAGAATAACAATGGAAAGAATAACACTGGAAAGAATAACTATGGAAAGAATAACTATGGAAAGAATAACAATGGAAAGAATAACTATGGAAAGAATAACTATGGAAAGAATAACAATGGAAAGAATAACTATGGAAAGAATAACTATGGAAAGAATAACTATGGAAAGAATAACTATGGAAAGAATAACAATGGAAAGAATAACAATGGAAAGAATAACACTGGAAAGAATAACTATGGAAAGAATAACAATGGAAAGAATAACTATGGAAAGAATAACTATGGAAAGAATAACTATGGAAAGAATAACAATGGAAAGAATAACTATGGAAAGAATAACTATGGAAAGAATAACTATGGAAAGAATAACTATGGAAAGAATAACTATGGAAAGAATAACAATGGAAAGAATAACTTTGGAAAGAATAACTATGGAAAGAATAACTATGGAAAGAATAACTATGGAAAGAATAACTATGGAAAGAATAACTATGGAAAGAATAACTATGGAAGGAATAACAATGGAAAGAATAACAATGGAAAGAATAACTTTGGAAAGAATAACTATGGAAAGAATAACAATGGAAAGAATAACAATGGAAAGAATAACTATGGAAAGAATAACTATGGAAAGAATAACTATGGAAAGAATAACTATGGAAAGAATAACAATGGAAAGAATAACAATGGAAAGAATAACTATGGAAAGAATAACTATGGAAAGAATAACTATGGAAAGAATAACTATGGAAAGAATAACAATGGAAAGAATAACTATGGAAAGAATAACAATGGAAAGAATAACAATGGAAAGAATAACTATGGAAAGAATAACTATGGAAAGAATAACTATGGAAAGAATAACTATGGAAAGAATAACATTGGAAAGAATAACAATGGAAAGAATAACAATGGAAAGAATAACTTTGGAAAGAGAGTTGAAAGATTGTGGCCTGACCTGGGAAACAATTGGTATAAAGGTGGAAGAACGGAAACAATGGACAACTTTTGAAAGAATCCCTGTGTGTCAAACAGGAGAGAACATAGATTGATACACAGATAGATAAATAAATAGATAGAAAGATAGATAAATAGATAGATAGATAGAAAGATAGATAGATAGATAGATATATAGATAGATAGATAGATAGATAGATAAATAGATAGATAGATAGAAAGATAGATAAATAGATATCTAGATAGATAAATAGATAGATAGATAGATAGATAGATAGATAGATAGATAGATAGATAGATAGATAGATATATAGATAGATAGATAGATAGATAGATAGATAGATAAATAGATAGATAGATAGAAAGATAGATAAATAGATATCTAGATAGATAAATAGATAGATAGATAGATAGATAGATATATAGATAGATATATAGATAGATAGATAGATAGATAGATAGATAGATAGATAGATAGATAGATAGATAGATATATAGATAGATAGATAGATAGATAGATAGATAGATAGATAGATAGATAGATAGATAGATAGATAGATAGATGGATGGATGGATAGATAGATAGATAGATAGATAGATAGATAGATAGATAGATAATAGATAGATAGATAGATAGATAGATAGATAGATAGATAGATAGATAGATAGATAGATAGATAGATAGATAGATAGATAGATAGATAGATAGATAGATAGATAGATAGATAGATAGATAGATTGAAGGATGATTGGATGGATGGATAAATGGTTGGATAGATGGTTGGATGGATGGATAAATGGTTGGATAGATGATTGAATGGATGAATAAATGGTTGGATAGATGGTTGAATGGATGGATGAATTTGTGGCTAAGGGGTTAAACCCTTGCCTTGTGAGTCGAAGTTCGTGGGTTCGAATCTGGACCGCGCCATTCTTTCTGTTCATGATGCATTTTTTTGAAAAGACTTCTAGGATTGTAACAATATTCTCGACAGGTGGCGCGCTATTTCAGCAGAGAGAGACCGATCCATTTGGGGTAAAACCACTTAAATAAAGTCAATACTTTGTCTGTAAACTTTGATTTCTAGCAAATGTCAAGTGAATTCCATAATATTAATGTATTGACTTACCAAACAAAAGAAAGTAGACCAAAGGTGAGGAATTGGAATCTGGAACTAACCTATTATTACTCTGCACGCCTACAGCATGTGCGAACTGTATTGATAATGCTGTTATCTATTTTCAAGGATTGCAATTATTATTGTGATTTTGCATTGACATTTCTAAGAATAAACAACGGTTAAAAAACAAATTGATCGACAGATCAATGAGAGACTGGTGACCTACTACAGTAGACCAGGAAGATCTAACCAGAAAGGGAATCTCTTCACTTAACATATCTTTTAGTGGTTTATGTTGAATAGAGCGCAGGCTTCTTGTCCAAAAGGTACTGAGTTTGTTTTAAGCGTGGTTCGGTATAATTTACCAGAGATCCATAAAATTGAGTTCCAATTCTTCTTCGAACGCTCCATATCGACCATGATTTGTATGTTATCTGAGTCTAAGAGCGATTGTACGTTGTGCCATTTATGCACCTACTAGTAGACCAGCACATCCGATTTCTGCGACGCTGTTTATTTACTTGGGTAACTTTTCTATTCGTCTACATTAGTTGGCTCTTATAACATGTCTTGCAGGTTGAAGTGTTACTATTTTTTGCTTCTCTTGCCAACCCTGGCAACACACAGGCGGTAGTTTAATTCGAGACGGAAGATAACAAGTTATTACTATACTAGAATTCAGTGGCGGCTCGTGATCGTTTTTGTTGGTGGGGCCAGACACAAATTTTCGGGAAAATCATGACTTTAGGTTAGGTTATATTTTAATTTATTAAATAATAAATACACGTTACACATTATTTCTGGTGAGGTCCGACCCCTCTGGCCCTTAATGACGAGCCGCCACTGCTAGAATTCATACAGGACGACCAGGACAAGAAAGCATCACAATCATCGTCATGATCGTAATCATTAGCATCATCATCACCATCAACATCATCATCAACATCATCAACATTATCATAATCATCGTTATCATAATCAGCATCATCAACATCAACATCGTCATCAACATCATCAACATCAACATCATCATCAACATCATTAACATCATCATCAACATTATCATCAACATCATCATCAACATTATTATCAACATTATCATCAACAGCATCATCATCAACATCATCCTTACCACCAACATCATCATCTACATGATCATCATTATAATCAACATTCACTTTCACCTTTCATTTCATAGATACAAATACTGAGGCCGGTACATTTAAGAAGATTGTACTAAAACGTGACTTGATTAATGTTTGACATATGATGGAGTTCTATTACGTTCTATATAAGAAGATTGTACTAAAACATGACGTGATTAATGTTTGACAAATGATGTAATTCTATTACGCTCTATATATAATGATTGAAATGTTCATGTGAGATTTTGAAGAACAAAATAGTATGTTTACATGGGAAGCATCCTGCTGTGTAAGAACAGATGCAGGAAACTCAGACTGGTTCAGTCAATTCGGGTGTGAAGCAGGGCTGCGTTATGTTACCTATGTTTTTTGAGTTAGCTATAAACTGGATCATGCGCAAATGCACCCAAGATGATCAACTAGGCATCAAATGGCTTAATAACAGCAGACTATTTGATCTTGACTTTGCCGATGAAGTGGTCATATTGAATTCAACCACACAAGCAACCCACAAACTAACGAGCGATCTTTGCACACTTGCAGAACAGGTTGGTCTCCAGATTAATTCTGCCAAGACCAAAATGATGGACATCACAAACTCAGCAGACAACATCGTAATAAATGGCCAAACACTGGAGAAAGTTAAATATTTTACATATTTGCGTAGTAAAGTGTCAAACAACAGAGACACGATGAAAGAAATAACTCTCGTATTGCTATAGCAGCTAGTGCCTTCACTAAATTAACAAATATCTGGCAATCTCAAGACCTTAGTATATGCACAAAAGTTAAATTATTTAGGTCATGTGTGATTCCTGTACTGACCTACGGTTGTGAAAGTTGGAAATCAACAAAGAAAATTGATAAGAAACTGGACAGCTTTAAGAATAAATGTCTGAAAATTATTAAAAGTAAAATGGAGTGATTTCGTTTCTAACAACACAGTGAGAGATAGAACACACCAACAACCCGTATCAAATATTATAAGGAAACGAAGGTGGAAATATTTAGGTTATGTTCTTAGATCAGACGAAAAGAGACTAAATCGACAAGTCCTTATGTGGTCACCAGTTGGGAAAAGAAAACGTGGAAGGCCAAAGACCACTCTTCGAAGAACCATCCAACAAGAAAGTAAACTATTGGGATGTAAAACCATACACGATCTCCAACTGCTAGCAACGAACCGCATCACATGGAGATCTAAAACCTCTTCCCTATGTACCGCCTTTGGCACGAAAGGAACAAACTAACTAACTAACTAACTAACTAACTAACTAACTAACTAACTAACTAACTAACTAACTAACTAACTAACTAACTAACTAACTAACTAACTAAATCAGCAATATGTGCTTTGTATCAGAAGACAACGTGAGTCTAGCATACCTAGCAGAAGGGACTTCGACTCCAGACATGTGTTTTTGTTGATAGCAGTCAAACAGCTTCCAGAAATACAGTTTCGGTTGTGAATTATGTCAGATTTCTACTGGACGAATAAGCTGTCAAGGACGAAACGGCGGTTCATTGTCCCGCAGTATAGAGCAGATAAACAATAGGTTTCATTACTTTTGGTTGAAATTCGGATGTATTCGGTCAACATGGAGTAGAGGCGTTAAGTTGAGCATAATATACTCAAGCTTACGACCCAAACAACTGAGATCACAAATAGTGGTTAACTTGGTTGGTACTGTGAGCTTTACATATATATATATACATATATATGAGAGAGAGAGAGAGAGATGTGTAGATATATATATATAGAGAGAGAGAAAGATAAATAGATGGATAGATAGATAGTTACTTGGTTGGTACTTTGGGCTTGGCTGGTATAATGGACTATGGGATGGCTGCTGCAGCGGAGGACAGAGCACGAATGGAAATGCCCAATGTGCCATGACGTCGATCGCATAACATAACATAACTTGGTTAGTAAGAACAAACATAAAAATGAACAATAAGTATTGATGTTTGAAATGAAATTTTCTTTATGTACAGGAATGACAACAAGAAGTTATCAATATTTAATTATAGTTCTAGCAGCAGGAAAGAAACATCGGTTAACAAAAGTCTACTTGACAGTTATAATAGAAAGAGGGAGATTTACACAACATCTGTGTTAAAGGGAGAATTTGTTAGAGCGCACAAATGCTATAAGACAGCCGTGTTAAAGGGAGAATTTGTTAGAGCACACAAATGCTATAAGACAGCCGTGTTAAAGGGAGAATTTGTTAGAGCACACAAATGCTATAAGACAGCCGTGTTAAAGGGAGAATTTGTTAGAGCACACAAATGCTATAAGACAGCCGTGTTAAAGGGAGAATTTGTTAGAGCACACAAATGCTATAAGACAGCCGTGTTAAAGGGAGAATTTGTTAGAGCACACAAATGCTATAAGACAGCCGTGTTAAAGGGAGAATTTGTTAGAGCACACAAATGCTATAAGACAGCCGTGTTAAAGGGAGAATTTGTTAGAGCACACAAATGCTATAAGACAGCCGTGTTAAAGGGAGAATTTGTTAGAGCACACAAATGCTATAAGACAGCCGTGTTAAAGGGAGAATTTGTTAGAGCACACAAATGCTATAAGACAGCCGTGTTAAAGGGAGAATTTGTTAGAGCACACAAATGCTATAAGACAGCCGTGTTAAAGGGAGAATTTGTTAGAGCACACAAATGCTATAAGACAGCCGTGTTAAAGGGAGAATTTGTTAGAGCACACAAATGCTATAAGACAGCCGTGTTAAAGGGAGAATTTGTTAGAGCACACAAATGCTATAAGACAGCCGTGTTAAAGGGAGAATTTGTTAGAGCACACAAATGCTATAAGACAGCCGTGTTAAAGGGAGAATTTGTTAGAGCACACAAATGCTATAAGACAGCCGTGTTAAAGGGAGAATTTGTTAGAGCACACAAATGCTATAAGACAGCCGTGTTAAAGGGAGAATTTGTTAGAGCGCACAAATGCTATAAGACAGCCGTGTTAAAGGGAGAATTTGTTAAAGGACGCAAGTACTATAAGACACCCATGTTAAAGGAAGAACTTGTTAAGGAACACAATTGCTATAAGACACCTGTGTTAACCATGTAGAAAAAAATGGCAGGTCTTGAGATATTATTTAACATTTCCATCAAAATTACGTGAGACCCATCTCACAATCTCATATGTAGCAATATTATTTAATAGTCTATTCCTTCTCCTTCAAGCTCTTCTTATTTATTTTTGCCCAAATTATAAGTCTTTCTTGATAAACTGTCTTGCTAAACTGTCTTGCTAAACTGTCTTGCTAAACTGTCTTGCTACACTGTCTTGCTAAACTGTCTTGCTAAACTGTCTTGCTAAAATGTCTTGCTACACTGTCTGGCTAAACTGTCTTGCTACACTGTCTTGCTAAACTGTCTTGCTAAACTGTCTTGCTAAACTGTCTTGCTAAACTGTCTTGCTAAACTGTCGTGCTAAACTGTCTTGCTAAACTGTCTTGCTAAACTGTCTTGCTAAACTTTCGTGTTAACCTGTCTTGCTAAACTGTCTTGCACAGACAGATATTAATGTTTTCTGTTTATTCATCAAATATTTAACCTGAAGTTCTCTCATAATTATGTATCCTCTAGAACTGTTTTGTTGTCTGTCACCACAAAAGGGAATGATATTTCACCACTTAGTTTTTGGGTTGTCTTCTATTAATACAATAAACAAAACAGTCCCGTATGGTGTTGTCATGTTGTTGTTTCAGTCCGTGAACAGAAGATCTAGTCTGATAAAGATATTAATAAACCTTTCGTCCGTTTCTGTGTGGTTGCTTTCTTGATTAATTCACAGAGTAATCCACGTGACTAACATCTTGGAGAGTGCCAATAATTTATGAGGGGCCAACACATGCCAACAAGATTTATTAAAAGCAAATATTTAGTGGGTCCAATATTTATGTATAATTCTTCGCAGAATACAGCAGTTGAATTTATAATGTAGAGCTTTCAACTCTACATATACTGATTTATGAAATCTCTAGTGTTCCATTCAAAAAGGGTATTCTAAATACCAGCTTGTAAAGACGTTGCTTTATTGTGTGTATACGCTGAGTTAATCTCTATCATGTGATAGATTACAACATGATTTACTGGCTACTTAAGCCCGTGTGTTGCTAGGGCCCTAAAGTAGATCAAAGAATAGTACCACTGCGATATACAAGGCATGTCGTAAGAAGCGACTGAGGTAGGGACTTCTGGAAGATATCCTAGTAAATAAAAAGTGTCGCTGAAATCAGATGAGCTGTCCTATATGTAAGCTCATAACTGGTACAACGTACAATCGCTCTTATACTCAGATCACATACAGATCACAAAGAGTGGTTTAACAAGTGGTCGATATAGAGCGTTCGAAGAAGAAGAAGGGGCTAATTAGGTTGATAATGTATAACTTAATTCAGAGACATAAGTTCATACTCTTCATAAGAAAAAATTGAAACGTATGAATGTAGTAGTTTTCAGTAGTGTGTTTGCTTTGTTGCTGTGCACAGTTCTGTTTTTATCCGTTATCGTAGTTTTTAGGAGATACAACTGTAGACAATTGTTATCATTTCAAGAAACTGCCAATATACTTTCTACCAGTTGCCCTTGCCGGTGCTACAGAGTTTGTGTGCAGTCGCTGAGATCTTCCAGTGTAAGAAAGAGATAGTAGCACACATGGTTACTCACTGAAGTGTAATGATGATGGTCATATCAATCATTCAATCAATCAATCACCTTCTACCAGTAGATTTTTTGTTGGTTATCATATAACTAAATTGGAACGGGACACTGCGGTCTCAGAGCATACTTCCTTAGAATGGGTCTCAGGGACTCGGCTGCCTACACCTATGAAGCACAAACGCAGTCACTCAAGCATATCTTGCAAGACTGCCTCATCCTAAGCAGCGTGAGAATGAAAACATTGCCAACAGAAACTACCTTGCAGAACAAACTATGGATGAACGCAGTGGCGGCTCGTCATTAAGGGCAAGTGGGGCCGGACCCCGCCAAAAATAATGTGCAACGTGTATTTATTATTTTATAAATAAAAGAAATAACAACCAAAATCCATGATTTTTCATAAAATATGTGTCTGGTCCTACCAGCAAAAATGGTCACGAGCCGCCACTGGATGAACCTTTGAAGCGCAATGTACTGTTTAAGACACACACGGAAGTAACCGCGAAGCAGATCGCAGCAAAAGAAGACGATATCATGAAACTCGAAATAAAATCGAAGGTAGACGAGACAGAGGAAGACAGAGACAATTTTGGATAGCCTGACTTCATGGCACGGTAGAGCGTCAACATCTGAGTTGATAGCAAACACCACAGATATAGGTTTATAGAGATCCATGATCGCATACATCAGCCGGCATGGCACCTGATGATGATAATGATTATGAAACTGACATCATAACTTCTATCAGTAGATTGTTTGTTAGTTTTCTTATCAAGAATGTGTCTCTGTAGTATAGAGGTTAAGCGCCCACCTCTCGTGCCAAAGGTAACTGGTTCGCTCCCTCGTGGAGCCGTCGAGATATTTTTAAAGATATCCCTGATCTCAGTGTAGGTGAGATCAATTTCCAAGTCCTATCGGAGATGGACGATGAAACGTAGTTATTGTGTTCAATTTGAGTAAGTAAAAATAACCTTGGCTGTTCAAAGTCGAGAATAACAGGCTGGAAAGCCGCTACCCAGGCAAAATTCGTTCGGAAAAAGGTAAAAAAAAAAATTCCTACAAAATATCTTTCCCATCTTCAAAAGTACATCGGAGACCCTCGCCAGTGCTACGGAGTTCGTGCACTGCTGCTAAGATCTTTCTGTATAAGAAAGAGATCGGAGCCCACATGGTTATTCACCGAAGTCTAATGATGATGGTCCAATCAATCAATCAATCAATCAATCAATCAATCAATCAATCAAGAAACTGACATCACACCTTCTATCAACGACTGCTATAGTTTCTATCGATTGTCAAACCGTTTCAGATCAGATAATGTATTTATGATATCGAACATTGATTTGTCCTGTCTCCAATAGTTGCTATCGATTGCTGCATTGGTTTTTGTTTTTTTCGATCCAGAAGCACTTGAGCTTTCAGCTCTTCGGCTCGTGCCATGGACATCGTAACCCTTTGGTTCGGTGCCACGAACACCGTAAATCTGGGGAACCTGTGGCTTTCTGCCAGCCCGCGGAATTGAACCCGCACTCACAGAGGGCTAGTCACCCGTCGTTCAACGCGCTACGAACACGCTGAGCAGGCGGTCATTGCTGCAGTGGTACGTTCACAGTCTGTTTAGTTGTTCAACTTTTTACTTGCCCATTTAAAGGGTCTAACGCAGAAGGATTGACTTAATTTCACCTGAATTTGGCTCAGTCCCACTCGTAGAAATGACACGCCATATGTCGGAGTATTTCATAAAGCACGAAATCCGTAGCTCCGCAACAATCCTAGATTCCTGGAAAAATGCATCCGTTGAGCCTGTACTACGCAAATACGAAGTTAGTTCCGTAACAACTACGCCACTGTTGCTCTCTGACGCTAAATGATTAATGTAATATAATAATGATATTTTAACTGATGACATTTTAATCTTTAATCCTAATGTCCACAGATTATTTGGTCTAGCTATAGGTATCTCATCCTGCTTGAACATGCTTCTACCAGCTGCAGCAGAAGTGCATTATATGCTTGTCATTTCTGTCAGAATAATGCAAGGATTGGTTGAGGTTATTGATATTTATTATTTTGTTAACTAATTTATTCACTTTTGTTAAGTTTTTCATTAGCGATTCATTTCCTACACAATTTACACGGAGACGAGATTTGGAGGCAGAGATCAACAATATAAAGAAAAACTGGAGGGAGCTGCAGGAGATAGCTAGAGATAGGAAGACTTGGCATGAGTTGATTGAGGCCTATGCTCATCACGGATTGAAAAGGCGGAGAGAGAGAGAGAGAGGGGGAGAGAGAGAGAGAGCGAGAAATGCATTTATTAATTTTGCGCATTCAGTTTTGTCGATCACTATTAATTGATTGATTGATTAAAAGATCATAATCATTGAACTTCGGTGAGTAACCATGTGTGATACGATGTCTTTCTTACAAAGGACGATCTCAGCGACAGTGCACAAATTCTGTAGCATCTGCAAGGGTCGCCGGTATAAGTTTACAGGAGGGTGAAAATTGTTTATGTAGAAATAGTTAGTTAGTTTGTTCTTTCGTGCCAAAGGCGGCACATAGGGCAGAGGTTTTAGATCTCCATGTGATACGGTTCTTTGCTAGCAGTTGGAGATCTTGTATGTTTTGCTAGCAGTTGGAGATCCCAATAGTTTACTTTCTTGTTGGATGGTTCTTCGAAGAGTGGTCTTTGGTCTTCCACGTTGTATTTTCCCAACTTGTGACCACATAAGGACTTGTTGATTTAGTCTCTTTTCGTCTCATCTAAGAACATGACCTAAATATTTCCACCTTCGTTTCCTTATAATAATTGATATGGGTTGTTGGTGTGTAGAAATGCTATTTGTTAATCTTTCTAATGATTTTTTGCCCGTTTTCCAGCCTGTTCTTCTCGATTTTGAACTATCAAGGGTTCATTTACGAGTTCAACTATCTACTGTCCTGGATATGCGTGTATGTGCGGCAATGAGAGAGTGGACATCGGCAGCTTTGATTGTTAGGGAGGTGAAGATGAATAAAAGGGATGTTCTTCAATCTCTTCACGACTGCCAGTTATATGAAGACACTAAAATAGATGTTGAATTGATCCAGCGATTTAAGCAGTTTGGAGTTATGCATTGTACTAGAAGAAATGGATGCCTGATGGGCAGAGAAGGGACTGTGTTTAACCATCGAACCACGGGAATCATCACTAAGCACATACTTGACATCTCTTAGGGAAGACTTGTAACATATGTCTCTGCCTGAAGTGCAATGACATTGGTAACGTTAACAATAACAAAATCACGTCTCTCTGTCTCGTATTCTAGTTATAGTTCTGATAATGTTATTACGCCTTGCCATGGGGTTAAGCTATCTAGAATCTTTTCCATCTGTCAATCTATATGTCTCCTTTCCTTTATCTCGCCCATTGTACAAAAGTACTCAAGCTTTTCTCTTCACATAACATGTATAAAAAATGCTGTTGGCTGAAATCGGATGCATGTGTCCTAAACGTGTAGAATCTATGCATTTAGGGGCCTATCAAACCAATGTGCAACGTATATACGTTCTTGGAAAAGATCAAACATTTCACAAACAGTGATTAAAATTGGTCGTAAAGAAAGAACGCAAAGAAGGAGAAGAATGCTGTCTCTTTCTGATGCTTTTATAAACAATCTGTTCTCGTGTGTTTTCTTGAGAATATTATCATTTTTTTCTGCTCATGATTTGTCCATCATTGTACTGAACATATTATGTCTAGGAAGCATATACTACTAAACTGTGTTGGTTATCTTTTATCTAATCACTTAGACATCGAACATTAACAACGGATAGAACAACAAAAAGGAAGAAGCTGGAGATGAATCGGACATGTGATACGCATGGAGACCGATTCTGTCACTAAAACTGCAATTAGATGGACGCCAGAGCGTAATTGAAAACTTAGAAGACCCAATGTTCACAGCCGGGGCACAATTAAGGTGACGACCAAGAGCATATACAAATGGTGTGCATTTTATGCTGCCCTAAGCCCCAGATGCGTCACATTATAAAGAGAGACAGAGAGACAGAAAGAGAGAGAGAGAGACAGAGAGAATAGAGGAGAACAATCTTGAAGATGCGCTACGAAAGAGGAAATGCATACACTATCTCTAAAAGGCTAAAGGGGTCTTATTCCGTAAGATGAACTTTATTGCATGGGCTTTAACCAATATTTGCTGGATCCTTTCCCAAGAAATGGTACGCCACCTGCCGATAGTATTGCACAAGGAACGAACACTAGCTCCGGCAACAATCTTAGGAGTGAAAAAATGCACCCGTGAAGAGAACGGCTTCGCTGCCAGCGAGTTTGTAACTCGTTGGACGACAGTGTGACAAGTCCTCTGTGAGTGCGGATTCAATTACGCGGGCTGGCAGATTTACGGTGTTCGTGGCACCGAATCGAAGGGTTGCGATGTCCATGGCACCGAGCCAAAGATTTGAAAGCTCAAGTGCTTCTGGATCGGAACAAGAGAACCGCACGGTCTGGATTAGCCACAGAAACAATATCTCTAATATTGATTGATTGATTGATAGGACCATTATCATTGCACTTCGGCTAGTCACCATGTGTTCTCCGATCCCTTTCTTACACAGGAAGATCTCAGCTATAGTACACGAACTCCGTAGCACAGGTGGGGGTTGCCAATGTAATTTGAAAGATGTTGAAGATATATTTATAATATGTAAGACTGACTAGCAGGTCGTAAATGGCAGAATAGAAAGATTAATATTTTGTAGACCTTTCATGTGTCACAGCCCATGAAGGAAATTAACTAACTATTGTTATTTTATTAACGTATAATTATCAACTACTTTGTACATTCAACACTTATCAACAGGGAGTAACATATCCAGCTTGTCATGGAATTTGGAGGCATTGGGCTCCACCTCTTGAACGATCAATGCTTGCGACAATCTCATTCTGTGGTAAGTTTTCATCAAATTCTACCATTTCTCTTACATGCTTACAATGCTCTTCTCTTTATTCTATTTCTCTTACATGCTTACAATGCTCTTCTCTTTATTCTATTTCTCTTACATGCTTACAATGCTCTTCTCTTTATTCTATTTCTCTTACATGCTTAATGCTTTCTCTTTATTCTATTTCTCTTACATACTTACAATGCTCTTCTCTTTATTCTATTTCTCTTACATGCTTACAATGCTCTTCTCTTTATTCTATTTCTCTTACATGCTTACAATGCTCTTCTCTTTATTCTATTTCTCTTACATGCTTACAATGCTCTTCTCTTTATTCTATTTCTCTTACATGCTTACAATGCTCTTCTCTTTATTCTATTTCTCTTACATGCTTACAATGCTCTTCTCTTTATTCTATTTCTCTTACATGCTTACAATGCTCTTCTCTTTATTCTATTTCTCTTACATGCTTACAATGCTCTTCTCTTTATTCTGTTACACCTTAGATAATATTAAGAAGCGCTATAGCACTTGAACAAGTTATCAAAATATAAATACACCATCCTAAGTTAGAATTATATAAATCAATTTTGTGTCTAAGTATTCATTTCTACGAATTGGAGAGCATTTTTGTGCTCCTCTCATACCTCTACGGTCTACAGAAGCGTTGTGCCCGTAGGCTATGTGCGCACTGTAATCTATTGATGGCGCTTTATTCTACTCCACTGGCTTTATTGCTGCTCAGATTTCAAGAAAACAAGTTATTTTCAGTTTTTTCCTAGCAAGTCCATGAACTCTATTTTCCCACTTTTACAGCTTTTGCATTCTATTTTTTTTGTGTGTGTGACTATTCTACGCATCATTTTCAATGGAGAAAGTTTAACTATACTAATATTACTATCGCTATTATTAGTAGTAGTATTACAATTATTGCATGGCGCCTGGGGCTTTACAACCATCAATAAAATGCGTACCAATATATAAACACGTTGGTTAACAATTATCTAGAAAGAAAGAGAGACAGAGAGACATTAATATTAATTACTTACTATTATTGTTTTGTATCTTAGAACTGAATTTATTGTTGTCATAGAGATGTGGTTTTACGGACGAATGATGAGAATCCCATGGACTGCTAAAATGACTAATGTTGAGGTGCTGAATGAGGTCAGGACACAGAGAAAGCTTATCATCAATATAAGAAAGAGGCATTCATCATTTTACGGGCATGTGATGAGAGAGGGAGGTTTAGAACATTGAACAACTGGTAAAATCGAGGGTAGACGAGATAGGGAAGTCAGACAGAATAAATTTTGGATAGCTGGCATGGAAGAGCGTCAACATCTGAGATGATAGCAAGCATCAAATATTGTGGAGATCCATGATCGCCTAAGCCAGACGGCACGGCACCTGATGATGATTTATCTTTGAAGTGTGATTCTTACTGTTAACCATCCTCTTCAGGTTCCTATGCTGGTGTCGTACTTGGAATGCCGGTGAGTGCTGTTCTTACCAGATATTTCGGATGGCAGTCTTGCTTCTACTGCTTCGGTAAGCTGCAGAATCAGAAATGATTTCACCATAAATCGTAGTTTAGTATTGTATAATAATAATAAAGCCCATAACCCGTTAGGATCGTAGGGGTGTCACAGAGGAGACAATCAGCACAAAATCACGCTATGAGTTTCTGTCTTCAACTTCTCAGGAGAGTGTGCAAAAACTCAGCCTCGACCAGCTCTTGATGTTGTCAAACCAGGATTTTCTCTGCCCTCCTTTCTTTCTTCCACACTCAACTGCCATACTCTACCACGAAGATGACACTGTCTGGCATGTCCAAACTTAACACCTAATTCTCGAACTCGTTCCAGTGTCTGAGACTTTCCCATGTCACATAACTGAAAGTGTGCTGCGTTGATGCCATCGGCTCTGTCCATACTTCTGCCTGCTTGAGTCGTGGCATTGTTTGCAAGAAAGTCAGCAATGTAGAAGATGGATTCAGGATGGACTAGGAGGAGGATGGGGAGGGGGCTCTGTGTCTAAGTGTTAAGACATTGTCTTGCGTTCTGAAAGTACTGGATTCAGATCCATGATCGCAATAACATTTGTCTGGAGATCCTAGAATTGTTGATGAGCTACGGAATTCAGACTTTACGCAACACTCTTGACAGGTGAAGTGCAATTTCTGCCAAAAAAGATGGATTTATGAAGAAACCTGGACATATTCCTCTCCGCTCCTTGTGGAGCATATGGCCTCAGCAGTTGTTCGCCACTCTTTTCGGTCTCTGTCTGTTCTCTTTATGGTCTCTCAGGTTAGTCGAGCACTCATCAGTTCCTCAAGAAGACTTCGTCTCCAGGTCTGTTTAGGACGTCCTCTTTTCCGTTTTCCCTGCGGGTTCCACTCAAGTGCTTGATGAAGAAACCTGGTGCAGTGAAATCAATACCTCGTATTTAGATCCTTTTCAGAATGTGATTGGAGGGTTTGAGCATGTAACGACAGCATATATCCAGCGCCGGATTAGCCTAGTAGCAGAAGTAGCAAATGCTACGGGCCCCGCGCTTCTGGGGCCCCCGCGCCTATGTGACAGAGATGAAAAGGAAAAAATAACCACGATGCTATATTAAAAACACGAAAGCTGTCTTAATTTTTAGTGTCGGTGATGGTGCTGGATCAAAAGAAATGAAGCAGAAAATACAGAAGGGGCATATCAATGTCTAGTAGATGAAGGCAGATGAACTCCAAATATTGTCAGCTCTTATCAAGAGGATTTGGAAGAAAGCCTAGGCGACGAACTTGTGCCATTCGCTGAAGTGCAATTTTATAAACTTATAATAGAAAATTCCTTAGAGTCGTGTTTCCCAATGTAGAAATAGTCTTACGAATTTACTTGTCTTTAATGATTACCAACTGCAGCGGAGAACGTTCTTTTCAACATTAAAGCGTATAAAAAGTGAGTTAAGAAACATGATGGGACAAGATCGTCTAAATAACCTCACCTTAATGAACATTGAATGTAATTTACTTAGAGAAATTGATTTGTCTAGTATTATCTCTAAATTTGCTCACATTAAATCGAAACAAGTTTGTTTGTAAAAGTTGTGTTTTATTACTTATTATCATACAGAACCTAGGGCCCCGCGCTAAAATTTGCTACAGGCCCCGCGCTGACCTAATCCGGCACTGCATATATCGAAGAATCGCCTTATTAGAGAGAGAAACATGTCGAGGGACTTAAAGTATCAAAGTTCTGCTCAGGACAATCAATTTGATGATGGTTATGAGATTCAATGACTATCATTCTTGGTAGTGCTAAAGCACACACTTAAGAGAGAAACATATCACTCAATTTAATTTTTGCCTTTCTTTTCTTTCTAAAATCTAGTCTTACGCATGACTTGGATTTTTGCTACTAAATTTCTCCTCATGTGCCACTAGATCTCTCTTTTTTCCGATGTCACTGAAGAGTCCACTACACTTTGTTTGTTTATTTGTTTGTTTGTTTGTTTGTTTATTTGTTTGTTTGTTTGTTTGTTTATTTATTTGTTATGTAATGAATGAAAGCTTCTTTAATTAAGCGAGGCACGTCTTTTCAACCTAAGAACGATTCTTTTATTAGTTATATTTGGCTGAAATCGGATGCACGCGTCGTAAACGTGTAGAAGTTTATGCGTTTAGGGGCCTACCACATCAATGTGCAACGTATACACGTTCTTGGCAAAGATCAAACATATCACAAAGAGTGATTAAAATTGATCCTAAAGAACGAACGCAAAGAAGAAGAAGATTAGTTATATCAAAGCGTGTAGGCCAACAAACATGAAAAATTAGTATTAGCTCCTTTCGGAGAATCAAGTAATTACTCTATCCACTGCACTGCATGTCTTGACGCTTTTATTTTCATATCTTGGTGACACGCTCATGATTTTATAATTATTTATTCCATTCATATTTTCTTCTACAACTTGTTAGGTATTGCTGGCATACTATGGTCACTAGTTTGGTGGTTCTTATCATTTGAGACACCATCTTGCCATCCAACAATCTCGGAGAAGGAAAGAAATTATATCGAGAACAGCATAGGAGAAAGTTGCAGAATTACGATAAAGGTAAGCCCACAATGGTCGCCTTTGTTTTGCCTGGGCTTACAAAGGAGCAAAGAATAGAATACTACCAACTACAGGTTTGTTGTAGATGCGACTGAGGTAGGGGGCCTAGGAAGCTATCCTAGTAAATAAAAAGGTGTCGCAGAAATCGCATGTCCTGGCCTACTTATATTCGTATAACTGGCACAACGTACAATCGCTCTTAAAAAGTTAATTGCATATCCTTTACAGGACTTTGTGAATCACCCAACTTTTTAACGCTGTTTGTGATTTTTCTAGGCATTATTACGTTCAGTAGTTTACCATTGCTTTCTGAGAAGGGTGGTGCCGTCGTCCTTTTGTAAAATCCACGCGAAACAATTTGCAACCAAACTGTCCGCAGCGTGTTTCGAACTCAGAACGTCGGGGTTAATAGACCGAGTCACTATCCCTAAGCCACAGACGTAAGAAGAATACCAACAAAAAATGCGCCTTAAAGAGCAATGTTACTTCGATACAGTTGATACGTAGCAAGAGGTCGCCCAAAGAAACGGTGGACATCAGAAATAAAAGAGTCAGACAGAAATACACGTACACAAAACTAGAAATCGTTTATTATCGTGACGATGTGAGGCATGACAGGGTTAGAGAACAGAAGGGAAGAATATTACTTTGTTTTGCTGTTTCACTGTCTCCTAACATTTTGGAGAAATACGTCTTCATAGTTTTTCTCAATAAAAGAAAATCATTGCTTCGTTGAATGTTTTCATTGATTGATTGATTGATTGATTGAACAATTATAAGTGTACTTCGGTGAATGTCACGTGTGTTCAGATCTCTTTCTTGCACAATAAAATCTCGATATCACTGCACGAACTTCACAGCACCCGTGAGTTCCTCGATGCAATTTTAAAACTTGTGATATTTTTGTCCAGAAAGTTTATTTTAAATATTTTTTGTTTCGTTTTGACACTTACAGGTTGCAGGAACCCCATGGTCAGCGTTTTTCACATCAATGCCAGTGTGGGCTATCATGTAGCCAACTTCTGCCGGTCTTGGACATTCTATTTGCTTATCATATATCTACCGACATATTATCAGGAAGTCTTTGACTTCAGTATTAACAAGGTCAGTGGTTTGTATGTGATTGATTATAATACACAGGGATAAGTATTCCCAGTGGCAACATATGGGTGTGAAGAATGGAGATTTAAGAAGGAACTGGAAAAACATATATGTGCTTTTGAATGAAAAGTGTTACGATGGGTCCTTCATATATTGGAAGAGAAAGAACAAATAGATCTATCACGAGAGAACTCAAAATCAAAGAAAACTGGCTGATGCTACAAATAAGATAAAGGACATTGAGATATTTTGGATATATAACAAGACACGAAGGGCTGGAGAATACCATTGGGGAAGGAGACATACCGGCAAAGAGAAGAAGGGGAAGACCTAGGAGAAGATGGATTAAAGATGTAACTGATGGTTTAAACAGCCAGCTGTAGAGGCGAAACATCTAACATATGGAGAGAGAAATTCGGAGGATTGTTGGGGTGGCAAAGATCTGTTAAGGACAAGATATCTGATGATAATAAGTAGGCGAAATGGACACAATCATCATCAAATAGTTTGTCCTTATCAGAACGTCGCAACACTAACAGTCATTAGGAATTTCTCTCACAACAAGGCGTGATGAACGTCCAGTGATGCAGTCGTGATCAAATCATCAATCACTCCCTGAATCCACCTTATCCGTGATCTTCTTCTTCTCATCTTTGCCAGGAAACGTATTTCTATAATGGCCTTCTCCAACCCTTCGTCTTTTTTATATGTTCAAAATACTTTAAATTTCGCATTCATATTTGTAGTACCAGCCAGATGAACGGCCAATGATACAGTGGTGCTCAAATTATCAGTCAAATCCAGAATCCATCTTTTCCAATACCTTTCTCTTCTCTTTTGCCAAGATTTCTCCTTTCATAATGATCTTCTCAAGCCCTTTATTTCCTATGATAAAAAAACTTCAATTTGCGTATTCTTGTTTGTATTATCAGCTAGATTTCTTTGATTCTAATTTTCTTCTGGTAAGATCTATTTGTTCTCTTTTCCACCCATGGTAGATTGAAGATTTTAATGAAACTGAAGCTTACGTTGAGAAAATATTTTACGCGCATTTTATGAGAAACAAACTTAAATACAAATACTTAAATATTTCTCAGCTCTGCATCTGTTTTATTAATACGTTTAATGTCATTGGTTGTATTTAGAAATTGTTAAACAAATAGTACATAAACTGAAGTCATACCTATTTCTTTTTCTTCTTCTTCTTCTTTGAACGCTCCATATCAACCACTTGTTAAACCACTCTTTGTGCTTTGTATGTCATCTCATCCTAAGAGCGATTGTACGTTGTGCCAGTTATGTGCCTACAAGTAGGCCAGTACATCCGAATTCTGCGACGAATTGTTTTACTAGGTAGCTTCCTAGACCTCTACCCTAGTCGCCTCTTACGGCATGTCTTATAGGTCGCAGTGTTACTATTCTGTGTTTTCCTTGCTGGCCCCTGGCAACACACGAGCGATACATATTTAAAATTAAACATTTTCTAAATGAAATTAGATGAAATAATGACTACTATTTAAATTCTTTCTGACATTACCTCTAGCTTTGACAGAGTTTCTAAACATTTCTCAAAATAATTTGTTCCCGTATGTGATTTTGTTTTCTTTCTCAGAGTGGTATGTTGTCTGCCCTTCCACATCTGGGGATGGCAATCATTGTGCCCATTGGAGGACAATTGGCAGATTTCCTACGACGCCGTGTTCTTACAACTACTGTTGTTAGAAAAATTTTCAATTGTGGAGGTAGGTTTCATTGCGTTTACGGTAGCTCTCAATGTAGTAGTTGTGGACAGTATTGATGTTGTTGGTGTTATGGTTTTGTTGATGTTGGTATTGCTGGAGTGGTTGATGTTAATGTTGTGTTGTTATTGATGATATTGATATTTGTTATGATGTTATTATTATTCTTGTCGATGATGTTATTGGAAGTTACAAATTAGTAAAGCTTGTTTGAGGATTTCTCTAATGCGTCCTTTCTTTCTTGAACGTTTCGACTCCCACTTCAATGCATGTTTTGTGACTCTTATATCATTTTTTCTTTGAAATGTGCACAACATATCTCAATCTTCTCTTTTTTATAACAGTTGTTACTAGTGGTTGACAGACATTTCTCTGATTTCATCACTTCTCAATTCACCCGATTTTATGGTAATTTTTATTTCTCATACATTTATTTTCGCTGGAGCGTCTGGCGCATGGATTAGAGCACGGGTTTGTACTCTGAAAATCCCAGCTCATTCCACAACGGAAAGAACAACGAGTTTGTTTTGTTGGGGATAACTTAATAAAAAATCCTAACATGAACAGTTTGGCTGCTACTGCACTAGTCATGAGGCCATTAAATTATACAGGTCAATGTCCCACTTCCTGTCCTACACTGCTATAAAAAAGCGGTATTGCAGGTAATAACGAAACACGTAATCACAAAGTACTGTAGTTTTACAAAAACAATGACAAAATACAGCACTGTTTCGACCAACAAGGCCTTTATCATGCAAACGACAACAGAGTGACAAATTTAAAAACAAATGGACGACCAAAACAAACGTTTCTAATAAAAATCTGAAATAAAACCATTGCCTCTTTCAGCAAAGTTTGATTTTTATTTTCCAGATTTTCATTAGAAACGTTTGTTTTGGTCGTCCATTTGTTTTTTTAAATTGTCATTCCTGTGTTCGTTTGTTGATAAAGGCCTTATTGTCGAAACGTTGCTGATTTTGTCATTTTTGTAATTTATAAAACTACATACTTTTGATTACATGTTTGCCAATTAAATAGTTTTACTGCAGTCTCATCTATTTTGTGAATATTTAGGTAATAACGACAGCGGCGACATTTATTTTCAAATGCACTGTACCCACTTTCTTTATCTTTAATCATTTTATCGCCCATTTGGTGCCGGGCCCGTAAGGGAAGCAAAGAATAGTACCACTGCGACCTACACGGCATGTCGCAAGGGGCGACTGAAGTAGGGCATAGGAAGCTACACTAATAAATAAAAAGTGACGCAGACATCGGATGTGCTGGAATACTTGTAGGAGCATAACTGTCACAACCAACAATCGCTCTTAGACTCAGATCACATACACATTACACAGAGTGATTAATCTGTTGTCGATATAGAGCTTAAGAAGCAGTTATTTTAGAATTTGGCATATGTTAGAATTGAACAGTAGTAGAATTCGAAATTCGTATTTTACTTTTAAAACTAATTAACTTAAGTTACTTATTTAAATTACATTTTAAAAAGCTGTGGTTGCTTTGATAAATTGTAGCACAATTTAGTCCATGAATCATATTTGCTGTACTTCTTTGTTTTGTCTTTTCTTTAATCCTGTTTTGTCTCACAGCGTCAGGTTAAGAAGTGATTTCTAGAACGACCCCTTGTATGCGCTTTCGCCCGAGTGGTGACCGGACCCAAATTGGGGTGTAAAGAATAAAACCACTATTACCTGCCATGCATGTCGTAAGTGACGACTAAGGAGGTTGGGCGTGGGGCTAGCTACCCCATATCATAAAAACACTAGATGGCTAAAGTATGGAAAACGAACCGAGTAAACGCTGGCTGAAACCGGACACATCGCCGAAGGTTAAGCACTAGAGCTTCAGATGGTGCTGAAGATGTGACGTAAAACACACCAATGCTAAGGTTGCATGTATTAGATTTAAACATGAATATAATTTATGGGGAGGTCTGGTACATCGGTCTGGGCAGTGATTGCGAGCGCGAGAGATGAGTATGCGCTTCACAATTGTATATTTCGTCGCCCTCTTATCTCTGAGGTCCACTTTTGTATGACTGGCATTTTGCTCTGTATCCATTGTATCGGAGCAACATTTAATCTTTGAGGTGCACTGTCTGTTGGTAGTCTGCCTTATGTGGCCGAACCATTTAATTTGTTGTTTCTTGATGAAGTTCAGTACTGATGTTGTACCCACTTTTATCTTGATGTCTTCATTTCTAAACCGGTTCCTTCTTGTTAATCTCAAGCATTCTACGTAGACACTTCATCTCTGTCGTGACTAGTTTTCTTCTATCCTTTTAAAGGGTTTTTAAGCCGAAGGATTGACTTCATTCCACCGGGTTTTACCCCATACGGCTCAGTCCCTCTCCACAGAACTGGCACGCCACTTGCCGAGATCATTGCACAAAGCACGAACTCCGTAGCTCCAGCAACAATCCTTAGGGGTCTCTGGAAAAAACTGCACTCGTGAACAGAATGGCGCGCTCGGACTCGAACCACGACCTTCGACTCACAAGGCAAAGGGCTTAACCACTTAGCCACAGAGACCCCGAAATTCTATCATTTGATGCCAGCGTCCAGGTTTGGTGGCACTGGCAGCATACTGTGAGAGAAAGATTGTGTTGCCCATTGCTCTTTTAGTGTTTATTACTTGCTGTACTTTCAGTGTAAATCAATTATCCAGTTTTATATACACTTTGCTGGGAAATATATATATTATGTTTCAGGAAATTATATTTATGTTTTCCAGGATTTGGAATGGAGGCTGTATTTCTATTGGGTGTCAGCTTCACCAAAGATACGGCTCCAGTCGTAACTTGTCTCACATTGGCTGTAGGATTTAGTGGATTTGCAATTTCTGGTAAGTACGAGAGTTATTAAGTGTTGTATAGAGCCATGCTAGATATAAGAAAGAGAAGATAGAGATATGTTGGACACACCTTGAGGAGAAATGATCAACGAATATCAAAGCAGGCATGGAAGTGGGATGCAAAGGGTTCAAGAAAGAGAGGTCGACCTAAGGAGACCTGGCCTAAACTTTGCTGTGGGAGGCCAGAAATATTGGTCTCAGTTCCATGGATGAGATTGAGCGAGTTGCTCAGGATAGAATGATATGGGGAAATTGCTTGCAGGCCC
This sequence comes from Arion vulgaris, assembly GCA_020796225.1. Classification (NCBI taxonomy): domain Eukaryota; kingdom Metazoa; phylum Mollusca; class Gastropoda; order Stylommatophora; family Arionidae; genus Arion; species Arion vulgaris. The sequence continues at coordinate 49,059,942 of CM036764.1, forward strand.
TATGTAACGAGGAATTATTATAATATTATTATTTATAATTTCGTCGTGCCGTTGAGCACAGAAAATGAGCTGCGCGAAAAGACAGAAGACGCAACACCCAAATGTGTAACCTTGATCATATATGCCCCATCTGTGGGAAGAGAATACGCTCCAGGATTGGACGCATCATACACCTAAATCCCCTCCGCATACACCATAGATGTGCAGTAGCACAGGTCTGAGACTGTTGTCATCATCTCTTGCGATGGACAGCTATTATTTTAAGTGTTCCTTATGCTCTTCTTTTTATGTCACCCACAGGCTTTAACGTGAATCATTTGGATCTAGCGCCCCGCTATGCAAGCATCTTAATGGGATTGTCAAATACGGTAGGGACGCTAGCTGGTATGATGTGTCCTATTGCTGTGCAGGCCATCACTAATCATCATAAGTTGAGCGCTGAACAAGTGAGTCTTCGTCACTTCTATCCAACATTTGTGATATATATTGGGTGCATCTGATTAATGATTGTATAGGTTAGGGTGTCAAGTTGCAATTTCACTACTGATATCACTAATACATGGCTTTCTGTGGCGTAGAGGTTAGGGTGTCAAGTTGCAATTTCACTACTGATATCACTAATACATGGCTTTCTGTGGCGTAGAGGTTAGGGCGTCAAGTTGCAATTTCACTACTGACATCACTAATACATGGCTCTCTGTGGCGTAGAGGTTAGGGCGTCATGTTGCAATTTCACTACTGATATGACTAATACATGGCTCTCTGTGGCGTAGAGGTTAGGGCGTCAAGTTGCAATTTCACTACTGACATCACTAATACATGGCTCTCTGTGGCGTAGAGGTTAGGGCGTCAAGTTGCAATTTCACTACTGATATCACTAATACATGGCTTTCTGTGGCGTAGAGGTTAGGGTGTCAAGTTGCAATTTCACTACTGATATCACTAATACATGGCTTTCTGTGGCGTAGAGGTTAGGGTGTCAAGTTGCAATTTCACTACTGATATCACTAATACATGGCTCTCTGTGGCGTAGAGGTTAGGGCATCAAGTTGTAATTTCACTACTGATATCACTAATACATGGCTCTCTGTAGCATAGAGGTTAGCTGCTCGCCTCCTGTGTCAAACGTATTCGGTTCGCTCCCTCTTGGAGCCATCGGTATATTTTCGAGATCCATGATCTCTGCGGTGAGATCAGTACCTAGTCCTATCGTAAGTAAAAAGTAAAGGAACCCTTTCATACCTCGTGGTATATAGCTCATTACAGTGTTAGGCCTGTATTTTTCATTGATCACCGGCACACGATGGGTGATGTGGTCAGCATCACGCCGGCCGCCTTTACTTCCCAGAGCATGTCTGGTACCCAGTTGAGATTGGGTCAACCTGAGAGCCGTCGCGGTCGTGAAAAATTCCACGCGCATTGAGGGAGCTGAACCCAGACCACCAGCCTTGAGAAGCGAATTCACTAACAACTACGCAACAGCGGCTCTCAGTCCTATCGTAGCCGAACGATAAAACGTAGGTTCCGTATTCAATTTGAGCACTGAAAAGAACCATTGACAGTTCAAAATGAACAAGAGAAAGCTGGAAAACCACTGCTCGGGCAAAATTTATTAGAAGAAAAAATGAACAAGAGAAAGCTGGAAAACCACATCCCGGGCAAAATTTATTAGAAGAAAAAATGAACAAGAGAAAGCTGGAAAACCACATCCCGGGCAAAATTTATTAGAAGAAAAAATGAACAAGAGAAAGCTGGAAAACCACATCCCGGGCAAAATTTATTAGAAGAAAAATGAACAAGAGAAGCTGGAAAACCACAGCACGGCAAAATTTATTAGAAGAAAAAATGAACAAGAGAAAGCTAGAAAACCAAGCACAGGCAAAATTTATTAGAAGAAAAAATGAACAAGAGAAAGCTACAAAACCACAGCCCGGGCAAAATTTATTAGAAGAAAAAATGAACAAGAGAAAGCTAGAAAACCACAGCACGGGCAAAATTTATTAGAAGAAAAATGAACAAGAAAGCTACAAAACCACAGCACGGGCAAAATTTATTAGAAGAAAAATGGAAAACAAATTTCCTACACCTTTTCATCATCTTCTAAATTACATCAGGGGCCCTCTCGGTGCTACAGATTTCGTGCTCTGTCGTTGAGATCTTCCTGTGTAAGAAAGAGATCGGCGCACACATGGTTACTCACCGAAGTGCAATGATGATGGTCCTATCAATCAAATAAAATCAAATATCTCAAGTTCACTATATAATATTATTTGCAATGACAACCATAGTTAAATTCTCATATTAATTCTCGTTTAATTCCTTAGATCGTTTCAGACTGGCAATACGTGTTTCTGATCGCAAGTATTATCCATTTTGTTGGTGTCATCTTCTATGGTGTATTTGCCTCTGGTGAGAAGCAGCCATGGGCGGATCCGCCTGGTAACGAAATGTGGAGACCAGATCGAATACAGAGGTACGATGTTTTCATTGAAAGATTTTAACTAATTGTCTGGTTAGAATGATTACTATTACTTTCGAATGAGAGACATTTTTTTTAATAACGTAGAACCTATATAAAGTTCGAGTTTTTGACTCGCTTTTCTCCTACTGAGCGTCTGTAGTTCAAGTGGTAGTGAGCTCGATCACGAACCCAAGCGTACCTGGTTCAAACCCACGGTGGGCAAGTTTGGAAGCAAATTCGTTTCCGTGGAATTTTACAAAAGGTAAAAATAGACCTCACCGTTCAGAAATCAATGACAAACTACTGGACGTATAAGTGGTGCCTAGAAAATCAACGACTAGTTTACTGTGGTTGATGGCTCCGTCCTTTAGGATATGCCACGATTTTCATTTCTCTACGTACATCAAATGAGTATTTCTGCAGCTGCTAATCTTTTATTTATCGTTTCAAATCTGTCAATACACAATCTTACAGTTCTAGTTCAGTATTTGCTGTATAAATATATGTTATAGACCACTCATTATGACTCTCCAAAACTCGCTACAAAACTGAATCTCTCAAATAAACAACAGCCCAGTATAACTAGACGTGCTATTGATTGAAACCCGTAATGACAAAAGATAATGAGTAAAGTAAAGAATATTAGAAAATAGAAGAAAAGTCAAGACAGGTTGGAACATGCCTATAGAAATGAATGAAAATGAAAATCCTGGCATATCCTAAAGGACGTAGCCATCAACCACAGTAAACGAGTCATTGATTTTCTAGGCACAACTTATACGTTCAGTAGTTTACCATAGCATTCTGAACGACGAGGTGTATTTTTACCTTTGTAAAATCACACAGAAACAAATTTGCTTCCAAATTTGCCCACCATTTGGTTTGAACCAGGTACGTTTGGGTTTCTGATCGAGCTCACTATCGCTTGAGCTACAGACGCTCACAACTGAATAAGACCTATAATTCAATGTAGCTGAGAGTGACAGTTGAATCACTATGCTCTATTGGGAGTAAAAGTATTTATTAGTTGTAATAATAACTAAGCTATAAAAGTTAATTGCATATCTTTTACAGGACTTTGCGAATCAACCCCAGCCTTTTAACGCTGTTTGTGATTTTTCTAGGCATTATTACGTTCAGTAGTTTGTCATTGCTTTCTGAACGTGTGGTGACATTGCTCTTTTGTAAACATCCACACGAAACAATTTGCAACCAAACTGTCCGCAGCGTGATTCGAACTCAGAACGTCGGGTTTAATAGACCGAGTCACTAACCCTAAGCCACAGACACCACAACTACGTTATAGTATGTCTAAATGTTATTTGTCACTACAGATCAGGATCTCACTTTTAATCTGTGATTTCATTTTCAGAACAAAAGAAGAGACACATAATAACAGTGATCATCGAAGCAACTATTTTAGTGCAAGTTCCACTATGTATGGTTTAACAGAAAAAGGCAGTGATGGGTTAATCCACTCCAAGAACAATCCATTGTGTGAAATTAAGGAGCTTTGTACAGACACCAACAACTGAGAATTATTATACCAACAATAGAAATGCAATTTATTAATTTTTTGTTTGCGTGTTGTAACTGTCAATTTCAATCTAGAAATCCAGTACATTAACTCTGATAATGCGAGAAGTCAAGTAACAAACTGTTCAGACTGCATCAATTTTCCACCAAGCCATCACAAGAACTTCTTCGTTCTTCTTCTTTTTTCGTCACACTGCTACCGGTTTGTTGCCCAGTGTCGTGAGTTTCTGTTTTTGTCATGCGCTGTTCTGGTGGCTTTGGTGATTGTTATTTTTGTTCTTCGACAGGATTCTGCTATGTCATCTAACCCAAGAACAAAGAAAGTGGATACAACAAAAAATTTATCAGCACAGTCAATTTGATTACATTTAGGTAACATATCTTTGTATAATGAAAAGGAAAATCGTGGCATATCCTAAAGGACGTAGCCATCAACCACAGTAAACGAGTCGTTGATTTTCTAGACACCACTTATACGTTCAGTAGTTTGCCATTGCTTTCTGAACGGTGAGGTCTATTTTACCTTTTGTAAAATCCCACAGAAACAAATTTGCTTCAAACTTGCCCACGTGGGTTTGAACCAGGTACGCTTGGGTTCGTGTTCGAGCTACCGCTTGAGCTACAGACGCTCACCTGTGTATAATACAGCAGGCAAAAGTTTAATATACATAATTCAATTTTCTATATTTGGATACATGAAATACTGCTTATTTGATTAACATAAGAAGTTATAAAGCATTTTATTAAAGCACCTTTTTAAGCAATGCAATTTTCAAGAGAAAAAAAAACACGGGAAGCAAAAATGTGGTTTTACTGTGCATATTTTACATGTAATATTTGACTTGAAATATTATATTGTATAGAGTTGTCATGCTAATGTATGCTAACGTATTATTCAACGTATAATTATCATGTTAATTTATTCATTTATGTTTAACTGATAGTTATCATGCTAATTTCAGCTATTTTAGTTTTCGATTTATTTTGTTTTAAAAAGATGTAAATGTTTGGAAAAGACGATATTGGAATGTTGTATGCAAGGAAATGATGTATGCAGGACAATGATGTATACAAGGGAATGATGTATGCAAGGGAATGATGTATGCAAGGGAATGATGTATGCAAGACAATGATGTATGCAAGGGAATGATGTATGCAAGGGAATGATGTATGCAAGGGAATGATGTATGCAAGGGAATGATGTATGCAAGGGAATGATGTATGCAAGGGAATGATGTATGCAAGGAATGATGTATGAAGACAATGATGTATGCAAGACAATGATGTGCAAGGAATAATGTATGCAAGGAATGGTGTATGCAAGACAATGATGTATGGAAGGAAAAGAAAGAAAACGGAAAATCAAAGAGAAGTACCGTGCAGGAGGTGATAGATTAATTAAAAATCTATGCATGAGATATGCCTCGACTCTAAATATGAATGTAGGGTATTTGTGTTGAATTCGTTGCTTGATAAAGACCTTTAGTCGAAACATCGCTGTATCTAGTATTTTGTACTAAGTAAAACTATTCTACTTTGGTTTTTCATGTTTTAGGAAATCCTAGTCTGATTCCTCATAGAGCTACATCAAACCTATCAGTATATTGTTGTAACTTTTAAAAATATCTTCGCCTGCAATGAATTCAGGGATAGTGCTAGGGCCTAATATGGCGCCTCTGACTGATTTTCGAGTGAAGGTTTCCTATTGTTATCTCGAGCGCCTAATGGACTAATGAAATCTAACACAGGTGCAACAAAGCAAATCAAATGATAGGACAAAATGGCGGCAATTTAAAAATGCAAACATGTCACCGTGAACACAAAAGAGCAATGTTCAACTAAACTTTCTCCCACAATATGCTTTCAGTACCCCATCGGGACGCTGTCATCAAATTGTAGAAGACTAGTCACGAAAGAGATGAAGTGTCTGCGCAGAATCTGGGGTTAACAAGGTAACAAGAAAAAACCTGTTGAGAAATGAAGACATCAGGAAAAAGTGGGTACAACATCAGTACTAGACTTCATCAAGAAACAACACATTAAATGGTTCAGCCACATAAACAGACTACCAACAGACATGCACCTCAAAGAGCGATATTGTTCCGATATAATGGATGCAAAGCAAGAGGCCTGCCACGCTAAAGATGGACCTCAGAGATAACTGAGTCGGCCAAAGACACTATTTATGAAGCGCACACAATGGCTCATTCTAGAAATCCCTTCTTATCCTGACGCAGCGAGGCAAAACATAATTAGAGAAAAGTAAATAAACAAAGATCGCCACCGTCAATCGCCATTGAGGCGAATTTTAATTCGAGAAATGTAGTTACTTACTTAGTATATTGTATTAAAGTTATCTTATCTTATCTTAACCGCATTTACCATGAAGCGTCGTGGGGAAATTTAGTTTTCTATCTTGTGCCAGGTGTGTTGCGCTTGATGTTGCCAGTCCATGCTTTCGCAGAGACTCTTGACATGTTATCTACCCATCGTGTTCTTGGTCTACCTCGTGCTCTGCGCCCTGAGTCTCGATTATTGTAGGCACGTGATGGTAGTAAATGTGTATTAAAGTTACATTATAATAAGTTAACTTTTTGTGTGTCTTTATTTATTTGTTGTTGTTCTTATAATAAATAGTTTTGATCTGTGTTGAAGGTCCAGCCACATGGGAAAACTGCGTTTTACAGATAATGTCAGAGGTGTGACTCAAACGGATCACAAGCTAGGCGCACTTCCAAATGTACAGGATAAAGTTTGTGTATACCAGTGAGTTATGCAAAAGAATACTAAGCTTCTCACGTAAAATTAATAATGTTGATGTGCTGCCACAGAGAGTAACACTGAGATAAGTATAACGAGTACGAAGCAAGAGGACGACCACGCAAATTATAGGCGACAGTATCACAAGAACAGCCCCGAAAATAAATAATAACTTACAAAGTGACTTAGAGAAAGCACACACAAGATCACTACACCACCCCCTCCACACAACCCTCCCAACATTTCTATAAGAATTAAATGTTGGTAAAGAAGAACATATAAGTTTGCTGAAAGAAGGAAGTCACACAAAAACTTATTAGCAAACAATATAAGGAAGAGACAGTCATCGTCTATTCGGAATTGTGATTAGAAAGGAAGGTTTAGGATACATTGTGACAACTAGTAAAATCAATGGAAGACGGAACACAGCACAAGAAACAGGACGAGACAGAGGACGAGGCACAGGATGAGACAGAGGACGAGGCACAGGATGAGACGCAGGGTTTGGCTACTTAATAAGAATGCATTCAAACTCAACAGTATACAAGATCTTCTACAACAGGACATCAGGAAAGAAGGAGAAAGAGGACGACCATGAAACTAAAAATTGTTAGTTGGTGTAGCAGAAACCTGTCAAAGGGCAAAAATAACAATCACCCAAGCCACCAGAACAGCGCAAGACTTATTGGTTATTGGTTACTAAACTGACGTCATTGCACACCGTTCAGACCCATAGCTGCTCAGTCTCCCCCAACAGATATCGAAGCGTATGCATACTGATGGTTCCAGTGGCTCGCTGATTAAACACACCTCTTACTCTGCCTCTCAGGCATCCAGTCCGACTGACAACGGTTAACTCCAAACAGCACAAGATAAAAACAGAAAACAACGACACTGGGCAACAGCCTGGTAGCAGTGTGACGACAAAAGAAGAAAGAAGTGATGATGGTCCTATCAATCAATCAATCAATCAATCAATCAATCAATCAATTCTTCAAACAGTTTCAGTCACTTATGGTTCGTGTTGCAAATTCAAAGTTTATCAATTACCGTACTTGACAATTTACAAACTTGAACAATGAAGACAGTTCTGTTATCATTGATGGGTTAATTTAATCACATCGTTTTACTTTCTCTATAAGATAACTTCATTAATAGGTCAAGACAATAAGAATGAACAATCTCGAAGTGAAACCAGCTTGTTCTTATATTAGCAAATTTATAGTGATACTTAGTTCAAATAATAGTTTTCAAACTATTTACATGGGTCATCAGGAGCGTGGATGTAATGTATCCATTTGTACATGTGGGTTGACACCCCATACTGAACCATACTTCAAGAATGCCCATAATCAGTGGCGGCTCATGATAGTTTTTGTTGGTGGGGCCTACACAAACTTTCGGGGAAATCATGGCTTTGGGTTAAGTTATAATTTAATTTATTTAATAATAAATACACGTTACACATTTTTTGGTGGCGGCCCCACTGACCCTAATGACAAGCCGCCACTGCCCATAATATTATACACTGAAGCATACTTATTATAGCTTAGTGAAAACAATGTTGGAAAGAAAAACTGCTCGTTTGAGCAGTAAAGACAATAAAGTTTATTGTTCATTTGAGGATCATCTTCATCGCATATTGGACAAGCAGATATTTGAGGATCATCTTCATCGCATATTGGACACGCAGATATTTGAGATCATCTTCATCGCATATTGGACAAGCAGATATTTGAGGATCATCTTCATCGCATATTGGACACGCAGATATTTGAGATCATCTTCATCGCATATTGGACACGCAGATATTTGAGGATCATCTTCATCGCATATTGGACACGCAGATATTTGAGGATCATCTTCATCGCATATTGGACACGCAGATATTTGAGGATCATCTTCATCGCATATTGGACACGCAGATATTTGAGGATCATCTTCATCGCATATTGAACACGCAGATATTTGAGGATCATCTTCATCGCATATTGGACACGCAGATATTTGAGGATCATCTTCATCGCATATTGGACAAGCAGATATTTGCTCCGATCTTCTATCAAGCATGTATTTCAGTGTGCTTAGAATACCAACTCGTGGTCTGTGTTGGTTGCTGTATCTACGAGAGTGGTTTGCTGGTTGTGTTCTTAGCTACGCGTATTGCTAGACTAGACAATGTGTGTCGTAAGAAATGAGGGTAAGTGGTTCGAATCTTGTGTTTGTCTATTTGTTTTTGGAAGCTATTAATACCTGTACATTGTTTATTTGTTGATGTATCTACTGGAGTTTCTCTCATAGTCTTCTGAAAGCCTAAATATTGAATTTCAACACTTATTGCACGTGTATAATAAGACCTGGCGATGTGGCCATGTTTCTTTTCTTATCCCACTCTGTCTGATTATTATTTTGAATACAGTAAAAGTTTCTTTTTCTTCTTCTTCTTCTTCTTGAACGCTCACATAGACCACTTGTTAACCACTCTTTGTGATTTGTATGTGATCTGAGCATAAGAGCAATTGTACGTTATGCTAATTATGCATCTACAAGTAAGTCAGCACATCCGATTTCTGCGATGTTTTTATTTATTAGGAAGCTTCCTAGGTCCCTACATTAATCACTTCTTACGACATGCTTTGTAGGTCGAAGTGTTATTATCCTTTGCTCCCCTTGCTGACTCCGGCAACACACGGGGAAAGTAAGAGTTTCGATATAACGTTCAGAGTTCATTGTTATGTTATATTGTTTCTGCAAAAATAGAAATGTAGCTAATCTAACCCATACCCTTTGTTACAAATCACACACAGATCACATTGATTTGTCGCCCGAGTGGTTACCGGGCCTAAATTTGGGGTGTAAAGAATAGAACCACTGTTACCTGCAACGCATGTCGTAAGAGGCGCTAAGGAAGTTTGTGAAATCGGATGCAGTGTCCTAAACGTGTAGTAGTCTATGCGTTTAGGGGCCTACCAAACCAATGTGCAACGTGTACATGTTCTTGGCAAAGATCAAACATATCACAAAGAGTGATTAAAATTGGTTGTAAAGAACGAACGCAAAGAAGAAGAAGATATAGATTTGTTAACGAGAGGTATATAGATGAAAACATAAACAACAACAAAGATATTGAAATCAAGGAGTCTTAGAAGACGGACACCATCGGTTCGCACTATAAAGACAAATGGTCGAAAGACCATCCACAGTACAACAACAGCGACGGGTACTATGGTCTGTCTCGTAGTGAACAAGTTGCTATATTTCGCCTCTGTACCGGCCACAACAAGCTTCGCGCCCATATGTTTAACAAATTTAAAATTGGCACAACTAGCCTGTGCCCTGCGAAAAGGTGGACATGACGGCTGAGCAATACTGCAAGATTGTCAACTGAAAAGGTGGACATGACGGCTGAGCACATACTGCAAGATTGTCAACTGAAAAGGTGGACATGACGGCTGAGCACATACTGCAAGATTGCCAACTGAAAAGTTGGACATGACGGCTGAGCACATACTGCAAGATTGCCAACTGAAAACTTGGACATGACGGCAGAGAACATACTGCAAGATTGTCAACTGAAAAGTTGGACATGACGGCAGAGAACATACTGCAAGATTGCCAACTGAAAAGTTGGACATGACGGCAGAGAACATACTGCAAGATTGCCAACTGAAAAGTTGGACATGACGGCAGAGAACATACTGCAAGATTGTCAACTGAAAAGTTGGACATGACGGCTGAGCACATACTGCAAGATTGTCAACTGAAAAGTTGGACATGACGGCAGAGAACATACTGCAAGATTGTCAACTGAAAAGTTGGACATGACGGCAGAGAACATACTGCAAGATTGTCAACTGAAAAGTTGGACATGACGGCTGAGCACATACTGCAAGATTGTTAATTGATAGTAGGCCTAAGAAAAGAAACCTGGCCCATAAACACAGAGCTTCGCTAGAAGCTGTACGGAGAACGCGTTCCTTAACATCACGGTAGCATTCATGATAAAATCTTGTTCATCAGTCTAGGCGGGGATCGAGAGAGAGATAGAGAGAGAGAGAGAGAGGCGGATTTGCGTAATGCATACTCTTATCGCATTGTCGACTTGGACACAAGAGGGTTTGGGGTTTAATCCCACACTCACGTTCCCCACCGAGGAAAGGAATTGACCTTCCTACCTCCTGCGTACATATGTTTATAAATTTGAAGTAACAGACACTTCATAGTGTTAGGTTTGAGAAGGATATGGACATTTTATTTATTAGTCTATCGATTCGGACACAAGAGAGTTTGGAGTTCAATCTCACACTCGATGATCGACATACGAGAATAAGAATTAACCCTCTCACCTCCTGCACACTAAGGTCTAGAAAGGTAAAGTGACTGGAACGTCATACCTCCTGCATACTAAGGTCTAGAAAGGTAAAGTGACTGGAACGTCATACCTCCTGCACACTAAGGTCTAGAAAGGTAAAGTGACTGGAACGTCATACCTCCTGCATACTAAGGTCTAGAAAGGTAAAGTGACTGGAACGTCATACCTCCTGCATACTAAGGTCTAGAAAGGTAAAGTGACTGGAACGTCATACCATACGTTCTGAAAAGGCTACAGAACATTATTTAACTTCTACCGGAAACATCATCTTCATCATCAGGTGCCGTCTCCACATCGAAGGTTGGCTGCAATGAATCTCAGCATCCTCTGTCTTTCGCCTTGGTGTTGCACTCTGCCAGGTAACCTGTCAATTTTTGAAAGTTACCTGGAAACAATAAGTTTGAAAACCCTTGACCTAACCTACTTCTGATGTATTTAAGATAACTCATGATATCAATAACCTATTATCTTGGTATAAATATAACACTGGACACAAATTCAGTGTGGTTATTAAGCATATGTTTAGACATATATATATATATATATATAGAGTAAATTGTTGTTAATTTACAGCAATATGTATAGTATTCATATATGACGTGTTTTTAGTGCGTGAGTTCCAAACAATGTTTATAAAACTGGATAATTTCTTTGTTTCTCAAACCTTATCGACACATAATTGTTTGGTGAGTAGTTTTTGTTGTAGTTTTGTTGTAGTCTACAGAGTCTTCTACAACAGAACACCAGGAAAGAAGGAGAGAGGAAGACCACTAAATGATGGTTAGATCGCATAGCGGAATCCTGTCAAAGAGCAATAATAATCACCTAAGCCACCGGAACAGCGCAAGACAAAAACAGAAAACCACGAGACTGGGAAACAACCTGGTAGGACTGTGACGAGAACAGAAGAAGAAGACAAAAACAGAAAACAATGAGACTGGGCAACAACCTGGTAGGAGTGTGACGAGAACAGAAGAAGAAGACAAAAACAGAAAACAATGAGACTGGGCAACAACCTGGTAGGAGTGTGACGAGAACAGAAGAAGAAGACAAAAACAGAAAACCACGAGACTGGGCAACAACCTGGTAGGACTGTGACCGGAACAGAAGAAGAAGAATGGTAGTCGTGTATCTAAAATACTATTTGCGTGACATCTTGTTATCTTTTTCTTATCGTTCTGACCTACATTAACCACTTGTTAAACCACTCTTTGTGTTATCTATAAGATTTGCAGTATTATAAATTGACACTACAAATTGGAGTAAACTGTTATGGAAGGAGACATCCAGCTAAGAAGAAAGAGCAGGACCACGGAAGAAGGATTCAGAATGTAACTGATGATTTCAGCATGACAATGCCAGAGGCACTAAAATAAACCAAGTGAAAGAATTCAAATACTTAGGAAGCATATTCACAGAAGACGGAAAACTAGATAGAGATATAGAGGCTAGAGTACAAAAGCAAATGCTGTAACCTACCAGCTAGCCCCATTGTTAAGGCACCCAAAATTTCACAGGCAGCTAAGAAACAAATGATCAACAGCATTTTTATACCTACTTTGTGTTACAGAGCCAAACATGGACATTGAGCAAAGCGCAGTCACAAAAATAACTACATGTGAAATGCGTTGCCTGAGAAAAGTTACCAACAACACAAGAAAAGACAGAATCACCAACATCAGCATAAGAAGAAAGTTGGCACAAAACCGTGCTTGAATTATATAGATAAACAAAGAATGAAGTGGTTTGGCCACTTAATAAGAATGCATCCAAACTCCACAGTATACAGAGTCTTCTACAACAGAACATCGGGAAAGAAGGCAAGAGGAAGACCACGGAAAGATGGTTAGATGGCGTAGCAGAATCCTGTGAAGAGCAAAGATAACAATCACACAAGCCACCAGAACAGCGCAAGACAAAAACAGAAAACCACGACACTGGGCAACAACCGGTAGCAGTGTGACGACAAAGAAGAAGAAGAAGAATGCCAGAGGCGGGACATCTGAAAAGATTGTTAGGGTTGGAGGGGGCATGAGCGTAATGCGTAAGCGATAGTCTATCGACTCCGACTCATGAGAGTTGTCGCTTCAATCCCACGCTTGATGTTCCACATATCAAAATAAGAATTGACCTTCCTACCTCTTGCACACTAGGAGCTAGAAATTGACCCTCCTACACACTAGGAGCTAGAAATTGACCATCCTACCTCTGCACTCTAGGAGCTAGAAATATGAAGTCACATCCACTTCAAAGTCTAAGATCTGTAAAATTTACGGGAAATTATTGTATTAGTGTGGCAATGGTATGCACAGGACAAGATATTTAATGACGATGTTATTTGAGCATTAAATTTAATGTTCATTGTGCCCTTTATGTGCATACATACCCTCACACCAGCAAATACCGTATGCTGTTTATTTGGGTTGGTCTTCACAGAGAAGACACACACACATAAAACTAACTCAATGAAGTCCATAACCCTATGTAATCCAGAATCTCGTTAGCCTTGCACTTTGCGGTCATAGTGTCCCTGTCTACGTCACTGGGAAATGGAGGTTAGTTTGATTGTTCTATGGAGCATCAGGAAGCTTCTGATATTAACTTTTCGATTTTCTCAGCAGAAACTAACTGGACTCACCTCTGTGTGTTGCAGATCCAGGCGTATTTACACACATTGTAGACAGAATTGTATTTATATTAGTTCCAAGTTTCTTTTAATCCACGCAGAGCCAGTTTTTATAATTATTCGTATATAAGAGAATACACAGTTCTTTCCCTTTATTTCTCCAACTCCGCTTAACTCTTAGTATATGCACACTCGAACTTCGATAGCATAGTGGTTAGTAACCTTGCTTCTCAGACTAGGGGTCCAAGGTTTAATTCCCCAATTGAACCAGGTATCTCAGATCAACTACTCCCAATTTGATACCATTCAAAACTAGGAAATAAAGAAGACCAGTATTTATTGTTTTGGTTTATGATGTGGTCTGTGTGAAAATTGGTGCTACCTGAAATGTTTGTTATTTGGCTTGTCGTATTGTAGGAGTTAAAGTGTAAGATATCAGCAGAAAGTATCAAACGAGATCTGTCCTGACCAAGTCAGCTTAGTTTCTTCCAGATCATTCCAACCTCTTCTCTTGATATCTACAACTCATCTTCATGTCTCGCTAGGTCCTTCCCTATCTCTTTTAGTTCCGGATTTAATTTTAAGAGCCAAATGTTGGTGTCTTCTTCTTCATCTTCTTCGTTGCGTTCATTCTTTACGACCAATTTTAATCACTCTTTGTGATATGTTTGATCTTTGTCAGAACGTGTATACGTTGCACATTGGTTTGGTAGGCCCTAAACGCATAGACTTCTACACGTTTAGGACACGTGCATCGATTTCAGCCAAACCTCCTTAGCCGCCTCTTACGACATGCTGTGCAGGTAACAATGGTTATATTCTTTACACCCAAATTTAGGCCCGTAACCACTCGGACGTTTGGTGTCTTCTGTATTCTAAATGTTTACCACAACGATGTCCTTCCGTTTTTGTTTCCTGGTTAATATCGTTGATGAACACGGCGTAAATCTGGCATTATTCTTTGATTAAAGACACGCGATTTATAATGTGGTCATCATCACTTTCTATTATATATTCCTAGGTGGAAGATGGAGTTGGCTGTCCACTCTTGCCGTTAAGCATTGGAATGGGAGCTTTCATTTGCGTTCTAGGGCCTGATGACATCACCATATCGGTCCTAATTTACTCTCAATTGCTGTTCTTGGGCCAATTTGAGGCTAGATTGGTTTGAGTGCCGTTAGTGATTATTTTTTTATAATCCACTCATGGGATACGAACCTAGATTCCCTCCTCCCCATCTAGAAGGTCAGTGGACTAACTACTCAGCCACCAGACTCACATTAGTTGCATGTGTACAGATCTGGCCATAGAACGCAAATTAAAACTCCCATCCCTACCCTTAACGTGGAGTCTCCCATCCCTACCCAAGAGTGGACAGCCAACTACATCTTCCACCTGGGAATAAACAATAGACAATAGTTCTTTTCGGGCTGTACCAATATTGATACCCATCTCTCTCAAACGATCAGCGAGTGGGACTCACAGCCGTTAAACTCTTATGTTTGAAAAAACTCTCTGCCCGTTTAAAATGTCATTCCGGCCCATTGCAGCTCCATCTGAGACTTTAAATCCTGACTTATAATCCTGAATTATAATTCTGACTTATAATCCTGATATTAATCCTCCGACTTTATAATCCTGAATTAATATAAGACAGTATAATTCCGCTCGCAAACTTATACGTTACATAGGGTTGGTAATGTAGGTAATTAATAAATTAGCTGCAAGTAATGTCTTCATACTGCTCTATCCTAGGCAACTCTCTCAATCCACTCTATGAAACTTAGATCGGTATTTCTTGCCTCTCTCAGCAAAGTTCGCTTCAGTCTCTCCCTAGGACATCTTCTCTTTCTTAAACTCTTTGCCTTCCTCTGTAATGCCTGATATGATATTTTTTTATCATTTCTTCTCAAGGTATGCCCAGCATATCTCCATCTTCTCCTTCTTATAACAATTGTTACTAGTGATTGACCAGATATTTCTCTGATTTCATCACCTTCTGAATTCGTCCCATTTTATGCTCATTATTTTTCGCAGACATCTATTTTCAAATGCATTCAACTTGTTTTCTATATCTTTAGTCATTTTCCAACTCTCGATGGCGTATGTTAGGATTGATACAACATTTGAATAGAAAATTCGTTCTGTAATTTCAAAACTATATAACTTGCATTTCCATGTTTTATTTAAACTTTGAAAGCTGATATTTGTATTTTATGTCAAACATTTATTTGACAATTATTTGTCCATCTTTATTATTCATGTTTTATTATTTTTAACTAAATTTGACATCTTTGAAATCTAGGCCAACTCTTCAATGAACAATCAACTACTATAACACTTTTTTGAAAGCATCGACAGCAGATCACGCCCTCTACTGCTAACCGGTTTGTTGATTGTTGTTTATGAACAATGACTGCACCAAATAAATATACTCATTTTGAAGCTTCCACGATGATGTCCTTGATGTTAATGATAATGATGATAGAATGTAAAGAATCTCAAACGAAGACATTGATGACGAAACCACCACACATTGTATTCATTGTTGCTGATGATTTGGGTAAGTGAATTGCAAAACACGTAATCAGAAAGTACTGTAGTTTTACAAATTACAAAAACAATGACAAAATACAGCAACGTTTCGACCAACAAGGCCTTTATCAAGCAAACGAACAACAGGAGTGACAAATTTAGAAAAATAAATCAGATTATTGTTGTTTCCTGTAAATAATAAAGTATTTTTATTGAATTTTCTTAATAGGAATCAGTACTGGACTTCATCAAGAAACAACAAATTAAATGGTCTTATCTCTTTTGTCTATTCCCAGGTGGAAGTTGGAGTTGGTTGTCCACTTTTGCCGTTAAGCGTAGGGATGGGAGCTTTAATTTGCGTTCTAGGGTCAGATGAGTCGCCCTTGCCGTGTTATATCAGTGTTTATGTAGTGTGGTCTTGATATTGTCTGTCCATCTTTTCTTGGTCTTCCCTTAGTTCTAGTACCCGATCTCTTTTTATTGAATGCTGTTATTGGTGGTTGTTTGTATTTCAGTAATTAATGGTTAGGACACATTAGCAGATTACCAACAGACAGTGCGTGGCAAAGAGCATTTCTACTCAGATACAGTGAATAAAAAAGTAAAAGGTCCTCACGGAAATGTGAATCACAGAGAAAACAGAGGCAGTGACAAACACTATTTATGAAGTGTACACTAAAGTTTGTTCTCGACTTTTCTTATCGTGTCGATGTAATGGAAAACAGGATTAGAAAAAAGCAAGAAATAAAACTTATATGAAAATATTTCATAGTCTACTTATTTTGTTTGCGATAGCGAATGTGTAGTTATCTTCCTTTTCCTCTTATTGCGAGATTAAAAATATATTTTTTAAAATTTTATCCTTGAATTAATTTTTGTTCTCAATAATCATAAAATAGGTTGCCCTGAACAGGGATTTGTCATCTTAATTTTTCTCATAGACCAGATGTCGCAATTCTGCTGCCGTTATGATAAAATCATCAGTCACATCTCGATATCCTCTTCTCTGTGATGTTTTCTCCTCTCTACCGGAATGTCTCTATCCATAATCTCCTTCTCCAAACCTTAATCTCTTATTATGTGTTCAAAATATCATATTTTTGTAATCTTATTTGTAGCATCAGAAGGGTTAATTTTATTCTGAGTTTTTTCGAAACATATCTTTTTGATTATTTTCTCTGTCTGTGGTATACAAGTACACTCACTTCTGTAACACTTATATTAACTCCATGTGGACCAAATGTTACACTGCATTGGCTTTTGGGTTGGACACATTTCTACCAGGAGCCTGACTAAAGGACGTTTTTTTTATTTATTCCAAATAAAAAACAAATAGCTGTAAAAACAAGGCTTGTGCCTTGGTCCATAGAGTTAAAAAGACATAAATGCTTTTCACTGCCTAGTTAAATCTTCATATTTCACATCAGACTTTGTCAGTGGAATATGCTTGCTCTTAGTCATCAGTAGGTGCTGTGCCAGTTGGAGTAGGCTATGATGGATCTCCACAAATCTCTGTCTTTTGTGTTTGCTATCATTTCAGATGGTGGCGTCTGTGGCCTAGGGGTTAGTGGCTCGGTCTATTAACCTCGACGTTCTGAGTTCAAATCACGCTGCGGACAATTCGCGTAGATTTTACCAAAATGACGATGGCACCACCCGTTCAGAAAGCAATGGCAAAGTACTGAACGTAATAATGCCTAGAAAAATCACAAACAGCGTTAAAAAGCTGGGGTTGATTCGCAAAGTTCTGAAAAGGATATGCAATTAACTTTTTTATCCTTTTAGATGTTGACGCCCTTCCGTGTCATGCAGTTTGGCTGTCGAACATTTTATCTCTCTGTCTTCCTTTGTCTCGTATTCCTCGATTTTCACAGTTGTCACAATGTGTTCTAAATCTTCCCTTCTGATCACATGTCCGGTGACTGTCTCTTTCTTATATTGATGATAAGCTTTCTCTGTGTCTTGACCTCATTCAACACCTCTACATCAGTCCTTTTAAGCAGTCCATGGCTCACATCATTCTTCTGTAAAACAATATCTTTGTGGCTCTCAGAGATTTTTCAATCTGTTTGTTTATTGTCCGTATCTCGCATCCGTATGTCAGTTTTGGCTGTATGTAGCACTTAGCATTGACAGCTAATATTTTACTATAACTGTTTCTGACTTACATGACCCAGGTTGGAATGACGTTGGCTGGCACAACCCTGAAATGATCACCCCAAACCTCAACTGGTTGGCAAAGAGGGGCGTTATTCTGGATTCAGTGTACGCACAGTCAGCGTGTACTCCGTAAGTAGGTAACATTTTGTACGCACAGTCAGCGTGTACACCGTAAGTAGGTAATATTTTGTACGCACAGTCTGCCTGTACTCCCTAAGTAGGAAATATTTTGTACGCACAGTCTGTGTGTGCGCCGTAAGTAGGTAATATTTTGTACGCACAGTCAGCGTTTACTCCTTAAGTAGGTAGTATTTTGTACGCAGTCTTCGTGTACTCCTTAAGTAGGTAACATTTTGTACGCATAGTCTGCGTGTGCGCCGTAAGTAGGTAGTTTTTGTACGCTACAGTCAACGTCTAATACGTAAGTAGGTAACATTTTGTACGCACAGTCAGCGTGTGCTTTATAAGAAGGAAATATTTTGTATTTGATTGTGGAATCAACGTTGCACTAACTGTTGCTATTGTAATGTATATTTAATTGTTCGCCTGCTAAACACATCGACGTTGATAAGGAAAATCTTGACCGACAAATTTACACACTTAAGGTAAATATTGAACCAATGGATGAGCATCTGGTCGAGTGGATAAGAACGCGGCTTTCATGCGGGAGACTTGTGTTCAATTCACAAGGATTTCTTTTTTTTTTCTGTGGGTATAATGAAAAATCCTAACCTGAAAAGCTTCGCGGTGACTGCACTAGCCATTAAATTCCTCAGGCTCTCGTCCCACCTGTCCTAAATAGCGGCACTGCCCGCCTGCCCAGCGTGTTCGTAGCGCGTTGGACTACGGGTGACTAGCCCTCTGTGAGTGCGGTTCAATTCCGCGGGCTGGCAGAAAAGCCACAGATTCCTCAGATTTACGGTATTCGTGGCACCGAACCGAAGGGTTACGATGTCCAGGGCACCGAGTCGAAGAGCTGAAAGCTTAAATGCTTCTGGATCGGAAAAACACCAAAAAAGCGGCACTGCACGCAGTAACGACAGTGTTTTTGTTTTGTTTTTTCTTCTATGCTCGTTATATAAGTGATATTTTTATTTTTAGGTCCAGGAACAGTTTTATGACCGGCCTGTTTCCGTATCACACAGAACTGCAGGTACTGTGTTCCTGAATGTCAATGTTCATTGCATTTATCTTATGCTGTCATAATTTATTATGTTTTATTTACCATTGATATGTTGATGTTCAGATTTCAGTGTTACGAGGAGTATTATGTGGTTATCCATGGGCGTCCACATATTTTTCCAGGGTTGACAAAATGATTTAGAAAGTTTAGTTGACTGATTGTTTATTATTACGATTGATTGATTGTTAGGACCATCATCATTGCGCTCCAGTGAGTAACCAAGTGTGCTCCGATCTCTTTCTTACACAGGAAGATCTCAGCAACAGTGTACATACTCCATGCACCGGTGAGGATCTCTGATGTAAATTAGAAAATGGTGAAAATATTTTGTAGGAATTAAAATTTTTAATCTTTCTAGTGCATTTCTCTCGGACAGTGGCTTTCCAGCCTGATCTTCTCCATTTTTAACTGCCAAGTGTTCTTTTACGAGCTAAATTTGAACATGAGACCTTCGTTTTATCGTCCGTCTCCGATAGGACTAGGAACTCGATTTTATCTACACTGAGATTAGGGATCTCTGGGAAAATAACCAGATGTCTTCACGAGGAGCAGAACCTAGTACCTTGGCACCATAGACGTGCATCTAACCTCTACACCACAGAGATCCCTCGAGCGTCTAACCTCTACACCACAGAGATCCCTCGAGCATCTAACCTCTACACCACAGAGATCCCTCGAGCATCTAACCTCTACACCACAGAGATCCCTCGAGCATCTAACCTCTACACCACAGAGATCCCTCGAGCGTCTAACCTCTACACCACAGAGATCCCTCGAGCATCTAACCTCTACACCACAGAGATCCCTCGAGCATCTAACCTCTACACCACAGAGATCCCTCGAGCAATCTAACCTCTACACCACAGAGATCCCTCGAGCATCTAACCTCTACACCACAGAGATCCCTCGAGCGTCTAACCTCTACACCACAGAGATCCCTCGAACATCTAACCTCTACACCACAGAGATCCCTCGAGCATCTAACCTCTACACCACAGAGATCCCTCGAGCATCTAACCTCTACACCACAGAGATCCCTCGAGCATCTAACCTCTACACCCATGAGATCCCTCGAGCATCTAACCTCTACACCACAGAGATCCCTCGAGCATCTAACCTCTACACACAGAGATCCTCGAGCGTCTAACCTCTACGACACAGAGATCCCTCGAGCATCTAACCTTTACACCACAGAGATCCCTCGAGCGTCTAACCTTTACACCACAGAGATCCCTCGAGCATCTAACCTCTACGACACAGAGATCCTCAGCATCTAACCTTTACACCACAGAGATCCTCAGCGTCTAACCTCTACGACACAGAGATCCCTCGAGCATCTAACCTCTACGACACAGAGATCCCTCGAGCGTCTAACCTTTACGCACAGAGATCCTCAGGCATCTAACCTCTACGACACAGGATCCCTCGAGCATCTAACCTTACACCACAGAGATCCTCGAGCGTCTAACCTTTACACCACAGAGATCCCTCGAGCGTCTAACCTTTACGACACAGAGATCCCTCGAGCATCTAACCTCTACGACACAGAGATCCCTCGAGCATCTAACCTTTACACCACGAGATCCCCCGAGCATCTAACCTTTACACACAGAGATCCCTCGAGCATCTAACCTTTACACCACAGAGATCCCTCGAGCGTCTAACCTTTACACCACAGAGATCCCTCGAGCGTCTAACCTTTACGACACAGAGATCCC
The DNA here is from genome assembly GCA_020796225.1 of Arion vulgaris. Lineage (NCBI taxonomy): Eukaryota > Metazoa > Mollusca > Gastropoda > Stylommatophora > Arionidae > Arion > Arion vulgaris. The sequence goes on from CM036764.1 coordinate 49,081,293, forward strand.
TCAGGCATCTAACCTCTACGACACAGAGATCCCTCGAGCATCTAACCTTTACGCCACAGAGATCCCTCGGCGTCTAACCTTACGCCACAGAGATCCTCGAGCGTCTAACCTTTACGCCACAGAGATCCTCAGCGTCTAACCTTACGCCACAGAGATCCTCGAGCATCTAACCTCTACGACACAGAGATCCCTCGAGCATCTAACCTTTACACCACAGAGATCCCTCGAGCATCTAACCTTTACACCACAGAGATCCCTCGAGCATCTAACCTCTACACCACAGAGATCCCTCGAGCGTCTAACCTCTACGACACAGAGATCCTCAGCGTCTAACCTCTACACCACAGAGATCCCTCGAGCATCTAACCTCTACACCACAGAGATCCCTCGAGCATCTAACCTCTACACCACAGAGATCCCTAGAGCGTCTAACCTCTACGACACAGAGATCCCAGAGCATCTAACCTTTACACCACAGAGATCCTCGAGCGTCTAACCTCTCACCACAGAGATCCCTCGAGCATCTAACCTCTACACCACAGAGATCCTCGAGCATCAACCTCTACACCACAGAAACTTCTATTATAGATTCTTGGTTTGTATTTTATGAGGCGGGTGAAGAGAAAGGGAAAATTGATCTATTTTGGACATGAAAGACACAGAGAGCTGAAGAAGACCAACATAGAAGGAGGTATTCCGGCAAAGAAAAAAAGACAACCACGGAAAATGAATGCAGGATGTAACTGATGGTTTTAACATGACGACTGCAGAGGCAGGACATCTGGCCTATGAGAGAGAGAAATTCTGGAGGACTGTTGGGGTGGCAAAGTTCTGCTCAGGACAAGCTATTTGATGATGATGATGATGTTAGGAGACGGAGATTTAAAACATTTTTTCGCCCAAGTGGTTACCGGCCCAAATTTGGGGTGTAAAGAATAGAACCACTGTTACCTGCCACACATGTCCTTAGAGGCGTCTAAGGAGGTTTGGCTGAAATCGGATGCACGTGTCCTAAACGTGTAGAAGTCTATGTGTTTTGGGACCTACCAAACCAATGTGCAACGTATACGTTCTTGGCAAAGATCAAACATATTACAAAGAGTGATTAAAATTGGTCGTAAAGAACAAACGCAAAAAAGAAAACATTTTTTTATATTTTACTACCAAATTGATTGCTATGCAAAAATGGACAATGGACTTTAAATTATTATAAACTAACTCCAATAATTGATCATTTTAACACAAAACTGATTTTGGTAATTCAAGAATTAACAAGTTTTTAATTTTAGTGGTGTAACACGTACAAACTAAGTACTGTAGTTTTACAAAATACAAAAACAATAACAATACACAGCAACGTTTCTACCAAAAGGCCTTTATCAAGCAAAAAATACAAGAGAGGTGTAGAATTTCACTTCTCACACAATACACAACATGTAGAATCAAACAATAAGTTCCTAACGGCCATAAAATGAAAATATGTGACTAAAAACGAATAACGGAGTAAATGCAAAACTTAGAAATGAAAAAAACAAGAAAAGAATACAAATCAATATATATAACCTAAATACAATTAACATTCATATATAGAATATGAAGCAAGAGAACAGACTGCATTAAGAAGCATTGGAATGTAGAGCGTTGAGACCATGAGGCTGTAAGGTACCATATATTTTAGTTTTAATAAACAGATGTCTTATGTGTCGTGCGTGCACTCTCTAATATTTTCTAGGATGTGATAGAGCCGTCCGTTCCACTTTACTTACCACTGAAACATGTGCTGCTACCTGAGAGGCTGAAAAAGGAAGGCTACACAACACATATTGTTGCAAGTGAGTATTCTCTATTCAATACTCTTTTATTCTTCTTCTCCTTTCAACTCCCACGGAGCACAAGTCTTCAACAAACTTCTTCAGCTCTTCCTCTCTCCTGCCATTCCTTCCAAATTTGTCCATGTTTTACCTATTCTTCTAATATCATCCTCCAGTCCTTTTTACCAGGTATGTCTAGGCCTTCCTCTACACCTCTTTCCCTGTTGGTTCCAAAACAGTGCATGTCTCGCAATGCATCCGGTCGGTCTTCTCAATGTGTGTCATAACCATCGTCAGCGTCTCTTCCTTAGCTCTTTCTATCTGCAATAGTCATACATCTGATATAGAAACAGTCATAATATAAGCAAATCGACTGCAGCTTTGGCTGTTTTATCAATGGTAATTACAGAAATTCCTGTCGTAACATTGTTTTTGTCGTCACACCATTACCAGATTTTTGCCAGTGTCGTCGTTTCCTGCTTTTTTCTTATGTTGCTCTAGTGTCTTGTGTGATGATTATGTTTGCTTTTGGACATAATTCTGCTATGCCATCTCAACATCTTTTTCGTGGTCTTCGTCGCGCCTTCTTTCCTAGTGTTCCATGACTACGTATACAGTGTGTTTGGTTGCATTCTTACCGTGCTGTCCTAACTTTCTTTCTTATTCTGATGTTGGTGGTTCGTTTTGTCTGGTGTTGTTGGTAACTTTCCGTAGGGATCATATCCGATAAGTAGTTATTTTTTGTGACTGTGCTTTGCTCATTGTCCATGATTGGCTCTGGTAACATAAAGTAGACATGAAAATGCTGTTCATCATCTGTTGCATAGCAGCCTTTGAAGTGTATAGATCCCTTGGCAATGAGGATAGCGGTAGGTTACAGCATTTACATTTTGCACTCTAGCCTCTATCTCTCTGTCGTCTTCCTTCTTCTACTAATATACTGCCTAACTGATGCTTTCTAAGTTGGAGCTTTGCAGCCTAATATTATTGGTTTTTAAATTCCAAGGATATTTTCAGACGATCACCTTGAACAACCGACTTCCATTTTATCATTCGACACCCAGAGGATTCTAAACTCGGTGTCACCTTCATTGAGAATAGGGATCTCTAAACTCAGTCTTACCTTCATTGAGAATAGGTATCTCTAAACTCGGTCTTACTTTCATGAGAATAGGGATCTCTAAACTCAGTCTTACCTTCATTGAGAATAGGGATCTCTAAACTCAGTCTTACCTTCATTGAGAATAGGGATCTCTAAACTCAATCTTACCTTCATTGAGAATAGGGATCTCTAAACTCGGTCTTACCTTCATTGAGAATAGGGATATCTAAACTCAGTCTTACCTTCATTGAGAATAGTGATCTCTAAACTCAGTCTTACCTTCATTGAGAATAGGTATCTCTAAACTCGGTCTTACCTTCATTGAGAATAGGGATATCTAAACTCAGTCTTACCTTCATTGAGAATAGTGATATCTAAACTCAGTCTTACCTTCATTGAGAATAGTGATCTCTAAACTCAGTCTTACCTTCATTGAGAATAGGTATCTCTAAACTCAGTCTTACCTTCATTGAGAATAGTGATATCTAAACTCAGTCTTACCTTCATTGAGAATAGTGATCTCTAAACTCAGTCTTACCTTCATTGAGAATAGGTATCTCTAAACTCGGTCTTACCTTCATTGAGAATAGGGATATCTAAACTCAGTCTTACCTTCATTGAGAATAGGGATATCTAAACTCAGTCTTACCTTCATTGAGAATAGGGATCTCTAAACTCAGTCTTACCTTCATTGAGAATAGTGATCTCTAAACTCAGTCTTACCTTCATTGAGAATAGGTATCTCTAAACTCAGTCTCACCTTCATTGAGAATAGGGATCTCTAAACTCAGTCTTACCTTCATTGAGAATAGGGATCTCTAAACTCAGTCTTACCTTCATTGAGAATAGGGATATCTAAACTCAGTCTTACTTTACTGAGAATAGGGATCTCTAAACTCAGTCTTACCTTCATTGAGAATAGGGATCTCTAAACTCAGTCTTACCTTCATTGAGAATAGGGATCTCTAAACTCAGTCTTACCTTCATTGAGAATAGGTATCTCTAAACTCAGTCTTACCTTCATTGAGAATAGGGATCTCTAAACTCAGTCTTACCTTCATTGAGAATAGGTATCTCTAAACTCAGTCTTACTTTACTGAGAATAGGGATCTCTAAACTCAGTCTTACCTTCATTGAGAATAGGTATCTCTAAACTCAGTCTTACCTTCATTGAGAATAGGGATCTCTAAACTCAGTCTTACCTTCATTGAGAATAGGTATCTCTAAACTCAGTCTTACCTTCATTGAGAATAGGGATATCTAAACTCAGTCTTACCTTCATTGAGAATAGTGATCTCTAAACTCAGTCTTACTTTCATTGAGAATAGGGATCTATAAACTCGGTCTTACCTTCATTGAGAATAGGGATCTCTAAACTCAGTCTTACCTTCATTGAGAATAGGGATCTCTAAACTCAGTCTTACTTTCATTGAGAATAGGGATCTCTAAACTCAGTCTCACCTTCATTGAGAATAGTGATCTCTAAACTCGGTGTCACCTTCATTGAGAATAGAGATCTCTAAACTCAGTCTTACCTTCATTGAGAATAGAGATCTCTAAACTCAGTCTTACCTTCATTGAGAATAGAGATCTCTAAACTCAGTCTCACTTTCATTGAGAATAGAGATCTCTAAACTCAGTCTTATCTTCATTGAGAATAGTGATCTCTAAACTCAGTCTTACTTTACTGAGAATAGGGATCTCTAAACTCAGTCTTACCTTCATTGAGAATAGGTATCTCTAAACTCAGTCTTACTTTTTGAGAATAGGGATCTCTAAACTCATTCTTACTTTTATTGAGATAGTGATCTCTAAACTCAGTCTTACTTTACTGAGAATAGGGATCTCTAAACTCAGTCTTACCTTCATTGAGAATAGGGATCTCTAAACTCAGTCTTACCTTCATTGAGAATAGTGATCTCTAAACTCAGTCTTACTTTACTGAGAATAGGGATCTCTAAACTCAGTCTTACCTTCATTGAGAATAGGGATCTATAAACTCGGTCTTACCTTCATTGAGAATAGGTATCTCTAAACTCAGTCTTACCTTCATTGAGAATAGGGATCTCTAAACTCAGTCTCACCTTCATTGAGAATAGGGATCTCTAAACTCAGTCGTAAGACTTCATTGAGAATAGAGATCTCTAAACTCAGTCTTACCTTCATTGAGAATAGAGATCTCTAAACTCAGTCTCACCTTCATTGAGAATAGAGATCTCTAAACTCAGTCTCACCTTCATTGAGAATAGAGATCTCTAAACTCAGTCTCACCTTCATTGAGAATAGAGATCTCTAAACTCAGTCTTACCTTCATTGAGAATAGGTATCTCTGAAAAATGAATCCCAATTATTCCACGCGGAGGAAAAACAACCGAGTACCTTTGAAGCCACGAAATATACCCCAACGCCTGTCTATGTTTAGTATTTCATTGAAGAGATCTAGGCTGACATAATCAGTTTCATTTTGGTTCTAGAGGACGCATGTGTAAAGAATAATGAAAGTGCCGATAGGCTTGCAGTTATGGCTACCGTAGGAAGCAGGAGCTCGGAAACATGGAAGACAACAAAAGAAACCACCAGAAAACTGTAGACCTTCGTAGATGGATGTTTACGTAGAATAGAGGGACTGAGATGGTATGATAAGATTACGAACGAGGACCTCAGAGAAAAAACTAAGCAGATACCAGTGGAGAAAGAGCTCAGGAAGAGACGTTGACGATGGATGGGACATACACTGAGAAAACCGACCGGAAGTATTGCAAGACAGGCACTGTTTTGGAACCCGCAGGCAAAGAGGAGTAGGGAAGGCCTAGACAGACCTGGAGAAGAGAGTTAGAGACGGATATTAAAAGGATAGATAAAACATGGACAGGATTGGAAGGGATGGCAAGAGAGAGGTAGAGCTGGAAGAAGTTTGTTAAAGACTGTGCTCCGTTGGGAGTTGAAAGATGATGAAGAAGAAAGAAGAAGAAAGAAGCGGAAGAGCAATGAACCAGGCTGATATTCTGATTTCCCTAAGGGAGAAGGAATGTGCAAACGATTCAATAAATAGGGGGTGAATCTGCAACCCAAACAAAATGTCAAAAATACGAAATCAAATGTAAAAAGTAGTTAGGCAAAAATACAACACTGCAAGGGAGAAAGAATAGTAAACCAACACAGAACTGGTTATAGTTGTCACACGCTGAGAGACAAACTCAGGAAGAGATTGGAGTACTTATAGACTAATTGGTTCGATGTGCAGTGATGCTTATCTGATGACTAATACAAAAAAAACCCAGTTAGTTATGTTTCAATGACACCTATGCTCTTATAGTTAAATTATATCTTATTTGTTTGTTATCAATTGTGTTCTCATCTGAAAATTGTGTTTCTTCTGTTCTGATGGCACCTGGGGTTCTGTAACACAAAGTACACACCAACTCACCGAGGGTTCGACTCTTTCTTTGGGTTTTACGTGGGAAGCGAGGAGCATTACAGTCATGTGAAAGGTATGTTCACGTGTGTTGTGTTCAAGTGGGCTGTGTTCAATGGTTTTGTGTTCAAGTGTGTTGTGTTCACAGAGTGCTGTGTTCAAGTGTGTTGTGTTCATGTGTGTTGTGTTCAAGTGTGTTATGTTGAAGTGTGTTATGTTCAAGTGTGTTGTGCTCAAGTGTATTGTGTTCAAGTGTGTTGTGCTCAAGTGTGTTGTGCTCAAGTGTGTTGTGTTCAAGTGTGTTGTGCTCAACTGTGTTGTATTCAAGTGTGGTGTGTTCAAGTGTGTTGTGTTCAAGTGTATTGTGCTCAAGTGTATTGTGCTAAAGTGTGTTGTGCTCAAGTGTGTTGTGCTGACAGTTTGCAGGCTGTCATATTCCTGATTTTTTCTTTGATTACAGAAATAAAGCGTACATCTACAAAACACTGTTTTATCAAAAGGTTAAAATGCTCATAAATATATAAAATATGTAGTAGACTGGAAGAAAACACTGGATATGATAATGGAAAAAAAGGTTCTCAAATACCACAGCAAAAATAGACATGGTCATTATATTTCTCTTTCGTACTGGACACTGAAGTTTCTCAACTGACACTTACATAGACAAGGAATATGTACAACATCACGCTGTCTGTGTGTAGAGAATATCACAACAAGCATGAAGTCCGCTTCTCCAGCAAAAATCCTTGGACATCCTAAAAATTGCACACATGGTCCGAATTACAGGGTCTGGATTCCAACTGACAACCATCGAAACGAAAGACAAATAATTTTACCATTAAGTCACTAGTATACATGTGTATATACTACACATTTGTGAAGTAATTGACTTAGTCTTTTTCTTCATACAATTATTTATTCTTGTTGGTGGTTATTGATCAATCGATTGATATGATCATCATCAATGCACTTCTGTGAGTAACCATGTGTAAGCCGATCTCTTTCTTACACAGGTTGATCTATGCGGCATTGCATGAACTCATTAGCACCGGTGAAGGTCCCCAATGTAATTTAGAAGATGGTAACAATTTGTTGTAGGAATATTTTTATTTTTAATTTATGTCTAATAACTTTTTGACCGTGCAGTGACTTTACAGTCCACGACCTCTTTTACATGCTCGACATGAACACGGGATCTACGTTTTATCATCCGTCTCTGATATGACTAGGAACTCGTTCTTACCTACACTAAGATCAGGGATCTCTGAAAACAATTCCTGATAGCTCTCCGAGGTAGCGAACCCAGTACGTATTGAACCTAACCTCTACGCCACAAATATCTACAGCTATGTGTTGACACAGAATATAATTTTATTTATGTTCCTTTCCCTATATTATACCTTAGTAACTATCCACTAACTATCCACTGAATTGTCATATGATTATTCTCCGTCTCATGAACCATTGACAAAGCGGTGGAAAAGATCATTAATGCCGTTGAATGCAAATGCTGCAGAAGAGTACTTAGAATATAATGCACAGAGAAAATAACAAATGCTTCTGTTCTGAAACAGCTTGATATTAAAGAGAGTTGTCGATTAATGAGCATACCATCAATGGAAATTAAATATTTTGGACACATCAAACGACATGAATGCCTAGAGAAAATTATTTTGGAGGGAATGATTCCTGGAAGAAGAATGAGAGGAACACCTAGAAGACGATGGGTGCAAGATGTCATTGACGATCTGAGAATGACTGCTGCTGACGCCGGTCAACTTACACAAAATGGCCTTTCAGACGGGACATAAACGACTATGAAGATCAGGCTCCAGGCCTGGCGGTGGCTGAGCAACAGGTACCCTCGATTATTATATTAGACTGATGAATACCCAAAAGATTGAACTGGACGTATGGGGGGAAAGGTGGACATCATTAGAGATTACATTCAAGAAAGGCCCTGAAGCCGGGACATGCTGGGGGCAACGAGCGAGCTGTCTTTCTTGAAACGCCCGACCAAGAGGGAAGTGGGGGACAGACCCCAATTATCAATGGGATCAATTAGGGACATTGGCGTTCAGACACTGGAAGAGTTTCAGAATTAGGGGGGCGTGTATTAGACGGTTCCGCAAAAAAATATAGTAACCAACTTCTGGGAAGAGAAAGGGATTTTGGGAGGGGCCTGTATGGGAGGACAGACACGAAGGGGAATATCGAAGGGGCCGACGTCGATCGCAAAAAACATAACAAAAATAGCGAGTTTTTAAACGGAAAGGGAATTTCGGAAGGGACACGCATTGAAGATGATGATTTCGTCTCAGTCTTGCCTGCAGTCGCCATTATTGTTAATTTAGATGCCAAACTTTTTAACCTTTTATCCGTTTTTATTTTTCCCTACCTTTTTATTGTAAATCCAACAAAGAATGGTTTGGCGTCATCATACAAAATTGGACCCGGTGTATGACTTAGGGAAAAAAGGGGTTAATTGTCAACATCAAAAAAAGTCAGAATTGTTATTTTTTCTTTGTTGATATGGATTAAAGTTTTTTTTAATTGATTGGTCCCGAATTAAAAAGGGTTTTTGCAGAATTAAAGGGTTTCCCGGGGTTGGGTTGTTTTCCTTGGTAAGGGCGGGGGTTCAACGACCGCGCCGCCACGAGCAGTTTTTTTAAAGGGACCCCTAGGTTTGGGCTGAAAGGAGTTTTTTTGTGCAAACTTCGCAGGTGGCCATTTCTGGGAGGGGGACCGAACCGAAGGGAAAAATTTTCCAATGAACAATCCTTCGGTTTTAAAACTTTTTTCCCAAAATTTTTTTTTTATATTTTTCCCATTGCGGGTACGTAAAAACCAGCTGCAGTATTTTCACGATTTTTTAAAATATATCATTTTGTGGTAAAAATTTTTCAAGACATATCAAAATCATAAAACCCCTTTTCCAAGGGAGGGGAAATCAGAATCCAATAGTTTTTAAACCAAGGGAAACCCCTTTTTTTTTAATCAGAGAGGGGAGTCTAGAATGTCCATGAAGGAGGCATACCGGCAAAGAGAAGAAGAGAAATCCCACAAAGGTAGATTCAGATGTAACTGATGGTTTGAACATCCGCTGCAGAGGCAGGACATTCCTATAAAATTTCCCGGGAGGACTTTTGGGGTGGAAATTCGGGAAAGTTTTTGATGATGAAAAATTCCAAAAAATTAAAATAAGAATTAACTTTTTTGTAGAATCCAATTAAATTTTTGTTATATTTTTTTCCCTTTAAAAAGATGAACGACAAATCGCATCTGCAGTTTTGAACTTTTGGGTTCCCTTAACAGTGTTTCGCACATGCGGGGTTCCGAACGAGTCCGACGCGTTTTCCTTTTAAGAAAGTTTGGAAAGAAACAAAGGGAAACCCCCTTTTCTGGTAAGTGTTAATGTTAAAATAATTTTAAAAACAGGGGAATGATTGATTGATTGATTGAATGATTGATTGATTGATAGGACCATCATCCTTGCACTGGTGAGAAACAGGGAGCTCAAATCTCATTTTACACATAAAGATCTCGCGAGGCACGAGCCCAGCCCCGGCTAGGCCCCCTGATTTTTAAAGAAAAGATTTTTTTTTAGGAATTTTATTTTTAATTTTTCTTTAATTTTGCCAGCAGCGGTTTTTAAGCTGCTCTTTCAGATTTTGAACTGTTAATGGCCCATTTGTGCTCAAATTAACTAGACCTATGATACCCATCTCCGATATGACTGGGAACTTAATCTCCCCTTTACTTGAGATCGGGAATATTGAAAAAATATCCAGATGGTATACAAAGGGAGGGAACTTCCTATGAACGAATGTTATCACCCAACCTCTTCCACACAGAACCCATTTAAAATAAAAAAGTTGAGGGAAATTTTAAGCATAACAAGTGTTTTTGGAGATCAAATCACGCACTAGGATAAAATTCCCCTGATGATCCGATTTTTATTTGTTTTTTATTTTCAAAAAACACATTAACTTATAACCGAAAGAAAAAATTAAACTGATTTTCCCCTCAGGTCAAGAAAGAAGACAATTAAAAAAGTCTGTTGTTCATATCTTTAAAATTTTTCCATCCATCAAGTAAATGAGCCCAACGGGAAAACACTTATAGTTCAAAGCATTTTTTTTGGAACGGGAGGTCTACTTATTGTTCAAAAAATTTGTGGAACCAAATTTGTTTAAAAAATTGCCCGTCGTTTGAACCCAGGTACGCGGGATTGGGTCGAGCCACCATTTAAAGACAGGAGTCCCCCGGGGCTTTTTTTGGCCAAAAATACCAGTTCCCCTTATGTTATTTCTGACGACCACCTTTTGAGATTTTTATTTTTTTATCCATTATCTGAGAGCACTCCCTTTTTGAGGGCGGTTTTTTTGGGAAATTCATGACATAATTGGGGAAAAAAAACAAAAGGACTACGAGGGGTTGACGAGACACAGACGAGAAAAGATTTACCCAATTACGCTGAGCACCCGAGAAACGATAATGAAAGATTGATGATTGGGGGTTTAGAAAGAAATGAGGGCAGGAGAACCAAGATGACATTTGAAACATTGGGGGGTTATTTTTAAAAAAAGGTTTCTTTATGTTTCGGGAAAAGATGGTTGTAAACAGTGTACACCCCAAAAGAACGAGATACCAAAAAAACGAAAATATTTTTTGATAAATGTTGAATTTTGGCGTTTGCCGCTGGTATTTGGATTTTCCCCGACGTTCTATTTCCCTTTTTATCATTTTTTTTAGATATATAAAAACAGCCGTTCCCAAAAACGGTTTACGTCACATTGTTCAGTACCTTTTGGGGGTTGGGGGAACCCAGAAGTGCCCAAATTTAACCAGCGTTTACTGCTGCTCCCCGTCAGCTTTTTTTTCCCAGCCACCTGCAAGGCAAGGTTAAATTTTCGGGATTTTTGAAAGGATTCAAGCATCTAGGGAATTTTCCGAAGTGTGATGATAGTCTTAAGTCCCAATTAATAACTGATAGAAAAATTATCATCGGGGGAAAAATTTAAAATTTGAATACCAAAAACATTAAATTGTCCACAGCATGCAGAAAAGAGAGAAGCTTATATGTCAGAGGGGAAAAACCTTTGTTTCTTTTCCCATTTCAGTCACCACATTCTCCATTTTGGCAGACTGAAAACCCTCAATTATAATATATATATATATTAATATATTTTTTCAGAATAGTAGTTTCCCATTCCCGAAAAATGTTGTATCAACTAACATTTTCAAAATTTGGGAAAATGGAAAATCTTAAATATTAGCGAAAGGGAAAATGTTGTAAAATCCTAAATATTCAAAATTGAAAATGTTGTATCAATCCTAAAATATCTCAGGGTTAAAAATGTTTAAAGAAGAAGTTGAATGGAAAATTATTGAAATAAAATGGGACGAATTCAGAGAAGGGAAAACTAAATCCCTTTCAAAAGTAAAAACTTTAAAAGGAAAAAAATGGAGATATTTGACAAAATTGAGAAAAAATGGAAAAAATAAAAAGAAATTTTAAGGGGGGATGAAAGAGCAAAAAAAAGAGGAACATAGGAAACCCCTGAAAAAAACGTTCTAAGAGAGGCAAGAAATACCTAAACTAAAAGGGAAAGGTGAGCGAGTTGTTCGGGACAGACGGTATGGAAAAATTACTTGCAGGTCTGAACCTACAACGGTAAAGAGGGATATATATTTTGAACATTTGATAAGGTAAAAATTTTGGGTGTTTAGTTTCTGTGACGAATGAAGAATAGTTTCTGTATTTACATTTGATGGTTTTTTTTTGATAGTTTATCAAATCTATTAAACTGAACTATAATTAGAACTACTAATATTACAATACAAGCATAATAAATACAACCCCACTAAAACATGATTATATAGCGTTCGATCCCCCTTATAGTACTACTTTTTACCACAACTACCACAGCCACCACGCCAATACCACTCAAATGTTCTTTTTCTCAGATATATTTGACCCGAAAACTATTACGTGCTACCCCTCCACTTTTACTACTGTGCACATAATACTACTACTATTAAAAACCCCTAGACAAAATTTTTAATTTTTCAATTTTAAACTATCATTAAAAAAAGAACATTACACTTTTCCCAATATTACACAACACTACACAAATTAAATACTTACATACTACACAACTATGACTACGACAATTTTTACTATTATTCACCATCATCAAAAGCTTGTCCTGAAGAGTTTTCCCCCCAAGTTTGGAATTTATTCTAAGGCCAGATCTCCTCCCTCTACAGCCGTCAGTTCAAACCATCAGCCCATCTTGAATCCACTTCCGGGTCTTCCTTTTCTTCTCTTGTGATGCCCCCTTCCATGATGGTCATCTCAGCCTCCTTTTTTTTATATGTAAAATATTCAATTTACTTTTTTTCTTATTTGAGCATCAATTTTTTCTTGATTTTAAATTTTTTGATAGATCTTTTGTTCTCTTTTTGTCCCAGAATACGGAGGACTTTCTGTAAACTTAAATTCAAAAACATAAATGTTAAAACTCATTTTAATAATAAATATTCACAGTGTTTCCCCAATTACACACCCCCTTTGGGACACATTCTACTACTCTGCTGTGCTCCAACTACTACACACTACTGTGCCCCAACCACTACACTGCAATACTACTACACTAGACAATTATAATACACTATACTACTGCTGCCATATTTGTTATACTAAAATTTACAAACCTTCCTTTTCCCAAACAAACATGTCAAACGTCATTCATCTTTTCTTACATCTATTGTTACCCAATTTCGTTTTCCCCAAGTGTTCCCTAGAGCTGAAATTTTCAATCAAAAACCAAAACTTTTTTTTAAATTGTATTTTGTTTCACCACGAGACACAGAGCAAAACCCTTTCTAAAGTTTGTAAAAGCCTTCATCTCCCCATTTTTCTTTTTCAGGGGTTTCATAAAGGGCAATCTTGTTATATGGTTTACGAAGGCATCCAAAGTCCTAGAGAGACATGCAACATGTTGATCATGATGACTGCAGCGACGGTTTTTCCTTTCAAATTTCCCTACCAAAGAGAATTCATGCCTGCCAAAAGGGCGATCATGTTCTCCACAACCCTCTTTTTGGGCAGGGAATCGCCCAACGCGATCTTGGGGGGAACCATAAAGGGGGGATCCATTATTAAAGTTAATTTATTTATATACCAAAAACTGCAAAAAAGAATCTTCAGCTTTATTAAACAATATTTTAAAAAAAAGGAATCATGGACAATGACGAACTACTTAAGATCGAGGGAAAGCTACAAAAGGGGTTTAATCAAAATTTGATAAAAAAAGGGGGCCGGGAGAAGGTCTGAAAAAAAGATACCTAAAAGAATAAAACCAGGAACAATTTTTTCGGGAATTTAAAATCAAGATAATTTTGGGATTTTTTTACAAGTAAAAACGGGGGTAGATTGCAAAAGGGAAGAAAGAGGTTATTTTGACATTGGGTTCCAAAAGACAGATGAGAACTTTTTAACGCCCCAAGGTGAAAAATTTTGAGAAAAGACGATACACAGAAAGACATCAACGAGATTGATTAAAATTGATTTTTTTTTGTTTGTTTGTTTTTTAAGGGTTTCCCGAAGATTATGAGCACTGTATAGCAATAAACAGAGAACGGAGAGTCTATTCAGGAAGTTGTCTTTGTTGGTTAGTATTAAAATTTAACTTTTCCCTTTAAGAAAAGGGGTAAAAATTTCCACAGATGTCTAAATCAGAGAAAGAACAAAGCAGAAACCAATAAAAAAAGATATAAAAAAGAGTCCTGGGATGGATAGAGCACAGAAAAAGATCGACTGAAGATTAAAATGAATTTTTTAACGCGGGGAAGGGGGAAAAGGGGGAAAGGGGGTTAAAATCCCCAGGAGAAAGATTTAGAGACAATTTGGGATAGGAAGAGGATATAATGGAAGGTGGTAAGAGAAAGAAAGAGGGGAAGATTTTGAAAAAAACTGTGCCTTGGGATTTGGGGAAAAAAAAAGGAAATGATTGGATGTTTCGATTTACTGAAGACACTTCACATCCTCCACTTTCCACCGGGATCATGTATTATGGCAAGGTATTTTTTTAAAATTTTAACTTTGAGATATTCAAATCAACTTTAGAAACCCCCATAAACGGGGGTCGTCAGGAGATGGCATACTTTGGGGATAAACGATGTTGATGCGCCGTTCGTTTCATTAGCAAAGCTGAAATCTACTTATTTTTGGGTTAAACCCAAAAAAATACTTTTAAACCCTATCCTTGCTATTTCGAACAACCAAAGAAGGGACGAGAGAGATACAAAAAAGGTTAAAAAAACGGAGCCCCTGTTAGGCGAGGTTTTCAGACTTGAATATTGTAATTTCTACTAAACGCCCATATTCCCACTGTGTTTGTATATATCACCCAAGAGCGATTGACTTTTTCATTTATCCCCAAAGAGGGAATCCATTTCGGACGTTTTTTATTTACTAATGCAGTTTCCCTTGTCCATTGTTTTTTTGCAAAATTTCCTTTGTCGCAATGTTATTTTTTTGTCCGCCGCTGGGAAAACCGAGAAAAAACCCCTTTTCCCGAGTCCAACCGCACGCATTAATATTTTTTCAAAATCCACAAACACAATTTTACAAAACGATTCACGCAGCGTGTTATAACGCAGGCGACCCTTCTAGATGATGATGATGATGATGAATGGAGAATAAAAGCTTTTTTTCATCATGAATGCCTCCAGAATACGTTCATTACAGTGCAGAAAACTGTCTGTCTTTGCATCTGTCCCCCCCTTTTAAGCTTAAAGATCCATTGAGCGTTTCCACCTTCGTTTGGTTCCCCCCTCCCCCGGACCCAGAAAAAATCCCTTCATTACCGTTTTTAAAAAAACCACGGGGACGTTTAAGGGGCCAAAATTTTTAATTTAACTTTTTTGGGGAACAAAATTAACCCATTATTTTGAAAAGAAAACAACGCGATTCTGACTTCTAGAGCAAAGCCCTATCGAATGGAAAATTTGCTTGCAGAGAGCAAATGCATATAGAAAAAGCATGACATAGAGACTGCTGGTCGGGGAAGGGGCAGGAACCTTTGAATGTAGGGAAATTGTCATTGATCATCATAGAGACTTAAATTTTCAGGTCCAAAGTCAATAATAAATTATAAAATTAAATTTTTCTCCCCTTTTTTAAAATTTCATGGGCCTGTAAGTTTTTCTTCTTCCGCTTTTTCCTATAACCGCCCATCTCTTCCATGGAACTAAAACCCATATGTTTTTGCTCTCTCAACAAAACACAAAACATTTTGAAAGAGGAGGGGGGAAATGCCTCTGAGTTTAGGCAAAAGGGAAAACTGAACAAAAACCTCGCCCCTGGTTCAGTTCCCCAATGAAGTAAAGAAATTACCCCCGTTTGACTTTTAAAAAAAAGCCCAAAACCCTTTTAGGTCGAGGGGTACTGGGGAGACATCAAAAAAAAAAACATCCCATGAGCCTGTTTTAATTCTTCGAGAAGGGAAAAACCCTTTCCACCACCCTTTTTAGTTGTCAAACCAGGATGTTCTCTGCCCTTCTGCCCTTTCTCCCTCACGTTCCCGGAAATTTTGGAGAGGAACCATGTCTCATCACATGCCAGAACCACGTTTGACTTTGACAAACGGTAAAGAAAATATCGTTCAGAAAGTAATGGAAGCATAATTTTAAGGGTGACAGAAAATTGATGACTGTTTGCTGTTGTTGATGGTTAGAAGGGGGATATCCCACATTTTTTTTTCAGATGAATGCTAGAAAAGCAGGAAGATAAATTGAGAATTTTTTAAAAGGATAATAAGGGGAAAGAATTGGGATGCAAAAAGAAGGACTGAAAGAAATTTTGTTTAAGACCTGATTCGGTTGAGAGAAAAAAGGAGAAGAAGACAAAGAATAAGATTGACACGTTAGCCAGATTTATTTATCTTTGGATTAAACAACTTTTGGTTTTTTTTTTGTTTTTACCAGGATTAGTTTTGATGAGGCTGTTAAATTATGCCTTGGGTTATAAAACACAATTATTAAAACCCTCGTTGTTTTACACGATGCAAAAACCCTTTTTCATTTTTTTTGGTTTTTTTACAGGTGTTTTTGAATTATAAAAATTGTTTTTCCCGCACTTTGTAGGAAACCCCAAGGGGTGGAAGGGTTTAGAATACTGAATGGTGCCAAGAGGATGATAAAAGGGGCCCCCTAGTAAAAAAATTTTAGAAACGGAGTCCCTTACTTACCCCATAATGGACAACGAACAACCGCTTTTTAGGTTAGATTAATAAAAACCCAAAAATTTCGTTTGAAGGGTCGATTGAGCGTTCAAAAGAAGAAAATTACTTTTTGAATCGCCTGAGTGGAGAGGCCAAATTTGGGGGGTTTTAAAAGAACCACGTTCCCCCACGCTATCAAGAGGCGACTAGGAGGTTTTGAAATCGATGACATACCCTAAACAAAGAAGTTTGGGTTTTGGGGTCAAACCAATGGCAAGAAATTTCCTTGAAAAAGATCAAAATATCACAAATTTCAAAGAACGAAGGGAAAAAGAAAAGAAGAATTATATTTCGAATACAACATTGTTGTACATTTACGCTTGTTAAAGGGGGGTTTGTTTTTTTTTGTTTTTGGGGTTTTAAAATTTTTAGTTTTTTGGCATGAATTTGTGTTTTTAGTTCTTTCTTTCCAGCCCAAATTGGCGGTTTTTTAAGTGAAACCTATTCCGCTTTTTTTTTGTCGTTCAGCCATATCTATGCTCTTTCAAATGCATTTTTTTTCCCAAATCGCTTTACACAACACGACATTAATTAGGTTTCTTGCTGCACGATATAAAATTTTCTACGAGGCTTCAAATGGTTTTAAACATTTTTCCAAGATTCTTTCCCTTTTCAAAATGGTACAATAAGTTCGTCTTTATAAGTTGTCTGAATTAAAGTTAATTGATACCCTTTTTAGACTTTGGAATCAACCCGTTTTTAACGCTGTTGTGATTTTTCTAGGCATTTTGTTCATAGTTTCCGGTTTGTGGCTTGGATATGATTCTGCCCTTTAACCCGACGCTGATTTCGAACGGCGGGGTTTTTTTTTGGGATTTTGTTTGGGGAAATTTTTTAAAAGGAGAGGGAATTTTCCCCCTGTTAAAACAAAAAAAAATAGGGAGTTAAACAATGTAATAACCGAAATTTATTTAATGTAGAGAATGGATATTTCATAGGAAAAAACCATTTGGGGTTAAGAAAACAATAGGGGAAGGAGGAACATGTACCCACCTTTGTCTACAGCCCCAATTTTACTACGGGGGTTACAAAAAGAGAAGATTGTGGTTGTTGTTGGGGGATGTGTGTGTGGGGGATGTGTGGGGAATGTTTTGGGGGAATGTTGTGTGTTTAGTGTTTTGGTTTTGTGGTGTTTGAGTGGTGGGGTTTTTGGGCGATGTGGTGTGTAATGTGTGGTGATGTGTGTTTTGATGTTTTTGGGGATTTGTGTGTGTGTGTGTTGTGTTATTTGTGGTGTGTGGGTTGTGTGTTTTGTGTGGAGTTGGGGAGGGTGTGATCTGAAGGTGTGGTGGGGTGTAATGTGGGGGTAAGATGTGTGGCAGATTTTAATGAGGAGGTTGTGTTAAAAGAAATTGACTGATAGTACGCCGAAAGAATGCACTTTTTTAAAAAATTTTCGATCCAGAAGCCCCTGAGTTTTTCAGTTTTTTGGGCCAGGTTTTCGAACCCTTCGGCTGGGGGATAAAACCCCATAAATTGGGGAATCTGGATTTTTCCCCATCCCGGGAATTGAACCCGCACAAAAGAGGGAAGCACCAGTCCAAACCCCAGAACACCCAGAAGGGCAAAAATTTTGAACAACCATTGTGCCAGATCTTTTTCCTTCTGCCCTCATGCATCATTTTTTAAAGAAAAAAATTTTTTAAACGCCTTAAGTCGCTTTATAAATTAAAACCACTGTTAGTGCCCTCATCAACAGTAGGTCGCCAAGCGACGAAAACAATCCTTTTATAAAAAACTCCCCGACAATCGAACTTGAGATGAAAAGCCGGATGAACCTCCGACCCCGAAGGGGATTGCCCCTGAGCCCTTGTCGGGGCCCTTATAGACGCATTCCCCATACTAAACCCGTTCGGATTACCCAAGATGGACGGGGAGAGCAGAGGGGCCAATGGCTGAAGAAAGGAGCCCCGAACCACAAGGACTGCAGCATTGGTATCACCTTCCATCATACGGTATTTGTATGCCCCCGATTTTTTTTAAAACGTAAAATTTATTTTGTGTTTTTTTAATGATTTTTTCCTAGAACTTTTCAGCCGTTTCTGATTTTAACTGAAAAGTTTCTGTTAGTGCCAAAATTTACGGACCACGTTTACGTCCAAACCCCCTAGAAAGGAACCGATTCACCAACCGGGGATCAGAGACATGAAAAAAATCCCGATCCCACGAGGAGCGAACCCGGGAATTTTTACGAGAGACAACAACCAGACCACACAGAGGACCCAATTTTTAAATTTAAATATCCCACCATGAAATTAGCCGAAACCGAGATTTCCCAAATGCAAAAACCTGATTTATGGAAATCATGAATATAAAATTATCATTCCCCGTTTAAGGTTTTTCCATGCTGTGACTGGATCCTACCTTGAGAAACCGGAGCAAAAAAATAGTCAACCAAATGCAACTGAAGTCTGATAAAAAAAAACTAAATTGAGAGAAGATTTAAAACAGCCTGGAAAAGGCAAGGGTGAAAATGACAAAATAAAGAAGAGAGGGGATCAAAATCTTTTTACCCTTTAATGACTCCACAAGATTATGAACATCAGGTGGAGACAAGATAACCAACTCTGAAGATGCAAGCAAACCCGCCTCCCATCAGGGATGCTCAGAGTAGACGACGATGGTTGGGGGATTTAGAAGAATGGGAAAATTGTCGCAAAAACAAATGTTGTTCCGGACTTTTGGGGAAAGAAGCACCGGCAGACCACTGCTCAGATTTTTAAAGATTTTGCAAAGCCCCATTAAAAAACTTAAAATTTCCCCCGACAAGGAAAAAATTGATGACAGAGTTTGGGAAAGTTTCAAGGGGGGGAGCAGTTTTTTAAAAAAGATTTTTTATGAGCTGAAAGACAAAGAGAAAAAGGAAAAAAGAAATTGTCACAGAAAATTTTCAATTGACATCTGTAAAGATAAAAAAATCATATAAAGTGGTTAATTACAAAATGAGAATTCAACCTCACATCTTTTTCAAGTCTTTTTTGCAAAATTTTAAATCCCCTTGGGGGACCCCCCCTTGGGGTCACTTTTACCCCTTAAAAACCAGTTAAAACCATGACTTCTGGGATCTCATATTCATAGGTAGCTTTTGGGAAAGAACTTTTAAATTTTAAAGTCTTTTAAAGTATTTCATGGGAATGTCCCCCCTTGCTTTTATGTCAAACATCCACTTCCTTTATCCTTTTTCTTCTTTTTAAACCCGATCCATGGTCCATATATTTATCTCAGAGTGTTAAACAATCAAGTTTCCAAAAAAAGTTTATCACGTACCGGCCCCTTTAAAAAGGGAAAAATTTTAAAATTCCCTTATTTGGGGTTTTCCCTCTCAGATGTTACTCTCGGCCCTAAGTCAGGTATCCAAAAATTTCTTTTTTTTGTCTTCCTGTCTCGTTTAGCCCCGATTTTACCGGTTTGCCAATGGTTCTAAACCCCCATTCATACACGCCCGAAAAAAAGATGATTTGTTTTCTTTAATTGATGATAACCCCTTGTTTTACTCATTCAACACCCCATTATATTTTAGAGTCCATGGGGTTCTCTATATTCTTCTTAAAAACACTTGTGGCCTCAGAGATTTTTCATCGGGTTTATTGTCCATGATCGATCCATGTCAGATTTTCTATGTGCACTGTATAACTTTATCCTGAAAATTAACAATGACTTGTTTCATAAAAGCCTTTTATTTCTGGGAAAGACGCTTTCATTTCCCCTTTTAAAGAGCCCGGGGATCAAATGAAAAGGAATGGGACTTACGTCCGAACAGGAACCATGGATGCAAACTATCCTCCATGAGGGGGAAATTAAAGGAACTAATGACATTACAACTACACTGCCTTATTTTTCCATATGGTCGTTTCCCCAGGAGAAATCCCCCTTTAATTTGCGTCGATATAACCAATAAAAAATCGTCCTTGGTTTGGGGGGGTAGGGAAAGGGTTTAAAAACTTTTTAATTCCACAAAGAAAACCCCAAAAAAAACAGAAATTATACCCACATACCAAAAAAATGTCCAAAAACAGGAACTGAGCCGACAAAAACCCCAGACTTGAAAAACACATGTGAGCCAAAAATTAAAGGGGGCCCGATTTTCCCGAACTTTACAACGCAAGGAAAAAAGTTTTTAAAAAATACATAAAAAACTTTTTTTTAAAAAAAAAGAAGACAAGATTGAATATTCAATATAAATTAATAGAAATAAAAGAAGAAACAGAGACTAGAGAATATCCAAAAAAAGCAAAAAAAAATGAAAAAACTATGGGAATTACACAATGACACGGAAATGAGTATTATGTTTTTTCTTGTTGGGGTAAAGGGTTCATTAACCCCAAAATTTGGGGGCCCTTACCCCAAGGTTCCATCTATATATAGACAGCGAATCATGGGAAAAAACAATCAATAAGACATGGAAACACAAGATGTTTTTTTAAAAAATGTTAAATTCCATGGATGAAAGCAAAAAAAAGTTTTAAATCAAACCCAAAAGCCTTAAGCCTGCCCAAAGAAACTTATCAAAAGAATAAGAACAAAACAGGTTCGTAGTAAATGCAAGAAAATTTAAAATTTAAAAGGGGAAAAATTGGGAAAGAGAGATCTGGGGCAAAAAAAGAAGATGTTGAATAGTTGACATCGGTTCGACAAAAGATCGACCCCAAACTGAACCTGGGAAGGGAGAAAAGGGGTTTGGGGGAGACATGACGCCACACCGGCAACATAAACGATTGATTTGATAGAAACAAATCAGCAGAGATACAACAAAGACTAATTTTCACTGACATCAGATAAAAAAACCATACCGCATCAAACCATACCACTAACACTTTCTAAAACTGTTGTTTTTATTAGGAGGAAAAAATGGCATGCATGGAAGATGTTTACAGGGCGGGACATTAAGGGAATTTGGCAATAAAACAGAAGGGGCAGGGCATGAGTTGAGACTATAAAATGATTTTTAAGAAAGGTTATAATGTTCAAAATGAATTTCTTTTTCATTTGGGTTTTCAGTTTATTTTAATTTTCTAAAAATGTCACCAATACTGAAAAAAAGCTCGAAGATAGACACCAAAAAAAGCAATTTCCCAAAAAGTTTTTAAAAACTTGTGTTATATTAGAACGGGGAAGAACCCTAAAAAAAATCCAAAAAGAAGATGAAGTGGTTACGAAATTTAGATGTTCAAAAAAAGATAGATGCGACGAAATCAGAAAAGGGAGACCAGCGGTGCAAATGAAAAGAAACAAATAAAAATGAAGACATTTATAGCGTGTCAAGGAGGTTTTTTCCGACCGAGCAACTAAATGATGATGATGAATAATGAGCTGAGATACGCTACGATGATGATGATAATGATATGATAATGATGATGATGATGATGATGATGATGTCATTGTAATTGTTACAATTTTTAAAAAAAAATTGCAAACATTTGAAAATATCTTTAAAAAATATTTCATTTAGGGAATTAAAGATTTATCTCTGAAAAGAATTCTTTTTTTTTTTTGTAAAGGTACGGGTTTATGCAGAGTGTTTGATTTTCTTTTTTTTGGTTTTCACGCTTGGGGGAATGTTATAGTTTTGACGGGAAATTTCCATACCATCTAACCATTTTTTTTGTGGGCTCATCTCGCCTACTTTGATGTTCGGAGAAAAAGGATATACTTGAGTTTGAAGCATTTTTTTTACAGCCAAACCACTTCATTAGACGACAAAACAGTTATAAAAGACTAAAAACCCGTTCTAGAAATCTCTTTATTGCGCATGAGGCAAAAAAAAAGGGTTAGAAAAAGAAAGAAAGAAAAATTGTCTGACTTATTGTGATGACTTCTATAGAAAACTCAATTTCTGTATTAATTTTGTATCCTTTACTCGAAAAGTTTTTTTTGTGAACGTCATGATTTTTTTTTTATTTATAAAAAAAATTACTTTGTTTATTTTTTCTTCAGCAACAGGGGAAATTTAAATGTGGTATTCTTTTTTTTTTCCCTTTTTTTCTCTCTTTTAAACCCGGGTTTGGGGCATGGACCCCCAACCAACCACCCCAAGCTTTTCCCTTCTAGTACCCCCCCGCAAATTCCCCCAGCCCTTTTTCCTCCAAATACTTTCCAAAAACGGGGCAAAAAGCACTATTTGTTTTGGTCACGAACGAAAAGTACGCCTAAAGAAAGAAATGGTTAACGGGTTAAAGCTTTAGGCAAAGAGGGGAGAAAAAACGGAAGCGTCTTTAGCAGTGAATGGGAAAAATTAATATAGCATTAGAAAAGAGTTATATTGTTGATCTTTGTCTCCAAACCATCTTCATTTTTTTCCCCCCTTCTGTCCCTGGGGTTTAGGGAAAACCTTTGTTTAACCGGTTTTTTAAAGGGCCTATCCAGGAAAAGGGCTTTCAACTCCCGTTACGAACGCTTGTCCTTCCAAGTTTCCTTTGTAATTTAAGGGGTAATGTTTTATTTAAAGGTTTTCAAAAGATGGACCCACACCAGGAAATGAAATATCCGGGAAAGGTTTTTGAGGTGGAAAATTTGACATGGTTTTAGTAAAGGCCACACATGCTCTTTAATATTAAAGGTAAATAATGAAATGGGTTTTTTTAGGACGAAACATAAGAAAATGAAAAAAAATGCATAAATTGCAAAAAATTTATAACTTGCTCCCCGAATAGAGGGATTGAGATGGTGAAAGGCCCAAAATAAGGGAAATTTTGGGGAGAAAAGACAGATTCAAGTGAACCAAGAGGTTTAAAAAGGGTGGATAGACACAGAGAAAACCAAAAGGGGAAATAAAAAGAAGGTCCTTTGGAAAACAGGGGTAAGGAAAAAAAGGGGGGGGCCAGAGATTTGGGGGAAGATTTGGAGGAGATCAAAAAAAAAGAGGAGGAGTAGAGATAGCTAGAGATAGGGGAAAACTTGAGAGTTGGTGAGGCAGTCCCAATCCGGTTTAAAAAGGGGGGAGAGGAGAGAGAGAGAGAGATTGATTAAATAGGGAAAAGGGAAAAGAGCTAGGATCACCTGGGTATAGCAGAGATCGGGGAAGGGCACCTTGGCAAACCAGAAGAGAAGAGACAGGATGGAAAAACATTGAAAAACTGATCCTTATCTATTGTTGGGGGGAAAATCAAAAAACCAGAGATGACCGCTTGTATCATCCAGGTGATCCCTTGAATTTGGAAAAACCCGATAACTGATATATATGAAATATTTTTTCCCTTTCTTCCCCCATTTACAGAGAGGTTTTGGGTTCAACTCAAAGAAGTTCCACTAGCGAAAAATTGACCCCTTTCCCCCAAATTTTACACTAGGGTTTTGTATGTGAAGTAACTGTTGAGAGGGGCGAGCCAAGGGCAAAACCGGGGAATCGCAACAACGAGAAAAGAAACCCGGGGATATTTTACAAGACTGCCAGGCGACCACCCTACAAAAAGAGTCGATTTGATTTTTAGGAAACATATTTGGAAGCCTTGGGCCGGAGGGTTTGGGGAGTTGAGACCGGGCCCGGGCCCTTCTGTTAGAGGCAGTTTTTTTCCAGAGACCCCAGGAGGGGGAGCAGGGGTTGTGCTTGTGCAATACCCTGGCGGCCATTTTTTGGGGGAGGGGCGAGCTGTGGGAAAACCCTAAGAAGTCAACCCCGGCTTTAAACCTTTAAACCTTTTAAGAGAATTATTTTTTAACGGTGAGGTTTATTTTTTTATTTTAAAACTTAGGAAGGGAATTTGTTCCCCAATCGCTCCGAAGTTTGAACCAGGTAACTTGGGGGTAATGACTTATACCCTTGAACTACAAACCCCAACTTGTTAAAATAGTAAGTTTTAATTTTTTTTACATTACAGATGATCCAGAAGAGAGATTCGATATTTTAATGACAAATGAGATTCTGCAGTACTTTTGGGGAAAGTTTTCAATTCGACAAGGGATTCTAGAAGGGGATTACGGGATCCTAGAAATTTTAAGGATTTTGGGGTCCTGGGGGGATTGTTTTATAGTGTTTGTTTTCGATTTTGCAATGTTTATACCACTGGTTTGGGGAAAGAGTTTTTCCTGATATTGTTTCAACATTTTTTTATAATTTACTATATGCAAATTTTTTTTCTTCTTCTGTTCCCTTTTTTTATGACACAATGTTTAGGGGGGAAATTTAGTGATTTTTTTTATTTTATTCACATCTTGACAACCATGTTATTTCTTTCCCTTTTACGTGGTCTTCTTTTTTTCGTTACTGTCGTTAAATTATGTCTTGCAAGGAAAGGGGCATCTGTTACCCCCTTCAAATTTTAAAAAATGGAAGGATTTTCTTTTCTTTTTTAACTTCCATATCGACCAGTGTTAAACCACTTTTTTGGGTTTGGGGATCTGCTTAAGAGGATTGTAGTTGGGCCGTTATGGCCACAAGTAGGTCAGACGCCAATTTCGGGCGTTTTTTTTTTCAGGAGCTTTTGGGCCCACATCAGTCACCCAGAATACCTTTAGGTCGAGTATATTCAATGTTCCTTTTCACACGCCAAACGGGGGAAAATCCATTTCCGGTCGACTTGGGTGTCTTTGCCCCCTCATGGTTTTTTTCGTTTCTGTCGTTATTTTGGGCAAGTGCGCGTCAAAAGATCAAGAAGCCAAGATTTTAACACTTGATCTGTTATACCACTTAACAAATTCCCCAATTGGTTTCAATCGTTTTTTTCAATTTTTATTCCCCTTTTTTTTGACCCTTTTAAAACCCTCCCCTTTTCTTCTTCCTCCCGTTGCTTCTGGCGGGAGCGCGCCCCGGGATTGCGTTTTTACTATTTTTTTTAAATTTTCTTATATTTATGGGTCCTGAATGGATGACCCGCCGTCTTAACAGGAAAACTTAAGAATATCATTCTGTTATAATTTTTCACCGATTCAGTGGGCAATGTTCGACACTGGTAAATGAAGGGTCAAAAAAAAGTTTATATAATGCTTGCTTTTTTATTAGATCAAGGTAAAGGGGGGTTTAGATGACCCCAAAAATTTTTTTTTCATCAAGTTAATTTCCAAAAAATTAATAAAATAAATTAGAAAACCCAAATTTAAACATGACACTACCAGATGAGAAGAAGGTATTCTGCCCCCAGAATAAGAACAATAGGCGCCCCAGCCCACAAAATACAAAAATTAAAAAAATTGACAATTCCCGCGTACTCATGTGACGGATTACCAAAATGAAGTGGGAACAAAAATGCAATGACCAACAGGGGAAAAGCGGCTGGTCCGCCCAAAGGGGGAATCAGAGATAAAGGGGAAAAAGACACGGGAAAAACAAAATCCGCTTAAATTTTTTTTAAAAACTGGAGGCAAAACAGGGCAGGAGAAAGAATGCAAGGGAAGAGATGCCTTTCCCCGGTTCATTTTTTTTTGACGCTGAGGGCCCGATTAGTAATAAAAGATAATCACCCGAGAAGACAAATCATTGTTGAAATTTTTTCTTTAGCATAAGGCCCCCCAACACTGGGAACTTTGGGGGTTTTTGTCTTCATAAACAAGATGTCCTACACATGATCAAAAACACTTAATCCCCGAATCCATCTTTCTGGTTATCTTCCCCCTTTGCCGACCCCTTCCATAATGGTTTTTAAACTTTGTCCCGTTCAAAGATAAAAAAAAAATTTCCATTTTTTTTTTTTTTTGATAAAAGGTTTTTTTTTTTGGGGTTTTTGAAAGAGGGTTAGAAGTCCAACCCCTCTCAGACAAATCAAAATCCAAAAACTGGGAAAGGAAAATTTTAATATTTGGGTAATAAAGTCCAATGGGGAAAGATGAAAGAAATAAACTGTATTCTATAGAGGGTTTTTTCAAAATTTAAGAATATTTTAAAAAAGACCTTAGTATATGTAAAAAAGTTTAAAATTTTTTAGGGCACGGATTGCTGTACTGGTCTACAAAGTTGGGAAAACAAAAACAAAATTGAAAAGAAACTGGGCAGCTTTAAAAAAATGTCTACGAAAATTATAGAAGAAAAAGGAGGATTTTTTAAAAAATGGAGATAGAAAAGATAACCCTATAAAATTATAGTGGAAATATTTAGGTCATGTTTTTAGATCAAGAAAAGAGACAAATAACACGTCCTTTTGTGGCACCCTTGGGGAAAAAAAAGGGGAAAATCAAAAGACTAAAAACCCTCCCAAAAAAAGAAAAAATTGGGAGAACACAAAAATTCCCGAAAAAACGAACCGATTATGGAGATCTAAAACTCTTTATTTCCTTTTGGACAAAAAGGAAAAACAATTAATTAATGCCCCCTTTTTGAATTGAGGTTAAAAAAAGTCGAAAAATAAAATTTTATAGTAAAGGGGATGGGTTAGGAAGGCCAAAAAATTCCCTGATACTTGGGTCAAGAGGGTTTGGGTTCCATCCCACACAGAGTCCCATGTGAAAAAGATATTGACCCCCCCTTTCCCGACACCAGGGCCGACTGTAGAGGGGGACTTTAATTTGGTCTGAAAAAGGCTAAAATTTTAAAAAAAATGTTACGAAAGTTTGATGGTTTTTAATATATAAGGAGCCTATCAACTTGGGGACAAGAAGATTTGTTAAAAAACCCTTGTCATTAATGTCAGGGGCTCCCCCCCAACAAAAATGTAGAACCACTGGTGAAAACCATTTGAAGTTCCCCAGGGGGGAAAAAGGAATTCCAATATACTTGAAAGACAGTAAATGAATACACCCAATACCCCAAGTTCTGAAAGACTAAGATATATTTTATTTTTTATTATTAGAATGAATAATAAAAAATACTTTTAAAAAAACAAATTTTTTTATTTTTTATTCAATTTTTTTATACCTTAATTTTAAAGAAGGGCTTTTCTTTTAGTCTTTTTTTTCTTGTCATGATTTTTAAAAAAATGTTACACAAAGAGATATAAAAAAAAGATGACCACCTGACTTTCATGTATTTGGTTACCAGAGTCAAAAATGGACAATAAGCAAACATGGACAGTTTCAAAAAACCAGAAAAAACAGATGATTCCGAACTAACGACAAATGGTTGCACCTGGGGGGGTATAACCTACCCCCCATTGAAAGGTCAATACAAACTTTAAAATCCTGATTTTAAAATTTTTTAATTTTATCAAACAAGACACATATTTTGTTTATCTTATTCATAAAATCACAGGGGGGGGAGGGGGGGGGTCTGTGGGGGAAGGGTTTGGGGTTCTTATCCCAAAAAATCATAAGAAAGAAGTTGGGAAAAGAACCTTTCGAATTAATTTACGTTTCGGTCGTGACTTTTTTTAAAAAAAAACAGACAAGGGTTACAAATAAACAGAGCATAGATCTAAATAAGAAGGAAACAAAAATTGATTTTTTTTATTTTTTCATTTTTATTTTTGCTGCTTATGATACCATACAAGGGCTTGGTTTTTAAAGCCAATTTTTACGATCACCCAGCCCCTCTGGTGTCCGCCGACTGATTTGATCCCTCTGACCAACAAATTTCGGTTTCCGTATGTTTTAACCCAAAGAAAAAAGAAGGGTTTTGGGCCCCCAAAAGAATGTATCCAAATCCAAGGTTTAGTTTCAAAGAAAGGAAAGAAAGAGGAAGACCAAAAAAAGCTGGTTAAAACAGAATTGTCAAAAAACAAAAAAAAATCACGCACCAGCAGAGGGGACAAAACTGAAAAAATGACACTGGGAAAGATGGTAGAGGGGGACAAAAAAATAAGAAGAAGTAGAGAAATTATTTATATGTTGGTTTTCGACTTTGGGGCAAAAAGTTTTTAAGGGAAGGAAATTGGTTGTATTTTTTTCTTCTCAACCCCAGTCAAGTTGGGTTCAGAAGAGATTTTAAAAAGCCCCAAAGGCTTGAGATAGGGCTTTTTCACCCTTTTATCTCTGAGGTCCATTTTTGGTTAGCCTTTTTGTTTGCCAAAAAAAATGGAGCACATTGTTTGAGGGCATGTCTGTTGGTAATTGTTACGGCGAACCATTTAATTTGTTGTTTTTTTGAATCTAGACTGATGTTGTACCCCCTTTTTCCCGATGTCTTTTTTCTCAACCGGGCTCTTCTTTTTACACCCAGCATTTTGCAACCTTCATCTCTGTTGTGACAGTTTTCCATCGTTTTTTGTCAGGTCCGGTTTGGACCAAAAAAATGGGAAAAGATTTGTGAAATTGTTTTTGGTTTATTTAGGTTTCATCTTTTTAAAAATTGGGGATTTGCCCTTTTTTTGATTTGTTTTTTTTTATCTGTGTTTAATTTCATTAGTTATTTTCCATTTCAAAAAAAAGTTCTAGGATTGAAATTTTTACTGAAGAGATGATTAGAGGTATGGGAAGGGGATTTTAAATTTACTTTTCTTTGATTGTTCTTATCAACCGTTAGCCCATGTGTGGTGTTTGGGGAGAACGGGAAAAGTTACATCGGTTAGGGCATGATGAGGAAGACAATTTAAAAGAATGTTGTTTTTTTCAAGGGGTTCCAGAGCAAAACCCTTTTTGATATTACACTGGTCAAAATTTATTAATAACTTAAAAAGTTTAAGCATTTTTATTCAATATCTTTCTTTTGAATTAAAGGGAGGTATATGGGGTTTTGAAAAGCAGAACGCTTTATTTAGGTTTTTTTTTCTGGGATGGGGTTCGGGAACGAGCGAGATATTTTAAGAAAGAAAAGAGCACACATTGTTTTTCACCAAAGGTAATGATAATGATGATTTTAATCAACCACAATCAATATAATTAATGTACCCAACTAAAAGTGGGTCGATCTGAGAGTCGTAAGCTCTATCGGAAACTCCAATCAAGCTGGTGATATCGAACATAAAACAACTCATCTAGTTAGTAAATGCATTAACTACCGTACTAATGCCTCACACAATAATCCTCCACTCCCCAATGTTAACATGTTATCCTCATTTATGAAGATAACAGGTGCTATTAACTGATTGACCCTTTCTATAGGCGCTTTTTATGCCAGTTAAAAATAAGCAGCTATCGGTACTGCAGGTTGTACCGCTTTTTAGGGCGGTGTGGCAATAGGGTATGATGAATGTAAGGGCCTCATGGCTAGTGCAGTAGCCGGGAAGCTGTTCAGGTTAGGATTTTTCACTTATTCCTACAACAGAAAAAAAATATTTGGCCTTACCGTGAATTTAACATTGCAATCCCGCATGGGAGCCACGTTCTAATCTAGCGTTTCCCAAAGTGGGCGGTACCGCCCCAGTGGGCGCTGAAGCGTTCTAGGGGGGAGGGCGATAGTGGGTTCAGAAGAACTGGAGGGGGGTGTTCAGGCGATCAGGGCTTGGTGGCTTCCTAAAGAAGAAATTAATAATATATATTTTAAAATAAATTATTTTCGTGATTTTGCGATTAAAATAATCATTTAAAATTTAAATTCTGCATGTAAATTCATCTTATACCCGTTTTACACGATCCATTTTTTCATCAATTTTCTATTTCATGTATATACTCATTTGAAAATTGACCATGTATTACAAAACATATGTATCTGAATTTTCTATGTCAAAGAGAAAATAGAGCATGTATATATGTGGGGGCGTTGACAAACTGTTATAATGTGGAGGGCGCTACAATGTTTATCTTGTGCAAAGTGGGCAGTGGGGCACAAAAATTTGGAAATCTATGTTCTAATCCATTCCAGGTTTGAATTTCACAGTGGGTGTGGAATATTTTCCCGACTATAACGGCTCTCGGGTCGACCCAGTTTTAATTAGATACTAGGAAAAGCAGTAGAAGTAAAGGTATCCGGAATGATCACATCACCCATCGTGTGCCGACGGTCAATGAAAATACTGGTATAACAATAACACCGTATAATCCCAATATAGCTTGAGATTTTATTCCTCTTCTTCTTCCAACGCTCTATATCGATTACTTGTTGAACTGCACTTTGTGATTATTATTGATCTGAGCCTAAGAGAGATTGTACGTTGTGCCAGTTATGTCCGTACAAGCACATCCGATTTCTGCGATGCTTTTTATTAACAATGGTAGCGTCCCTAGGCCACTATCTTAGCCGACTCTTACGACATGCCTTGCAAGTCGCAATGTTACTTTATTTTCTCCTTGCGAGCCTCGGCAACACACGAGCGCCTCGAGATATAAAAAACGATTCTTTACTTTTTTTAAAATCATTCCCACAAATCCCGGCCATTACATTCATCAGACTGACGTCCTACTTGTCCTACACC
Source organism: Arion vulgaris (assembly GCA_020796225.1). Classification (NCBI taxonomy): domain Eukaryota; kingdom Metazoa; phylum Mollusca; class Gastropoda; order Stylommatophora; family Arionidae; genus Arion; species Arion vulgaris. The sequence continues at coordinate 49,112,063 of CM036764.1, forward strand.
GCCCTGAAAGCAGTACTACAGGCACCAACGACATATTTTGTTTTTTAAATAAATCCCGAAATAGGCTAAATCCCGAAATAGATTAAATTCTGAAACAGTTTAGCGTCTAACGAGCAGTCCACCTACTCGACATGAAAGGTAATATTCCAGTCGAGGTTTCTGGGTGTATCATTCTTAGTTAATACTGTTCATACATCGCAGACTAACATCATGTATCATCATTTGATCACTGATACCGTGTCCCTGGTATTGCAAGATGTCAATTCTAAATATGGATCTCACAACTAATCATGACAAATAGGTTAGATACCTGATGCAGGTGTGCTTCGAACCGCTACCCACACCTATCTTAAGAATATAAGTAAATTACTGCCGACTTCAAAGCATCCATATTTAAACCATTTTCTAAGCGTATAAGTTTATCAAGCAAGCACTACATATCTCTCTTTTATTTTATTCATAAACCACTAGTTTGGTGTCTGTGACGTACAGGTTATATCTCTCTTTTATTTTATTCATAAACTACTAGGGTGTCTGTTCGTCAGGTTATACTCTCTTATTTTATTCATAAACCTATAGTGTCTGTGACGTCAGGTTGGTACTGTCTCTCATGCAAAGGTTCCAGATTGTCCCTTGTGGAACCATCTGATATTTTCCAGAGATCCTGATCTGAGTGTAGGTGAGATCGAGTTCTAGTCCTAACGGAGAAGGACGATAAAATTAGGTCCCGTGTTCCATTTGATTACATAAAAACCTTCAGTTCAAAACAAGAAGAGCAGGCTGGAAAGCCGTGCCAGAGTAAATTCATTAGAAAGATTAAAAATAAAATTCCTACAAAAATATATTTGCCATCTTCAAAAATTACATCTGGGACTATCGCCGGTGCTATGGAGTTTGTGCACTGCATCGGCGATCTTCCTGTTTAAGAAAGAGATCGGAGCACACATGGCTACTCACCGAAGTGCAATGATGATTGTCTCTATCAATCAATGAATAAAACCACTACTTCTTTGATTGCAGCGTTCTTGGTCTTGTATTTTAGTTTAGCTTAGTCGTCGGATCATCGTCACTGCACATCGCACCAATTAGTCCATTAGTGCACCGATCTTCTCCTCATTATGTCTCTCAACCTACGGCGAATAACGAGACCAGTTCTTTGTTGGTTTACTATTCTTTTTTGGCTACAATTATAGCGTTTTTGTCTAGCTACACCACATTTGACTTGGTATTAATGCAGTTTGGTTAGGGTTGAAAAATTACAACTGTTACTTGAATCATGTACACGTCCTCTCTCTTTTTAATGGAATTTAGAATAACAACCTGGTCCATTGCTCGTCTGCTTACTACAGCAGCCTTATCTGCAAGCCTATCAGCGCGTTCATTTTCTTATACATGCATACTCTGGCTCTAATATGAAACAAGAGTTTTGTCAGCCTAGATCTCTTCAGCAACTCCAACTATTGTCTTCGTGCCCAGTCTGTTTCAATCTTCCTGAGCATACTTATTGAGTCACTGTGAAAACATGCATGAATGGTTTGCAAACATGCGTGCAAAAAGGTTTGTGACTCCAGCCAGACGATTGCTTTAGTGAAGGACATGATTTCCATAGTGGTACTGCTTGTGAAAGAAGACAGCGGTGGATTTTACCGTGACTACAAGCAGTCTCGAGAGCCGCGGTAGCGTAGTTGTTAGTGAACTCGCTGCTCAAGGCTGGTAGTCCGGTTCAACTCCGCAGTGTGCGTGGAATTTTCCCACCGCGACGGCTCTCAGGTCGACCCAGCCCGAATTGGGTACCAGACATGCTCTGGGAAAGTAAAGACGGCCGGCGTGATGCTGACCACATCACCCATCGTGTGCCGACGGTCAATGAATAATACATGCCTAACAATGTATTGCCCTATATACCACAAGGTATGAAAGGGTTCCTTTACTTTTTACTTACAAGCAGTCTCAGTATGGTCTTGTGTGCTTCGGTATCATGAAATCTAGTATACCATCATCAGGTACCGTGCCGGCTGGAGTAGGCAATAATGGATCTCCACAAATCTCTGTCTTGTTGATCATCTCAGATGTTGACGCTCTTCCATGCCATGATGTCAGGCTATCCAAAATTTTCTTTCTGTCTTCCTCTGTCTCATCTCCCTCGACTTTACCAGTTGTTACAATGTGTTCTAAACCTCCCTTTCTTATCACATGCCCAAAAATTTATGATTGCATTTTTCTTATAATGATGAAAAGCTTTCTCTGTGTCTTGATCTCATTCAACATCTCAACATTAGTCATTTTAGCAGTACAGTCTCATTATTCTTCCGTATAACCACATCTCTGTGGCCCTTTGAGATTTTCTCAGCATCTAGTATATATGCTGTACATATCATTGCAGAACTGGCTGTTATGTCGAATTTTATCCACTCTGTACATGAGCTAGAATTGGTTTTCCCTAACTGGCTTGAATCAGATCTGTTCGCCTCCCCTTTGAATAATCATTTCTCAATTTCTGTTACGGAATCTTCTTCTTCTTCTTTTTGCGTTCAGTTTCGTATGCTTGTCTAAACAATGAGATGGGTTGCTTCTATGAAGCTGCATGCCAGTTGGAGTTCTTCGAGAGTTCCACATAGCTTGCTCTTAAGCTTTGTTCATGAGGCCATGTTTCGTTTCGTTGGTGTATGTATGATGGACATGACTGCAGTGATGTGCTCTGAGTCTGTGTTTCTTTCTGACATGCACACTGTGCAGTCTGAGCAGACTTTATTATGTGTTACGGTATAATTCAGTAGAAGGGGATACTATTTTGCACCAATGACTTATTTTTGCGTGAAGGTATGCTTTATCCATCCGACTTCAGAAATATTCCCTAAAATGCGTCGATATAGACACTACATGCTGGCAATCCCTTACACAAGATCGCCAGAAGTGGTTCTGCAACAACACAAGAGGGACTTGCATAGTGTCTTATCGGGACGTTGAGGCGCAAAAAAATAAGCTAGCGAAAAGACATTATTAAAATACACAACACCTACATGTCTAGTCTTGATCATGTGGTCCAACCTGTTGTTGGGGATTGTGTTCGAGGAATGGACACTACAGTCACCTCCGAACAAACCAGTGAGGTGCAGAAGAACACGTCTGATGCTATTGTCATCATCGCTTTCGATGTGCAGCTATTAAACCATTCATCATTTATACGTAAAGTAGACCAGAACATCCGATGTCTGCGACGCTTTTATTACTAGGTACCTACCTCAATCGCCTCTTACGACATGTCTTGTAAGTTATAGTGTTTCTATTCTATGCTTCCTTTGCTAGACTCCACTCGGGCGCCAATATGTTCAAAATCTACATCGATGCTGCACTATCTTGAACTTTGGTTTCTTTTAAGTTTCTTTTAGTCCTTAGTAAACACGCAAAGACGTTGAGTACATACAACGCTAAGGCGACAGTGTCTTCAGGTATTGTGTTTATACGGGCGACTGCACTTATCAAATATATCAGCCTAGCTCGGCAAAGTGGTCTAAGGTCTTGTCCTCAAGACTAAGTGGTATGTTTAAAGAACCTTTCATTGATGTTGAAACAGTTCATAAACACGGTGGGAATATGACACGAAATGTCTCTGACTCATTTGTTTGATTGATAGTACCATCATCATTGCACTTCCTTGAATAACCATGTGTGTTCCGATCTCTTTCTTACACAGGAATATCTCAGCGGCAGTGCACGAACTCTGTAGTTAGGCGAGGGTCTCGATGTAAGTTATAAGATGTTGAAAATATTTTACTGAAATTTTGTCTTTAATCTATTTTTATCTAAATTTGTAATCATTCTAATGAGTGGTGCCCGGGCTGCAGCTTTCCAGCCTGCTCTTCTCAATTTTGAACTGCTTTTGCCAATGGCTCTTTTACATGATCTACTTGAATACGCATATACGTTTTATCGTCCGTCTCCGATAGGACTATGTACTTGATCTCACCTACACTGAGAACATGGGTCTCTGGAAAAGTAATCCGATAGCTGCACGAGTGAGCAGAACAGGTACCCATGAAACGAGAGACGAGCACGTAACCTCTACGCCACAGAACCCCTGTCACATGTATCTATGTAAGTAGTGGTATCATACCAACACTGTGCTACCATTCCAAACATGGCACTGTCAAAAGAACAAGGTAGGAAAATCACAACCTGTGAAATGAGATGCTTGAGGAAAGCAGTAAATAAAATGAAGAGACCGATAGAACTGATGAAATTAGAAGAACAGACGGAACAAAACCTGCTACTAGATTCATTGAAAAACAGAGATTCAAATGGTTTGGCTACTTGGTCAGAATGAACCCGAATACACCAGTTGCAAGATCGTATAACCTGAAAGTGGAATCTTCAAGAGGAAGTGGCAGACCAAGAAAAAGATGGAATTATGGAGTTAAAGACATCTTGAAACTCCACAATATCACAGCATGTCAAGCTACCAAACGTGCATTATCTCGGAAACCGATTAACCGCAAAATCTGCTACGCCTAACGGCAAGAAACAGCAGAAAAGGACAAAAGAAAGAAGGAGTGGTGTGTTTGAGAAACCTTTTATTTATATTGAAACAGTTTATTCACACGGTGGGAATATGCCACCAAATATTTCTGACTCATTTGTCTTCGGTAAGGAGTGTCGTGAGCGTCTGTAACTTAGCGATAATAAGCTCGATCACAATCCAAGTGTACCTGGTTCAATCCCAGCAGCGGGCATTGTTGAAACAAATCTGTTCCGTGGATTTTACGAACTAAAAATAGACATCACCGTTAAGAAAGCAAAGGCAAAGTACTGAACGTAGAAAAATAAAAACGAGGAAAAATAAAGCCTATGAATAACGCCGTATTAACAAACATACCACATGATGTGAAAACGCTTTTCCTTACTTATGTATAGAAGAGAATTATACCTGTCTATGGTGTCTATGGTAAAACTGTCTATGGTGTCTATGGTAAACCTGTCTATGGTGTCTATGGTAAAGCTGTCTATAGTGTTTTCCTGCAAATGAATCCGTCCTGTCGGTAGATGGTGTCTACAACTAGATCATGTCTGTCTACAACTAGATCATGTCTGTCTACAACTAGATCATGTCTGTCTACAACTAGATCATGTCTGTCTACAACTAGATCATGTCTGTCTACAACTAGATTATGTCTGTCGACAGTGTTTACATATGATACACCTGCCTACATCTTTATCCTAACTGCTTACAACTGATTAGCATCTACATCTGATCTGCCTGCTACAACTGAACTGTTCTACAAATGCAACTTCTTCTGAATAATGTCTAAATCTGATCCTTTCTGCAATTAAACATGTCATTGCTAACAACGCTGTGCTGGGTTTTTCAGCACCTCAGAGGAAAATAATGAAGGCTGGTCTACAACAACTACAAGTAGCTTGACAATGGAGGTTCGCGGTTACGGAGGCGATGAACTGTTGCATCTACAATCTCTCTGTTTCATCCAGTGACTCCATGAGCTGATTCGTAAAGTCGAATCAGGTATGGTGAGACGAACTGGGTGAAGTACTGGTACAGACATGATCAGGAAATCACCTTCATTTGTCCTCGCACGCAGAGTTAGGGTAATGAAGAGCTGATGATTGGCTGGCTAGCTGAATATCAGAGGGCTGCATGGATCGAAATGACATTCTCCACGCATTGAAGAGTCTTTCCGAACAGAGGATTCAGGCAGTGATCCACTTGCTGACCAGATTGAAAGATGGTGTCAATTGTGTGCCAAGAACACATACCTAAATGCAAAGTTGATTAATCACCATCGAACTGGCGTTAGGTCGCTGGACGTCTGGATTTGCTGAGGCGGAGATCGGACACTATAGACATGTCCGAGTGCTATGATGATAGTCCTCTATAACTGATAACTAGCCATCTTATGTCTCTATAACTCTATTCAATCCCTTTATATTTCACTATCAATTTTCTCTAATCGAAAAACAACTAAACATTACATTAATATATCGCTTTCATCACCTACTCATCGAAAATCTTAAGGAAACATCTGCTGTTTAAGAAAGGATAGCCTTACAAAATACTGACGTCTTTGTCAAAAAACACCCGATAACATGGTATGCCCCTCCAATGGAATTTGGCCAACAAAAGACTGTCGTACAACATCTACAAGAAGCAAATAACACAATTTTGGCATTATGAAGATATCGTCCAGAGTAAAACGAGGGTAAAATAAATTGAAAAGCATTAGATTCGGGTCTTGAAAATCAGAATCTATTCGTTGTTTCATTAATATAAAATTTGTATAAGCATTTTGAAAGTATGATTAGAATAGTGAAAAAATAAGTAAAAAAATATGTCAAATGTAGCAAGAACAATACAAAATGGCAAAAAAATTCAATCCTAAGGCTTGAATCTAATGATGTAAATGAATCTGTTTTCACTCTAAGATGTCAATTGTAATATCTAAAATATACACATGATTTTAGATATATTAAATATGTAATTTTTATAATTTTTTTGTAAAAGTTCCTCAAATTTGGTAAAAAAACTGTTTTTGGAGTGTGTTTACCCAAAATTCATACAAAATGTAATATTTAATATATCCTAAAAAGGATGTGTAATTTGAGATATTACATTGTCACTCTTAGAGTGAAAACAAATTCATTATATCATTAACTTCAGGCCTTAGATTGAAATTGTGTGCAACATTTATTGTTTCATGTCAGTGACTTTTTTACTAATTTTCTACTATTCTAAGTCATAATCTTTCAAATTGTATACAAATTCTACATTATATAAAGCAACGAAAAAGTTCAAGACAGAGTCCCCTAACACTGAAAGGAAATCAGAGGCAGATTTCTAATTTAGATCTGAATGTCATCGTCGGATCACTGTTTGCCAACATAGAGAAAACGTCATCACAGGTCAAAGGTGATTTCTCATAAAACTGATATAAAAGTTCAGTGTTCCTTCGTTTTGCTTAAAACTTACAAAAAGGGATAAGAGACATTTGGAAAAGATTGGAAAGAACGGTTTGAGAAACAAAATATAGTTAGTATTAGGTTGAGTTACTTCAGAAATAAACAGGAAACACTGTAAAATTAGTAAAACATTAAGGAACGACTTTCAAGGTTTCCACTACTAAACCTGGTAAGTAGAGTTAAAATATTTTCTTTTTATGAAATAGTATTACAATTTAATTTGTAACTTATTTTATAATTATTTATTTTTCGTTCACCCGCAATAAATACAAGTAAAGTCATTGCGAATATTATGGAGCCTGTGACTGAATTTTACGTAAAGGCTATCTTTCCTTATCACTTGTCTATTTATATACAGGCGAGCCCGTGGTCATTGGCAACATAAGACCGACTAGCTCGGACGGGAAATCTAAAGTTCTTGTTTAATGGGGGCTGGTTTGTATAAGTGTTTGATAGAACACTGTAAGGTTTTCTCCAATTTTACATAATTCTACCAGTCCATAGTTATTTATTGCTGACAAGTTTGATATTAATATTATTGATATATCATGATAATTTGATATTAATATGATTGATATATCAATGATAATTGTGATATTAATATGATTGATATATCAATGATAATTTTGATATTCCTTAGTGTTAAACTTATTTGTGACATAATATAACCTTGCTTTTTCATGTTGTGTTGTTGTGGTCTGCATTTCTATAATTTTTACTAGAGCTCGCCGGCCTTATGTTATTGAAGGCCTCAGCGAGCCAACATCATTTCAGGGTTGCTAGTAATTTAGATCACGAAGTAAAGAATCAGGGTATCTTGTAGCTCATAAGTATGTCATGTGAAAAACGAAATTTTATGTCCAAAACTGGCCTCAAAGCCTAGACTTTTACATTTTTCAGCGAGCTATCCATTTTTTCTGTCTATTCAATATCATCAAGTAGCGTGTCCCTTCTGAAACTTGGCTCCCATAACAGCAGTCCTGAAAATCTCTCTATTCTGTGCAAGTTCACCGGTGTCAGCAGCAGTCATTCTCAGATCGTCAATGATATCTTGCACCCATCGTCTTCTTGGTCTTCCTCTCATTTTTCTTCCAGGCACCATTCCCTCCAAAATGATCTTCTCAAGGCACTCATGTCGTTTGATGTGTCAGAAATATTTAATTGTCCTTGATTAATAACGTTTACACACTTAGAAATCCGTGACATAGTGATTTAGAACGTGACTTTGATAGAAATATTCGATTTAGTCAAAAGTACCAATGGTACTACGTATAGATAACAAGTTAGACAATTTGCTTTAAAATGCACCAACCAGCATATTTGTTCCCCTTCTGATATTCTTTGAATAACGTTGGTTATTATTCCTTTATCCTTGGTATGTTGACAGTAGAGCCCTCCATCACGTAGGCTATGTATACACACTTAGAAATCCGTGACGGTATTCCTTTACTTCGCGACACTTCATCCTTATTTGAATGTTCTACGTTCTAAGGTAAAATCCACTTAAGTCTCCATTCTAGATTACAATTTGTCATAAATGTTACCTTTCTGTATTTATTGCGTCATTATTTGTTAACATTTTATTCCTACCTGACCAGGTTATACCCTCAGTTGTTCATAAACATCTTCAGTCATGGAGTTCACTAAGAGGACTGGATTGTTCATGTGTTTGATTATTTCCCTTGTACACATTTCAAAACAACAAGATACCAGTAAATATATATTTATTTTCTTAATTATAAAACTAATTGTCTGTTTGTGTGTTTCAGAAAATGTTTTATTACGCCATGCTCTGGAATCATTCAATTGTGACATCTTATTATGCAGGAATTTGTAGATGAATGCACCATTATTAATATTTACGTGCATTCTTTACCGTGTTATTAGTTAATTTAAAGAAAAATATATGCATTTTGTATCGCGTCTTATATAATTAAATTAGGTTATTGAGATGCGTAGCAATGAACAAGAAAAAAAATAGTTTGACCAATTTGTATAAGGGAATGTCAATTTAAAAATCGGATTAAAATGTCTTTGCTTATCAAAACACAAAATAAAATTTAGTTTTTCACATATTTCTATATAGCAAACATCAATCTCTTTTATAATTTTTTTCTGTAAATCAAATAGAATATTCTCATTTCCAAATGTATGTTTCTAACAAGAACTTTGCTAACTTAACAGACCTTCTAAATTTGTCTTTCTATTAGGACAGATAAGACATGACTCTGCAGTCTACATGCTGAAATCATCAGTTACATATTGAACTCATTTTAAACGTGATCTTCCTCTTACCCTCTTTTTTGGTATGCTTTCTACAATAATGATCTTCTTCAAAGTGTCCAAAATATTTTAATTTTCTCATTCTTATTTGTAGCTTTAGACAGATTTCTTTGACTCTAATTTCGTTATGTCTAGAATTGTGTCTTATTGCTACTTCTCACCATTGTCTAAAACTTTGGACGCCAGGACTGACCGTGCGGTACATTTTCTCAGAATGATGCAAGTCTTCAGAATGTCACCACGTAATTGTTTTTTCTTTAAAATAACCTTCGATTGTGATTGTTACTAAAAGCTGTACAAAATATTCGAATACTATTTTTATTTTGACAATATAAACAAACTACTTTAAAATAAGGATATCAACTATAACCAGTGGCGGCTCGTAATACTTTTTGTTCGTGGGGCCGGATACAAATTTTCAGAAAAATCATGGTTTTGGGTTCAGTTATATTTTAATTTATTAATAATAAATACACGTTACACATTATTATTTTTTGGGGGAGGAGCCCACCCCACTGGCCCTTAATGACGAGCCGCCACTGACTATAACAATCTACCACAGATCAAAGTCTTACGGCGAGCGCTCGCCAACGATGCACCTGTACTAGAAACCAAAATCAGAGACAGAAAGCGCTTAGGCAGAGGCAGGCGATAAATCATAAATCGTATTCAACAATATCGGAATAACATAAACCAATATAGAAAAGCCTTGTGGGAAGATTTTTAATTACTGAATGGTTCAAATTGTATTTTGATTTCGCTGCTTATGCCGCCCCTTACGGTATCGCCTGAGGCGGTCACTTCTCTGTATCACAGTATGGCAGGCCCTGTTTGAAATGGTCAATTGGTTCTTTAAAAGACATTATTATAACACTCAATTACAATTTATAAATAGCAATAATATTGCTTTATATTCTGTTGTTGACTTTTGGCAATACCATGCTGACTTTTAACATGTATTAATAATTTATTAGTGGTCTATGTGGCGTAAGCGTTACTTGTTTGCCTCTTACTGTGTTCCTTCCCTCGTGGAGTCATCATGATATTAGTGATGTCTCTGTGGCGTACGCGTTACGTGTTTGCCTCTTACTGTGTTCCTTCCCTCGTGGAGTCATCATGATATTAGTGATCTCTGTGGCGTACGCGTTACTTGTTTGCCTCTTACTGTGTTCCTTCCCTCGTGGAGTCATCATGATATTAGTGATGTCTCTGTGGCGTAGCGTTACTGTTTGCCTCTTACTGTGTTCCTTCCTCGTGGAGTCATCATGATATTAGTGATCTCTGTGGCGTAAGCGTTACGTGTTTGCCTCTTACTGTGTTCCTTCCCTCGTGGAGCCATCATGATATTAGTGATGTCTCTGTGGCGTACGCGTTACTTGTTTGCCTCTTACTGTGTTCCTTCCTCGTGAGTCATCATGATATTAGTGATCTCTGTGGCGTACGTTACGTGTTGCCTCTTACTGTGTTCCTTCCTCGTGGAGCCATCATGATATTAGTGATGTCTCTGTGCTACGCGTTACGTGTTTGCTTCTTACTGTGTTCCTTCCTCGTGGAGCCATCATGATATTAGTGGTCTATGTGGCGTAAGCGTTACTTGTTTGCCTCTTACTGTGTTCCTTCCCTCGTGGAGCCATCATGATATTAGTGATGTCTCTGTGGCGTACGTTTGTTTGCCTCTTACTGTGTTCCTTCCTCGTGGAGCCAGCAAGATATTATTTCAGAGATCCTTTATCTCAGTGTAGGTGAGATAGAGTTATTAGTTCTATCGGAGACGGACGATAAAACGTAGACCTCGTGTTCATGTTGAGCACTTAAATAAAAGGACCCTTGGAAGTTCAAAATCGAGAAGAGTAGGCTGGAAAGCTGCTGCACGGGCAAAATTTAAAAAATATCTTAAATAATTACTACATAAAATTTTCAATGTCTTCTAAATTACATCGGGGAATTCCAACGATGCTACGGAGTTCGTGCGCTGTCACTGAGATCTTCCTGTATAAAAAAATAGATCGACGCACACATAGTTACTCACCGAAGTGAAATTGTAATGTTCATATCAATCAATCAATTAAATCAATGTAAAAGAAATTCAAGTAAAGAAATACTTCGATGTCGGTATGCAGAATGAACAGCCTCGTACACAGCTCTTTCTGATATTGTTCATTATTCATTAGTTGGAGAATCATTTTCATGGCTCAGATGACATGACCATTATTTCTTTGATCTCCTCCTAAGCAGGTATTTCAGTTTTTTTAGTCTCCCGTACTGTGTTGGTTTGTATATCTATTGGGATTTCTAGCATGGTCGTTCCGTTTTGCAGTGATTATCAGTGTGTACAGCTTGCTTATCAGTATGTACAGCTTGCTTATCAGTGTGTACAGCTTGCTTATCAGTGTGTACAGCTTGCTTAGTATCAGCTTGTATCAGTGTACAGCTTGCTTATCATGTGTACAGCTTGCTTATCAGTGTGTACAGCTTGTTATCAGTTGTACAGCTTGCTTATCAGTATGTACAGCTTGCTTATCAGTGTGTACATCTTGCTTATCAGTGTGTACAGCTTGCGTATCAGTATGTACAGCTTGCTTATCAGTGTGTACAGCTTGCTTATCAGTGTGTACAGCTTGCTTATCAGTGTGTACAGCTTGCGCAGCTGAGAAAGGGAATACACTATTTCTTCTTCATTGAAATTGTCAGATAAAAAGTGAAAATCTTTCAGCTAAGTCCACGACAATACACTTTTATAGCAGCTTATCTGATATGTATTCTGTCTCTTACAGTTGGTCAATTTGCAAGTGTTTTACATGAAAATTCTGAGTTTTCGCTTGCTCTCTAACTAATCCCTAAGTCTCTCTTGACTGTTGTTTTCGGTGTTATGTCTGAGACGAAAGCAAGGATGAAGTATCCTCTCCATTTATGCCAAGTCTGGGCAGCTGCTATGGAGATGCGCATTGACCGTTTTGTATAAATCCTTTTACCACTGTGTCATCAAAAGTAAAGACAAAGTTCATGCATTTGAAATCAAGCAGGGTTTGCAGAGAAAGTCAGAAGATGAAATGAAATACACATACCCACCAACTGCCTTAGAGTCCCTTACTTTGCATTTGAGGTCAACATCATCAAATAGCTTGCCCTGAGCAGAACTTTACCACCCCAACAGTCCTCCAGAATTTCTCTCTCATAGGCCAGATGTCCTGCTTCTACAGCCGTCATGTTCAAACCATCAGTTATATCCTGAATCCATCTTCTCCGTGGTCTTCCTCTTCTTCTCTTTGCCGGTATGCCTCCTTCTATGGTGGTCTTCTCCAGCCCTTCATGTCTTTTTATATGTCCAAAATATCTCAATTTTTTCTTTCTTATTTGTAGCATCAGCCAGTTTTCTTTGATTTTGAGTTCTTTCTGATAGATCTATTTGTTCTCTTCTCTGTCCAAGATATACGAAGGACTCTTCTGTAACACTTATATTCAAAAGCACATATATGTTTTTCCACTGTTTTATCAGTTCCATTCCATACTGTTTTGAGTAGTTTAATTTTTTGTAAAGCCATGTTTGTTCTTCTTTTAATTTCCTTCATTCCATTTCCATCTGTTGTTAGCAGTGAACTAAGATATTCAAGACTGTTCACATTTTCTACTTTCTCTCCATTGATAAAAATATAATTTGTCATGTTCGTTTTATCTGTTGTCATTATTTTTGTTTTTGCCACATTGAGATATAAATTTTGTTTTTCGCTTTTATCTTTCACTTCTAATAATTTCTCAATCCCTGTTTGTGATGTTGACAGTAACACTGTATCGTCAGCGTATCGTAGTTAAGGTATTTCTCTTCCTCCGATTATAAAAGAATCGTAATGTTCTTTCCCGCTATCTTCTGTAACATTCCTCATCATGTTTTCTGCATATATGTTAAACAGACAAGGCAACAAACTGCAGCATTGTCTGACTCCCTACCTTATGTCAAACCAGTCTGATGTATCATCACATGTTCTTACAGCAGCCATTTGATCACTATAAAGCTCTCTTATGATCTGTATCAAATGTAATGGGAATCCCATTTCTCCCATAATCTTCCACAATTCCTGATGCTCTACACAATCATATGCCTTGGAGTAGTCAATAAAGCATGAGTATAGATCTACATTATACTCTCTAGGTTTTCTATGATTGTTCTCATGTTAAATATATGGTCACGTGTACCTCTGTTCCGTCTAAACCCAGCTTGTGTTATGTTGATATTTTCTTCCATTTTCCTATACAGTCTTCCCATAATAATTTTTAATACGGTTTTACTTGCGTGGCTTATCAATGCCACCGTTCTATAGTTGGTACATAATTTGGTGTCTCCCTTTAGGTATTGGGATAAATATTGATCTTTTCCATTCCTTTGGCCATATTTATGTTTCCCATACCTTTTTGCATATTGCATGATATATTTGTATGCTTTGCTCTCCTCCTGCTTTGATAAATTCTGCTGAAATATTATCACATCCTGGTGATTTTCCCATCTTCAAGCTTTTATTGCCCATTCAACTTCCTGTAGCATTGGTTCTGGTTCTTTCTCTGTGATTATTTCAGTGTTCGTTCTATTGTCGTTTTCACCTCTGTTCATATACATTTCGCTGCACTATTATTTCCATCTGTTTTTGAGTTCAAGGTTTATTAATCTAACCGTGTTGACGCACAAGGAAGTGGGAATTTTCTATCAGGATTTACTTCTTAGCTTTAACTTTCCCTACTAGCTGCAATAGCTATTCCTAATTCATCATGTCCCTATATCAGAAAGTCATGAAACCAACAAGCAGCTGGGTAACTGGAGAATCAAAAATATATGGAAGTGATAACTGCTGTGTCAAGAACTAATCAACATCATGATGTGCCGAATATCCTTACATACATAGCCACCTAGGCAATTCAACATGCATATCTTCTTCTTCTTCTCTCAAAGCTCCATAGCGACCACTTTTAACACCTCTTTGTGATTTTATGTCACCCGAGTCTAAGAGCGATTGTAAGTTTTGCCAGTAATACGCCTACAAGTAGGCCAGCACATCAGATTTCTGCAATGCTTTTTTATTTATTAGAGTAGCTTTCCTATGCCCCTACTTCAATCGTCTCTTACAACATGCCTTGTAGGTCGCAGTGTCACAATTCTTTCGAGTTCCCCTTGTGAGTCCTGGCAACACACGGGAAAACCTGACATGTAATTGTACTAATTCCTCTCGTACCGTTATACGGTACATAATACCTGACAGTAATTTCTCCATACCACTCTATCCTTGTCAACTTACCCAATCTCTCCCATGGAGTTGAGACCGATATTTCTTGCCTTTCTCATCAAAGTTTATTTCAAGGTGTCAATAAGGCACCTTCTTCTCTTACTGAACCCTTTACCTTCCACTTCAATACCTCCTTCAGTATTCTTTGATTATTTCTTCTCAGCTTGATATATATTAACAAGAATTGATTTAATCAAATATTTGACATATGCAAGTAGCGGATCATTTCTTTATTAAACTAATCACATTCTAATGAAATCGTAGGTCCTTAGTTGAGTTACTTCCCTTCATACACTATTTCTAATTATGAGTTAAAGCCCCTGAGATACTAATTATGGTTTGAGAGTGGCATGACGGGTTAATATTCTATAACTTCAACAATGTATTGCAAAGAAGTACCACAACACTCTAGTCCCTTACCTATACTTATAAAACGCTAAGTGTAACATTTACAAAGGCCACATTCCCATTTTAAATGATAAACCTCTCACTGAATAAAGTATTTCGAGACAGGATATAGACTGATGATGAAAGCAAATACATTTGTCTGTGCAGGTCATCATGAGGTCTATTCTTTGAAAGAATATGTGTTTGTTGAGTTATGGGGGTGTTAAGTGAATGTACAAACGGGTAGCGCCGTAAGTAGGTTGCGTAACACCAGGTTCAAGTCCACCGACAGGGATAAGTGCTAGGATATATGATGGTATTTATCTATATTTTGTGTCTACTGAATGATTAAATGGAGTGCAGTTCTAGAGCAGTAGTGGTGGGAGTAGTAGTAGCAGTAGTTGTGGTAGTAGTAGTAGTGGTAGGATTGTAGTGAGTAGTGGTAGTAGTAGTGGTAGTAGTAGTAGTGGTAGTAGGAGTAGTAGTGGTAGGTAGTGGTAGTAGTGGTGTAGTAGTAGTGGTGTATGGAGTAGTGGTAGTAGTAGTGGTAGTGAGTGGTAGTAGTGGTAGTGTGGTGGTGGTGTAGTGATAGTGGTGGTGGTGGTAGTGGTGTGTAGTGGTAGTGTAGTGGAGTAGTAGTGAGTAGTGAGTAATATTAGTAGTACAGAAAAAAAGTAAAGGAACCCTTTCATACCTTGTGGTATATAGGGCAATACAGTGTTAGGCTTGTATTTTTATTGACCGTCGGCACACGATGGGTGATGTGGTCAGCATAACGTCGGCCGCCTTTACTTTCCCAGAGCATATCTGGTACCCAGTTGAGGCTGGTCGACCTGAGAGCCGTCGCGGTCGTCGGGAAAAATTTCACACCCAATGTGGGAGTTGAACCCGTACCACCAGCCTTGAGAAGCGAGTTCACTAACAACTACGCTTCCGCGGCTCTCAATATTAGTAGTAGTAGTAAATGTTGCAGTTGGTTTGTAGGTAAGTGGAGTAGATGTGGGAATTCAGTAGAAGTAATGAAGTAGAGGTAGTAGTAGATATTACAAGAAGTATAAGTAGTAGTAGGAACAAATACTGAAACAATGAGTGGATTGCAAATGATAAACTAGAGTTAATACCACAGAGAAGAAGAACAAGTTTCAGGGAACAGCAGCGGAAGAAACTAGGACAATCTACACAAATATAACAACAAGAATTAGAGAGAAATTAAGAAGAGATCAAAACAATACATACAAGACCGTTGTGCAATGGCTAGGAAACACAAGAAGAAAGGGAGAGTGCAGGAAATGTTAAACGTATTACTCTTAAACCAAAGCAAAATGCTATGTGACATGTTTAGCCTACGAAAAGTTATTAACACCAGAAAAAAACATAATCACCAACATCAGCATAAGTAAGAAAGATGGGACAGAACTTTGCTTGAATTACATTGAGAAACAAAGAATAAGCAGTTTGGCTACTTAATAAAATGCAACCAAACACCACAGCATGCAGAGTCTTCTACAACAGATCATCAGGAAATAAGGTAAGAGGAAGACTACGGAAAAGATGGACAGATAGCATAGCAGAATCTTGTCAGAAAGAAAAATAGTTAACACCCAAGACACGAGAGCAGGAAACCATGACACTTGGAAACAACTCGGTAACAACGTGACGATAGAAATAAAGATAAATGTATGTAAAACAAGCATAATTTTACGGTTGGGTTACAAGTCTGCTACTTAGTAAAAGAATATAAGAGTTAATATTAACATATTTATGTTAGCTTAATAAAAAAGTAGATGCTAGACCTTTCAGTTTCTTTTTGCTATCACTTTTCCTTCTTGATAGACACACATCGCCAAATATGTGCTCTACATGCAATGTCAAATATATACAGATAAAATGTCTATACAGTCAGAGTGCCCAAAAATGAAACCTCATGTCATTGCTAAAAATGGATTTCGCTTTTCTAAGTGGATCGTATTTCAAACAAATCTGAATCTACAAACGATAAAAATCCGACATGTTTTTAACTAAACTCTACACATTTTTATATTACATTTAGGGTGCAAATAATTTCGAGAATACAGTAAAATACCTTTCACTGGTTCCAGGTGTGGGGATAACTTAAGAATGTCTTAAGTTTGTCTATGCTAATTATTATATATATTTGCAGTTGTCTTTATTAGATTCGTGCCATACTGTACCGTTGTTTATTTTTTAATGTTAAATCTTTCCTACTTGCATTTAAATGCAAATGCTACAGAAGAGGACTTAGAATATCATGGATAGAGAAGAGAACAAATGCTTCTGTTCTGCAACAGTTTGATATTAAAGAGAGTTGGTTATAAAAATATAAAAACAAGGAAATGAAATATTGCGGATACATTAAATGACAAGAGAGAGCATGTAGAAGATAATTCTAGAAGGAACACTGTCTGGAAGAAGAGCGAGAGGAAGACTTAGACGATGATGGGTGCAAGATGTCATTGCCGATCAGAGAATGACTGATGCTGTCGCCGCGTATGTTGCAAAGAAGATATATTTTTTCAGGGCTGCTGTCATGTAATTAGAGCCAACTTCCAGAAGGGACAAGGCCCGTCTGCCCAGCGTGTTCGTAGCACGCTGGACTACGGGTGACTATCCCTCTGTGTGTGCGGGTTCGATTCCGCGGGATGGCAGAAAAAGCCACAGATTCCAAGATTTACGGTGTTCGTGCAATCGGTATGTCCATGGACGACCGAAGAGCTGAAAAGCTCAAGTGCTTCTGGATCAAAAAAAAAAAAGGGACAAGCTACTCGATGATGATGATATTGGAGAGCAGCTAAGTAACAATACCAAAACATTTCACCCATTCATCAATAGATGCCTGCCAGGATACTTCAACTGCGATGTTGTAACAACAACATCAAAACGTTTCGACAATGCATCTCAAATCAATGAGATGCTTGCAATCAAACAATCAACTTCAAACCATCATTGCAATTTATAACTAAACCAAAAGATTTTTACAACATTTCGATATCAATTAGATGCATTGCCTGGATTATGCTCTAACTGGAAAAGTTGCTTAACAATATCGAAACGTTTTTATCACACTTCATTTCAACTAGAATGCTTGCTGCAGGTCTTGAACTGTGATGTTGTAAACCAACCCAAAACGTTTCCTATATTTCATCAAGTAGTAGCTTGCAGCTGGTGTATCTTCAACTGCCGACTGTTTTTCAATAACTAAACAATTTTCACATTCATCAATTTGTTTCTTCGCAGTGATACTCTCAACTGTAGATCATGAAAAGAAACAAACAAAAGAAAAACTCAGAGAAGAAAGTGGGAACAATGCTTAATTCATGAGAAAAGTGCAATGAAGTGGTTTGGTCATAACAAATCAATCAATCATTCAAGCCATCATTAATCGAACATTTAAAAAGTCGAGAGATTAAAATTAAATTTGATCATAGAGAATTCATTTCCCATTCACGATGAGCAAGAATATGACAAATCGACAGTGGACCTTGTTTTGGACATATAGAGGCAAACAGAACAACGAATGAAAACCTAATGTACACAAGAAGAAATACAAAGCACGATGATTTATCATTTTTATTATAATTTTACTATTCTTTGCAAAATCTCTCAGTAGTTATTGTTTAACTTTATCCTGTAGGCTTAAGCCTGATGGTTACCGTAGGCCCAAATTCTTTAAAATCGCTATTCAGTTGATATGTCCGGTATAGAGTGCGAATATGAGTTTCTCTCGATCCAATTCCCAACGTGCAATTTAGCTCATTCTTTAGGTGCTAATTTACCAACGTGCAACGTAAACACGTTCTTCAAAGATCAAAATATCCATGGTGATTATTTCTGAAGAAGCCCGACCGAGTGATTAATCAAATTACTTAATTTTCTATGGTATTTTCTGGATAAATCCTTGTAATTAACCTTTTGTCTGACTTTTTTTTAAGCTGTCGTATGTTTCAACTTTGGACTCTGACGCAAGAGTAGGAGTTATGCTATTAGCTTTGATGTCGACACAGTCTCCTGAAACAGAAAAATTTCTCGAGGTTTTACTAAATCTTCTTGTTTGTGTCTTCTTTAATGCACTCTTGTGTAAGTATCGGTTCGCTGTTGGATCCTGAATAGCTCTGTTCGATCTTTTGCATTGTCACTTTGTGTACCTGTTCACTTTTGAGCGTTTGATCTCGTAGTGTACTCTGCTTTTCTGCCGTTGGTGACGTGACCTGTTGAGTTAGTCTGCAGAATGACACTGCCTGAGGGCTCAAGCAAACAAAGAGTATTCAACCAGCGCTACCAACGCAACTGAGAAGTTTGAGCTCCCACGCATCACCGCCCCAGTTCGTGTGATGCCTATTGTGACTAACATAAGTACCTTGCCTACTTGATCCCACAAGGCTCACAGTCTCACTACATGCCATACTCAGTTCTTCACGGGGATTTAAGTGTTGATATGGCTTAAGAAGAATATGTATCATGGTTTTGTAGGAAGTATTCTGATCAATAAAACGCAATTGTTGATTTAATCGCTAGCCAGATACCTGCCCATGTTGTATCTACGGCCGATGCGAGTTCATTCTGGTTATTGTCCCTCGCTCGTGACATCGTAGGGAGACTTTATTGTTACGGATCTCGACTTATTTATGTTGCCAGATTAGCTGGCAATGTTTCCGCCTCCTCAGGGCTTCAGTTTCGCCTACGTGGGCACGCGTTTCGTCACTGGATGCACCTCTCATCCTTTCATGTTTACCAGTCTCCCCATTGGCAGAGAAACAGGTAATTTGTGGCGGGACTTTTGACTTACACGTCGAGCTCGTGTATGGAGTCTCCTGCTCCAGAGATTACGTTTTACGTTCGGACCTTACTCCGGGGGAGTGGGGCTTATGTCAGAGACGTTTCGCTGCTGTTTTTTTTTGTTCGGGAACTTGGGCAATGTTTTGTTGAACATCGGCCAGTAGATTTGTGCATTTTGTTCGTATGGATCTGCATTTCTTTATTTCGTACTTGCACTGCTACCATTACCATTAGTTCTCCCCGAACCCTGCCCCCATTAGCCAGACCGGAATCAAAGTATGTTTCCAGGGTCACCACGTGGAGGTTGAAGCTGGGTCTTGGTTAGCGCGTCCCTTCGCTAACCCTGGCTCATATTACCACCGTGACCAAGAACCTTTGACCCCTTTAAGATGTCTGTAACTCCATCAATCCATCTTTTTTTAGGTCTGCCCCTTTCTTTTGATGATTTCATTTTCAGGTTTTACGCTCTTGCAACTGGTGTATTCGGGTTACACTCAACAAGTGGCCAAACATTTGAGTCTCTGTTTATCAATGAATCTAAGAACAGATATTGTTGCAACTGTTCATCTAATTTCCTCATTTCTTAACGCAGTTGCAAAAAATAACTACATGTAAAATGCAGTGCCTGCGAAAAGTTACCAACAACACTAGAAATAACAGAGTCACCAACATCAGCATAAGAAAGAAAGTTGGGACAGAATCTTGCTTGAATTACATTGAGAAACAAAGTTATCAGCATAAGAAAGAAAGTCGCCACAGAACCTTTGCTTGAATTACATTGAGAAACAAAGAATGAAGTGCCACTTGATAAGAATGCATCCATTAGTATACAGAGCCATGTATAACAGAACATCAAGAAAGAAGGAGAGAGGAAGACCACGAAAAAGACGGTTAAATGGCATAGCAGAATCTTCTCAAAGAGGAAAAATAACAGTCCCCCAATTCACCAGTACAGCGCAAGACAAAAACAGAAAATAACGACACTGGACAACAACCCGGTTGCAGTGTGAAGACAAAAACAGAAAGAAAAGAAGAAAATGTATAATCGTTCTGTTAGTAATTTTACCTAGTTCTTGCAAAATCTCTACGGTAGATTCTTGTGAACAATTATATTCTCTACCTTACGTCCGAGTGGTTACCGGGGCCCAAATTTGGGGTGTAAAGAATCGAACCACTGTTACCCTCCACGCATGTCGTAAGAGGAGACTAAGGAGGTTTGGCTGAAATCGGATGCACATGTCCTAAACGTGTAGAAGTCAATGCGTTTAGGGGCCTACCAAACCAATGTGCAACGTATACACGTTCTGGCAAAGATCAATCATATCACAAAGAGTGATTAAAATTGGTGGTAAAGAACAAACGCAAAGAAGAAGAAGAGTTGATGGTAACAACAAAAATTACGTACTGTTTCGTCATGGTTTTTCTGGATAAATCTTGATATATTATTACCTTATGTTTCTTGATATTTTTTTTTAAAGCTGTGGATGTTCTCAACTTTGGACCTGATCTAGCAAGAGTAGGAGCTGTACTGTATAGTTATGATGTCACAAGCACAGTCCCACTGCAAACAGACAAGCAACGTTTTCAAGAAGGTATTTCCCAAATGTTTCTGTGCTTGTGTACCTCTTTGTTGTGTAGCTTTGTTGTGTATTTATGTTGTGTATTTCTGTTGTGTATTTCTGTTGCGTACCTCTGTTGTGTATCTTTGTTGTGTATCTCTGTTGTGTATCTTTGTTGTGTATCTCTGTTGTGTAGCTCTGTTGTGTATCTCCTATTGTGTAGCTCTGTTGTGTATCTCCTATTGTGTAGCTCTGTTGTGTATCTCCTATTGTGAAGTTCTGCTGTGTAGCTCTGTTGCGTATCTCTGTTGTGTAGCTCTGTTGTGTGTCACTGTTGTGTATCACTGTTGTGTAGCTCTGTTGTGTATCACTGTTGTGTAGCTCTGTTGTGTATCTCTGTTGTGTATCTCTGTTGTGTAGCTCTGTTGTCTATCACTGTTGTGTAGCTCTGTTGTGTATCTCTGTTGTGTATCTCTGTTGTGTAGCTCTGTTGTGTATCTCTGTTGATGTGTTTTTTGTGCTAGTAAATCGACAGTCTGTTGCAGGGGGATCGCAAGGGGAGCAAAGAATATTAACACAGCGATCTACAAGGCATGTCGTAAGAGGCGACTGAGATAGGGGTCTAGGAAAGCTACCCTAGTAAATAAAAAGCGTCGCATAAATCGGATGTGCTGGCCTACTTGTAGGCGCATAACTGGCATAACGTACTTCGCTCTTATCTTGAACTACAATCACATACAAATCACATACAAATCACAAATCAATACAAACAATAAATCACATACAAATCACATACAAATCACATAAAATCACAAAGAGTGGTTTAACAAGTGGTTGATATGGAGCGTTTGAAGAAGAAGCATTAAAAATAGTATCATGTCGTATAGTTTGTGGAAGTATCTTGATCAATTACAATATAAGTTCTTGATAATATAATCGTAGTGTCATCTGCACGATGGTTGTCGTCTATGGCTGCGGTCCCCAGGTTACATTCTGTGTTTAGTTGTCGCCAGTGGCGGCTCGTGATCATTTTTGTTGGTGGGGCCAGACATTTTTTCCGGATAAATCATGGTTTATGGTTGCTAGATTTTAATTTATAAATAATGAATACACGTTACACATTATTTTTGGTGGGGCCTGGCCGCACTGGCCCTTAATGACGAGCCGTCACTGGTGGCCGCTATGGGTCAAACATGTTATGTGTTCTCATGGTATGCGGATGGACTACATGAAACTCTGATTTTTTACTTTTGGATAAAAATTACAAATACATAAGAACGAAGTCGAAGCAAGGAATATCTCAATGGAGAAACAATACTAGTTAGATAGAAAGCAAGCTTCGAAAAACAACAGAAAGAGGACACTTATTAAGTGTCATGATCACGCCCCTGAGTTCATAGTGAACTCTGTGGTGTAGAGGTTAAGTTCTCGTCTCTCGTGCCAAAGGTATCTGGTTCCTTCCATCGTGAAGCCATATGGACATTTGTCCAGAGATTCCCAATCTCAGTGTGGGTGAGATCAATTTAGTCCATCGGAGAGATCCAGAGACATCTAGGGATTGTTGCCGGAGCAGGAGCTTTTAGTGCAATACTCAGGTGGCGCGCCATTTCTGCGGAGAGGACTCAGCCATATGGGGTAACCTGGTTCAATGAAGTCAATCCTTCGGCTTTTAAACCCTCTTTGTTGTTTTTATCGGAGATGAACGATAAAACGTATGTCCCTTGTTTGAGCACGTAAAGAACCATTTGTAGTTCAAAATTGAGAAAGCAGGCTGGAAAGCCGCTGCGCTTACAAAATGCATTAGAAAAGATTAAAATAAAAGTATACAAAAATATCTTCACCTCCTTCAAAATTACATCGGGAACCATCACCGGTGCTACGGAGTTCGTGCACTGCAGCTGAGATCTTCCTGTTTAAGAAAGAGATCTTTAGCACGCATGGTTACTCACCGAAGTGCAATGATGATAGTCATATCAATCAATCAATCAAATTAATCAATCATAGTCAAGAAAAAACAGAAGTCACAACTACAAACATTTGTTAGTACTTCAGAAACATGTTAAACAACTCCACAGCGTTGCGTAAAACGTGCTCTATGGTCGGTGCTTAATTCACATCTTTACTTAAATGACTGATATTGTTTTAATTGATTGAATTGTTTGAGGGAAATGACTTATTTCAAATTTTTATCACAAATTTAACTTTTTCTCTTTT
Source organism: Arion vulgaris (assembly GCA_020796225.1). NCBI lineage: Eukaryota > Metazoa > Mollusca > Gastropoda > Stylommatophora > Arionidae > Arion > Arion vulgaris. The sequence goes on from CM036764.1 coordinate 49,135,539, forward strand.
ACAAGATGTGCTAGACTTTGTGTATCCAGACGAAGCAACTTTCACAGACCTTGGAATATTTGCTGCAATCGATATTCTGACATTGAATAGAAGAGAGAATGCACCAATGGCAATGATGATTGTTACGGATGGAGCATCTTCTTTCCCGTAAGAATATTTATTGACAAATGCAGATAGAGGGGAATCCTCGTGTGGGTTTACGCCACTGTAATAATATGATTATTATCAATGTAACGAAGATCTGAATACTATCTACCTATCTATTCTCTAATCTTGTATTGACTTTCAGAGGCAGATCGAAAAACAGAGACACCTGGAGCGATCCTCTCTATGCGCCTAGTCTTTATTTTCTCATTTCCTGATTTTCCCTCACAGCTTCAGGATAATAAGAGATTTCTAGAAGGGAGTTTTGTGTGCGCTTCATAAACAGTGCCTTTCGTGCTAAAAAACATCAGAACACTAAGAGCATGCATATTCCCAGTGGTAACTAGTGAGTTTGAAGGACTCCAGATTTACGGTGTTCGTGGCACTGAACCGAAGGGTTACGATGTCCATGGCACTGAGCCGAAGAGCTGAAAGCTCAAGTGCTTCTGGATCGAAAAAATGGGGACATTCAAAGCCTGGAGGTATCTGTTGTGTAGAGTTTAGTTGCTCCTGTCTCGCACAAAGGTACTCGGTTTGCTTCCTCGTAGAGTCATATTTTTCCAGAGATCCTTGCTGTGTGTGTAGGTTAGATCGAGTTCCTAGTCCTATCGGAGAAGGACAATAAAGCATCCGCTCCGTGATCAATTTGAGCACTTAAAGAAATCTTGGCTACTCAAAAGTCGAGAAGACCAGATTGGAAAGCCTCTTCCAGGAAAAATTAATCAGAAAAGATTTAAAATAAAATTACTGCAAAACAGCATCTTCAAAATTACATAGGGAACCCTCGCCAGTGCTACGGAGTCCGTGTACTGCAGCTGATATCTTCCTGTGGGAGAAAGAGATAGGAGCACATATGGTTACTAAACGAAGTGCAATGATGATGGTTTTATCAATCAATAAATCAATCATTTATGTATCTGAAAATGAAAATCCTTTTTGTCGATATGTCAGTTTGGTCTTTTATTGCATTTTGTAAAACTACCCCGCTTCTTACCTCGCTTCTCGTTTGCCGATAACTGAGCGTTTCGAGTGAACGCTAAGCACTATCCGTGCAGGTATTTCTGGCGAAAATTATACATAGGTCACAAAGAGTGGTCAACGAGTGGTTGTTGTAGAGCACCCGCGGAAGTGGCTCTCTGGACTATAATTAAATGCTCACTGTGATCAATAAGTGATATTTGTAGAGCTTATACTGCGCTAGAAATGGGAGAATACTGCAGTAATAACCAATACGGTCTCTACATGAGTAGGAGTCTCTGCAGCACTAAGCATATCACTACACTCCTAGAGTTGATGAGTTTCTGCCACACTAAGCATAGTACTACAAGCCTAGATTTGTTGGATGTTTCTGCCAGCACTAAGCATAGTACTACACGCCTAGAGTTGTTGGAGGTTTCTGCAGCACTAAACATAGCACTACACGCTAGAGTTGTTGAGGCCAGTTTCTGCAAGTACTCAACAACATAGCACTACACGCCTAGAGTTGTTGGAGTTTCTGCCAGCACTACAGCTAAGTACTCACACGCCTAGAGTTGTGAGGTTGTCCTGCAGAACTAAGCATATCACTACACGCCTAGAGTTGTTAGAGGTTTCCTGCAGCACTAAGCATAGTACTACACGACTAGAGTTGTTGGATGTTTCTGCCAGCACTAAGCATAGTACTACACGCCTAAGAGTTGCTGTGAGTCTCTGCGCACTAAAGCACTAGCAATAAAACGCCTAGAGTTCTTGATTTCGTATAACGTTTTACTTCAACTGTCTACTCGCCCGTGTGGTGGAGGCCCACAAGTGAAGCAAAGAACAGCCCGACTGCGACCTACAAGGCATGTCGTAAGAGGCCACTGATGTAGTACCTAGAAAACCTAGCCTAGTAAATAAATGCATTGAAGAAATCAGATGTGCTGGCCTACTTGTAGGTGCATAACTGGCACAACATACAATCGCTCTTAGGCTCAGATCACATACAAATCCCACCGAGTGGTTAACAAGTGGTCGATATGTATCGTTCGAAGAAGAAGAAGATGTATACTTATGAACGTAGTCTTTCAAATAATTCGCAGACTACGAATGATATTTTCTTACATTTATCTCGATAAGAATATCCTCTCAAATGTACGGCGTGATTGTCTAGCAAACCTATTTGGCTATTTATTCAGGATTTCATGTCTCTATTCCTAAGAGAACCAAGTCATGATTTATTCAAATTTCAAATCAAATCATGAAAAGTATAAAGTGGAAGAGGTTTGTCAATATTTATCTCATTAACAAACTGGCAAATTGAATATTGTTACAGTTGCGGTAGTATTTGTTTCTGTTGTAGACACATAGTGTCGCAGTGCTTTGCAGCTCTAAGCCGAACAAAAGGAGAGGGTATGCAAACATTATGCACGGGTAGTAGCTTTTGTTGAATTTCTTAAAGAAAGTCGTCATATCAAACGGGATGTCTACGGGAGAAACTGTCCCTTAAAGGCGGTGTGGCCTGCGGTGTATTGCATTCAGTCACAATGTGGCTATATAAACCAGATTATAATGAATGATAGACGACCCAACTAAGTGATATCTAGAGCAGCGTAAGCAGGCTGACATAGACCTGGTGCGTTTTATGTATTAAGGAGTTTATTATTCTTTCTCTTCAGCTTTCAGCTCCCAACGAGCACAAGTCTTCAACAAACGTCTTCCAGCTCTTCATCTTCCTGCCATCCTTTTCCCAAATTCTTTTCATGTTTTTTTATCCTTTTAATATCAGCCTCCAGCTCTCTTCTCCAGGTAAGTCTAGGCGTTCCCTATGCCTCTTTCCCTGCGGGTTCCAAAACAGCTTCTGTCTTGCAATTCCTAAGGTTCTTCTCAATGTATTCATCGCCTGCGTCTCTTCCTTATCTCCTCTGGTATCTGCTTAGTTATTTTCCTTCGTTCGTAATCTTATCATACCACTTCACTCCCTCTATTCTACGTAAACATCCATTTATGAAGGTCTGTAGATTTCTGGTGGTTTCTTTTGCTGTCCTTCATGTTTCCGAGCTATAGAACAGCACTGAATTCACATTTAATTACAAGATTCAAGTTTCTTACAGAACTGCTATTATGAGCAAAGTTTGGAAGCAAAAAGCACATTTCAAACTTGTGATTTCTTGCTTGTTCTTCTGTAACCACCCGTCTGAACATACACCAGCAACAAACACAAGACACGTCTTCCTATCTTGGGCTACTTCTTTGCAACTCATTCCATAGATATATATATATATCTTATAATAATAATAATTTCTCTCGTACGGTATACGTTACATAGGGCCTACAAGCAATTTCTCCATTCCGCTCTATCCTGGGCAACTCGCTAAATCTCCTCCATGGAACTGAAACCGATATCTTGCCTCTCTCAGCAAAGTTCGTTTCAGGGTCTCCTTAGAGCGTCATCTCTTTCTTGAACCGTTTGCATCCCACTTCAATGCCTGATTTGATATTCGTTGATCATTTCTTCTCAAGATGTGTCCAACATATTTCCATCTTCTCTTTCTTATAACAATTATCACTAGTGGTTGACCAGACATGTCTCTGATTTCATCCCTTCTCCTGAATTCGTTCCATTTTATGTTCATTATTTTTCGCAGACATCTATTTTCGAAAACATTCTACTTGCTTGCTATATCTTTAGTTATTTTCCAACTCTCGGTGGCATATTTGATACAACATTTAGATTGAAATTTAATAATTTAGTTTTAGTACTATATAAAGTGTGGTTCCTTATTTTATTTAAACTGTTAAAAGCTGATGTGGTTTTGCCATATCTTATGTATATCTGTATTATCTTACTCTGAATTTGTACCCGAGTTTGAGCTTTTGCCTTGAATTTGTTCTTATTTTGTGTGTATTTGCCCTGTATTTTTACCTGAATTATGGTCTCAATGGTACTCTATTCTTGTCAGATTTCAGAGCCACTACAAAAAAGACAAGAGACCAAACAAGAAAAGTACAAATTTTATAAGAAGGCACTAGAGACTACATCGCCCTCACACTTAGAATGGATGAGAGAAGACTTCTTACCAATTCCTCATATGGACACAGAGGAAATAGAAAACGAGGAAGATTTAAGAGACTCCTGTGACCATTCTGAAGAAGGCTCAACGATTGCTGTAAACATAAAGCTTAAACTAAATAGCAAAACCGTAGACATGAGAGCTATGACCTCTGCCTGAATTATGCGCGCTCAAGCCGAGGAAAGATACTACTAACTTTCTTTGTTGCTCCAAACATACTGCGTATTCGCTAGTTCTTACTTTGTACTCATTATACTTTTCTGTGTAGCTCTCTGTCTAGTGATACCAAGGCATTCTTGTCAGGTATCTAAACCATTCAATGTGTTGTTCTTTTTCAAATCTTCTTCTTCTATTGTTAACTAAATGCATAAATACTGGATCTATTTCTTTAACTGTTTGTTTTTCTCTAGAACAGAACAGATTTTAACGTTTTGAGGCTTAAAAGTGTTCAGTGTCTGAGCTGATTAGTGGTCTGTAGGTCAAGCGGTAGTGAGCTTGATCACGAACCAAGCGTACCTGGTTCAAACCCCACAGTGGGTAAGTTTGGAAGCAAACTCGTTTCCGTGTGATTTTTACAAAAAGTAAAAATAGACCTCACCGTTCAGAAAGCAATGGCAAACTACTGAACGTATAAGTGGTGTCTAGAAAATCAACGACTTCTTTACTGCTGTTTGATGGCCACGATTTTCATTTCATTATCTTATACAGAAATGTTCATTATCAAACATTATATATATTTTAACAGTGGCGGCTCGTGATCATTTTTGTTGGTTGGGCCAGACATTTTTTCCGGATAAATCATGGTTTTTGGTTGCTATATTTTAATTTATAAAATAATAAAAACAGTTTATATACATTATTTTTGGTGGGGCCCGGACCCACTGGCCCTTAATGACGAGCCGCCACTGTATTTTAATGTATGTGTGTTTCTCTACACAGAGATCGAACTCAATGGGCAGCTTTGAACGCGAGAAGTAGAGGAATCGACATTTGGACAGTTGGTGTCAGTGCGTTGGCGGACATGGACGAACTGGCTAGGATAGCAACAAACGGATCGCGGCAGGTATTTATCTCTAAACAAACCAATTTAGATCAGTACGTGGCCTCCGATAACATCAGGCCGGCGGACTAAGGTAAAAACTTTAGGAAATAAGACGGCAACCGTTGTGCGATCCTCACATTTCAGTATTATTGTGTAAAAAGACTAACTGATTTTAAAAACAAAACATCATGCTAAATCAAGGTTATATTGTATTACGATATGATGACCCTCAGAACACACAAGTCAACTCACCTCCCAGCGGTGTAGACCGGGAAACTTTGACCGTGAGGTCAAAGGCTAACGGGCAATGGCTCGCCTAGGAGATTGACTCCCTAGGTTAGGATTTTTATTTTTTTGTCCTTGGGAGTTAACCTGACAAAAATCTCGGTGAAGGTCTGGCCTCCCAGACTTGTTATATCAGTGGATTTACCCTGATATCCAAGATCCAGACCCCAGCTATGGGCAAATAGCCCCACTGCCTTGTGGGAGCCTCGGAGAGGCAAAGGCTATGGGAGTAAACCCAAACAGAAAATCCGGAGTGGAGCTCTAAGGCGGACAGGCATCAAATGATGTCCTACCGGCAGCTTCTGCAACCGAACTGATACCAGATGTCGTGCTTGCACTCCTCTGGATTCTGTCAGCGAGGTCAAGGAGGGTAGTTGACGCTTGGGCAACTCAGCTACTCCATAAAATCGCCCAGACATGCGTCACGGAGAGGTCACTTCGTGGTCGACTTTGTTGACTACGCGACGCAACACCTATTGTCTCCTGAGACAAAGAGGCCAATGATGATTGTATTACAAGCTACATAATATCAGTATTATTCATATTTGACATCTATAAATAATCATGAACTCACAGAATTGAGTAACATTTTAAAAATCGTACAGTGTTCTATTAAACGCATACAAAAACCAGACCCATTAAACCGGAATTTTTTATTTCGAGTCTGAGCTAGTCGGCCTTATGCTGTCGAGGGTCGCGTTCGAGTGGTTACCGGGGCCCAAATTTGGGGTGTAAAGAATAGAACCACTGTTACCTGCCACGCATATTGTGAGAGGCGGCTAAGGAGGTTTGGCTGAAATCGGACGCACATGTCCTAAACGTGTAGAAGTCTATGTGTTTAGAGGCCTACCAAACCAATGTGCAAGGTATACACGTTCTTGACAAAGATCAAACATATCACAAAGAATGATTAAAATTGATCGTAAAGAACGAACACAAAGAAGAAGAAGAAGAAGCTGTCGGGGGTCACGATCAGTGCTATCCAACGTTTGTATATAGTGGGGGCATTTGGCTTATGATAGTGGAGGCGCGGACGCCCTGTTACATTAATACTAATAATAGTACAGCAACGCCCTGTGTGCCAGGGCTCGCAAGACAGCAAAGAATAGTAACACTGCTACCAACAAGACATGTCGTAAGAGGCGACTATGGTAGGGTTGTAGGGAAGCTACTCTAGGAAAATAAAAGGCGTCGCAAAAATAGGGTTTGCTGGCTTACCTGTAGGCACATAACTGGCACACCGTACAATCGCTCTTATGCTCAGATCACATATAAATCACAAAGAGTGGTTTAACAAGTGGTCGAAGTGAAGCGTTTATCCAAGGTTAATGAATCACAACTCGAACACATCACAGAGGAACGGCAAGAAGAGTGAATAATAGCGTGCATTTGATATTGCTATAAAGAGAACACAGAGAGAGAGAGAGAGAGAGAGAGAGCCATTGAAATATTGAATATAAACTTTTTTTTTTCATGAGCTAACTAGAAAAGTGTTGTTATAATTGAAAACAAATGTAATGGATTTTTTAGTAAATATATTGGTGCATCTGTCATTCATCAAATATCGAACTTAGTATCTATTTCAGATTTATTGCAAAATTTAACAACACCAGCAAATATAAGCTACGAAATAAGGATATCAGTAGCAGAGTGAGCATATTCTGATGCACCGAAGACAATAAATGCAGGGATTTGGATATTTAATGAGAATGGAATACAACAAACCACCAATAACAAAATAAAATAAAAAGAGATCAGATACTAAAGCCAAGGGAAAACCAAGAAAAAGATGGATAGACAATATCAGAAGACACTAAATAAACACGGATATAACACAACAAGGACGACTCGTCTGGCCCTGGAACACAAATTAAAGCTGGTAATCCTACACCGGCAAGAGTGGATAACGAATTCCATCATCCTTCTGTGGAAAGACAACAAACAATATTGTTCGCTTTAGATTCATTATAAATTATAGATAAAATATACTACTTGTGTTTGTTTTTTCTTCAATGTCCAGACATTTGAGATTGAGACCTTCGATTTGATACCCGATCGTTTGATCAACTTAACACGTCTGGTTTGTAGTGACACTGGTAAGTATGTATGATATGTATTCTTACCTTGGTTCGGGGGTATTTGTGGCTAAGTGGTTACGTTTTTGTTTTGCGTTACGAAGCTTGTGGGTTCGATTGCGGACCGCGCCGTTCTGTTCACGAGTGTTTTCTTCATATAACTCTAGGATTGTTGCCAGAGCTACACTGTACCACAAGGCATGCCGTAAAAGTCGACTAAAGTAGGGGCCTAGGTAGGTTATTCTAGTAAATAAAAATTGTCGTATAAATCGGATGTACTTGTAGACACATACATGGCACAACGTAAGTCGCTCTTAGGCTCAGATCACATACACATCACAAATAATTATTTAAGAAGTAGTCGATATGGAGTGTTCGAAGAAGAAGTTGCCAAAGCTACGGAGTTCGCACTTTGTGCAGTACTCTCGGTAGGTGGCGTGCAATACTCTCGGTAGGTGGCGTGCAATACTCTCGGTAAGTGACGTGCGGAGAAGGACTGGGCTAGATGGAGTAAAAATCTGTGCAATGGTCAATCTTTTGACTTTAGATCTTTTAGATGGTTACTGACCAATGTGCAATTATAATTGTCATACCAATCAATCAATCAGAGCTAAATAAAGCAAAGAAAACTACCACAGACTCCAGAATTCAAATATCTCGGGAGTATATTCACAGCAGATGGAAAGATGGACAGAGAAATCGAGACTAGATACCAGAAAGCAAACGCAGTGAAATACCAACTGTCACCACTATTAAAACATCCAAGCATTAACATGGCAGTCAAACGACAACTAATAAACTGCATATTTATTCCAACTCTTGCTATCAGTACCAAACATGGCTCCCTGACTAAGACACTAGAAAGAAAGATTACAACATGTGAAATGAGATGTCTACGAAAAGCTGTCAACGTTACAAGGAGAAATAGAGTGAGAAACGAGAATATCAGAAGCATCGTTGGTACTATACCATGCATACAGTACATCGAGAAGCAAAGAATCAAGCGGTTTGTCCATCAAATGAGAATGGAACCACATTTACTAACATCACGTGCCTACAACAATCGACACTCAGGGCTCAGATCACGAGGCAGGCCAAGAACACGATGGATAGATATCATCTCAGAGTCCCTGCGAAAGCATGGACCTGGCAACGTCAAGCGCAACATACCTGGCATAAGATAGAAACTAAATCTCCCCACGATTCTTCACGGTAAATGTAGTTAAGAGAAGATAATCAAAACTTAGCGGATTTAACTGGTGATGAGATATACTATAATAGAGACAAACATAGTATCAACGGATTGTATACTTTGTTCTTTTCTTCCTTAAAGTAATTGTTTATTAGAAATCTTTGTTGTTGAATTTTTTTATTTTATTAATTTAAAAAAAAAATATACTATATTTAATATTTGTATTTAAATTTTTCTATTTTAGTGTTGATATTTTACATTACGTATTTTTTTTGTTGAATGTTATATTTATAAATTTTGTATTTCAGTTGTATATTCGACATTTACTGTACTAACAACTACAACAACAAGTCTACCATCATCAACGCCATCATCGCAAGATATACTAACCACTACATTTGCAGCCAGTACTACAGCTGAAACGACAACTCAAGCAACCAGCACTACAGCGGACACAACAACTACTACAGCAGCCAGTACCACAACAGAGTCAACGACAGCTCCACCAACTAGTACAACAGTGCCTCCTACGACAACTATCCCTGAGACTAGTACAACACCAGAACCTACAACATCACCTACCACTACATCTGCACCAACAACTACACCAGAGATCACCACAACGGAGATCCCTACAACAACATCAATCATGACAGAGGAAGCGACTACAACAACACTTCCAACTACTACACAAGATACCACCACTACAACAGCTGCTTTAACTACTTCATCTTCAACATCAGACAATTTCACTAAACCGCCAAGAAATAACGACACTCCAAATCCTAACTCAGGTAGAAATATTTCAAATACGTGCATGTATGTTCACCCTGCAAAGTATAGTATATACAGTGGCGGCTCATAATCATTTTTGTTGGTGGGGTCAGACATAAATTTTCTCGGAAAAATCATGGTTTTGGGTTGCTATATTTTAACTTATAAAGTAATAAATACACATTACATATTATTTTTATTTAACTTATAAAGTAATATATATATAATATACTATATATTTTTGTTGTTAACTTATAAAGTTAAATAACTTCTATTATTTTTATTTAACTTATAAAGTAATAAATACACATTACATATTATTTTTATTTAACTTATAAAGTAATAAATACACATTACATATTATTTTTATTTAACTTATAAAGTAATAAATACACATTACATATTATTTGTATTTAACTTATAAAGTAATAAATACACATTACATATTATTTTTATTTAACTTATAAAGTAATAAATACACATTACATATTATTTTTATTTTAACTTATAAAGTAATAAATACACATTACATATTATTTTAACTTATAAAGTAATAAATACACATTACATATTATTTTTGGGTGGGGCCAGTCCACTGGCCCTTAATGACCAGCGCCACTGAGTATATATATATATATATATATAATATATTCTCTCTATCGTTATACGTTACAAAATGTTCAGCAAGTAATTGCTCTATACCGCTCTGTCCTGGGCAACTCGCTCAATCTCTTCCATGGAATTGAGTACGATATTTCTTGCCTCTCTCAGCAAAGTTCGTCTCAAGGTTTCTCTAGGGATTCTTGAACACTTTGCTTCCCATTTCAATGCCTGCTTTGAAATTCTTTTATCATTTCTTCTCAATGTATGCTCAACATGTCACCATCTTCTCTTTCCTATAACAGTTGTTCTCGCGATCCCAAGTTGTTACTAGTGATTGACCAGACGTTTCTTATTACCAAGAAAGACTTTTGTAAAACTTTTACCAAAAGGCAAAACACGTAAATCAAACTAAGGTAATCTTCTTCTTCTTCTCTTCCACCATTTACTTTTTTATATAGAAGTTATGTGGGTGGGGTGGGGGAAGGGGGCGACGTAGTGATCTTGTGTGCGCTTGTAAAAACACTTTGTAAGTTTATATTCATTTCTATAAGGCTGTTCTTGATGCCGTTGCTCCATCTTTTGCGTGGTCTTCCTCTTGCTTTGTATTCTTGTACTTTTCTGGTGGCTCTCTGTGGTAGGCGATATCAGTGCATTCTTGTCAGGTATTCAAACCATTTAATCTGTTGTTCTTTTATGAATTGCATGACTGATTTCACAATTCATAAAATGTGTTTTGTAAAAGGTAATTTAACAAAATACAAAAACAAGACACAGCGACGATTCTACCACAAAGCCTGAATTCTCACAGTTTCAGTTTCAGTTTGGAATATCTTCATTGTACTCCGGACATGTCCATAGGTGCTCCGATCTCCTTCGCAATATCTCCACAGCGTCCAGCGACTGACCGTACCAGTTCTATTTTGATTGATGAGCCGACTCGTATCCCTGTTGTACCGTTCTTTTCTTGCCACACCAATCTTCAAACCCAGTTCTCGCAATCTAGTAGTTGACGTGGGATTGGTTTAGATGAAGGTCTTCTCTGCGGCCTTCTCACAGTATACTTTACAAAAAAATAATGTTTAAACGGTTGATCCCAACTAAACTGTTTCGTGTAAACCTGTGTTTCTCGCACTCTCTTCTTCTTCCTTTGCTTCGTCGAACGCTTCATATCAACCACTTGCTAACCACTCTGTGTCATCTGTATGTGATCTGAGCCTAAGAGCGATTGTACTTTGAGCCAGTTGTGCGCCTACAAGTAGGCCAGCATATCCGATTTCTGCGATGCTTTTATTTACTAGTGCGACTTCCAAAGTCCCTACATCAGTCGCCTCTTACGACATGTATTTAAGTCGCAGTGGTACTATTCTTTGCCTCCTGGGGCCCCGGCACCACACGAGCGATATCTCTGGAAAGTGTATCTTACTAATTGTATAATTTGAAATTGTATCTCACAGATTTATGCAAGAACAGTCCAAGTATAGGAGGTGTGGGTTATGTGTTGTATCCAGGAGATTGTAGCAAGGTAATTCTGTTGTTTGTGCTGTAAACTCTATCTACATCATCATCCTGTTCCCTTTGGTACGGCTTCAACAAGAGATTTCGTTTCTTGTTATTTTCTCATTTACTACTAATTGTTTCAATGGCGAAACACGTAAAAACAAATTTCTGTAGTTTTACAAAATACAAAAGCAATAATAGTACACAGCAACGTTTCGACCTGTTATAGTCAAGCCGTTAAAGGGGTACGTCTTGTTAAGGAGCCAAGAGCTGATTGTGATGGTTGGTGGTAGCAATGACAATAGTCCTTCGATGTTTGCATTCTATACAATAGATAGTTCATAGTTCATAAGTACGGTTCCAACTTCACTGCAACGGGTCACCCCTATAATTGCTCCGTTCCTGTGCCAATGAAAATCACACGAAATGCTAACAACTGTGAAATGTTTCATGTGTGAACTAATTCCAGAATGAAACAGCCGCGTACCGTCACAAAAAACAAACTGCACCGCATAAAATGCATATGGCAGTCGCTAATGTAGTAACACAATACAGTAGATACGTTAGAACTTGATACAGTCTAGTTTCTGAGTTGGAGCTGACGACGTGTTGCTATCATGTTGTAGCTAAAAGTAAGGCCAGGCTATTCTGTTTGAGATTCAATGAGTGCCTTTACAACATTAAGTGTTGACAAACTAGTCGTGAACTACCAGATGCAGTAAGGTCTTTAATACATGAGAATGCAATAAAAGCCTTTATCAAGCAAAGGATAAAACAGAATTGAAGAAATCACTTCTTACAGGCACACAACAAATAAATTCTACGGTCCTAAACAAAAACTGGTCGGAACATTGCTGTGTTTTGTTATTGTTTTTTGGCCGTGTGGTGCCGGGACTCGCAAGGTGAGCAAAGAATAGTACCACTGTGGCCTACACAGCATATCGTAAAAGGCGACTGATGTAGGACCTAGGGAAGCTACTCTACTCTAGTAAACAAAAAGCGTGCAGAAATGGATGTGCTGGCCTACTTGTTATTGTTACAAGTAGGCCAGCAAAACATACAATCGCTCTTAGACTCAGATCACATACAAATCACAAGAGTGATTAACAAGAGGTCGATAGGAGCGTTTGAAGAAGACGTTATTGTTTTTGTATTTTGTAAAACTATAGTACTTTGTTTTTCCATGTTTCGTCCATTGCTAATAGTCTTACTCAGTCTTCCCTCTATCGATAATACTAACTGTTCCCCATGTCAGGCAGTAATCTTTTAACTCTCTTTCCACACAACTTCTTCTTCATGTTTTCTTTGAGAGACTTGACTTCTTTTCCCACCCTCTGTCCGCAGGTGAGGTGTCCTAGTCAATGTCCACACTGATATACGCCACTCCTGTCCAATCCGCCTTAATCTTTGTCTTTTAACTATGGTCTCCAATTGTTCACAGTTTGTTCGTTGCTTCCCATCTGTCTGCCACGGTGTTTGAACTAGGTACTCATGGGTTGTGATCCGGCTTACTAGCCTTAAGCTACAGACCTCACTTGAGATCTTTAGTTCGTTTACATACATTTTACTTACTCTAATTGTATAAATATATATCTTTTTTTTCTCTTCCGATTCAGAAGTACTTGTGCTTTCAGCTCACCTTCGGCTCAGTGCCATGAACATCGTAACCCTTCGGTTCGGTGCCACGAATACCGTGAATCTGGTGAACCTGTGGCTTTTCTGCCAGCCCGCGGAATTGAACCCGCACTCACAGGAACGTGTCAACCGTTGCCCAACGTGCTACGAACACGCTGGGCAGGCGTGCAATATATCTATCTCTACTGCAACTAGCAGTTATATTCAAATAGTATGCTCTGTTTTGTAGCTACATTCACATCGCCTTCTTTATTTTGCCTAGGTCATCCAGTGCTACTACAACCCCAGTACAAACAAGACACTCGCAGTCACAAGACAATGTCCAAATGGTCAATTCTGGGACCAGACCTGCTTCCGCTGTGTGCCTAGCTGGAAGGTGGACTGTCCTTACGGTAATAAATTCACAATCACTCTAAGTCTGAAACCTGCAACATCTAAAACGATATATTCTCAATATTGAAAACCCTGCTTCAAATCCCGACCACAACCCTTTTAAAGAAAAAAATCTTCAGTGAACTAGAAGACAACACTGGATAACAAAGAAACTGTCGTTACTGTCTGTAGTACAGCTTTGTAATGCGGTGTAGGACGGACGAGGGTAACCAAAAAACATGAGGAATTTAATGACTAGTGCGGTCGCCACAAATCTGTTTAGATTATGATTTTTAATTTATGCCTACAATAGAAACAAATCCTTGGTTTAACGTGAATTGTACACTGGTCTCCAGCCTGGGAGCTGCGCTCTAATCCATTCGGCTAGTCGTTCCTCATTCGGCCCGGAGGCTCCTAAAACCTTCAAGACCTACACGACGTAATAAAAAGCATTGTCAGTTGAGGAAAGATTTAATTAATAAAAAGCATTGTCAGTTGAGGAAAGATTTAATAAAAACATTGTCAGTTGACGAAAGATTTAAAAAAAACCATTGTCAGTTGAGGAAAGAAAAAAACATTGTCAGTTGGGGAAAGAAAGAAAAACATTGTCAGTTGGGGAAAGAAAATCATTGTCAGTTGGGGAAAGAAAGAAAATCATTGTCAGTTGGGGAAAGAAAAATCCTTGTCAGTTGGGGAAAGAAAAATCATTGTCAGTTTGAGGAAAGAAAGAAAAAACAATATCAGTTGGGGAAAGAAAGAAAAATCATTGTCAGTTGGGGAAAGAAAAATCATTGTCAGTTGGGGAAAGAAAGAAAAATCATTGTCAGTTGGGGAAAGAAAAATCATTGTCAGTTGGGGAAAGAAAGAAAAATCATTGTCAGTTTGAGAAAAAAGAAAAACAATATCAGTTGGGAAAGAAGAAACATTTTCAGTTGGGGAAAGAAGAAAATCATTGTCAGTTGGGAAAGAAAGAAAAACCATTCTCAGTTGGGTAGAAAGAAAACATTGTCAGTTGGAAAGAAAGAAACCATTCTCAGTTGGGGCAAAGAAAGAAAATTGTCAGTTGGGGAAAGAAAGAAAAACATTGTCAGTTGGGGAAAGAAAGAAAAACATTGTCAGTTGGGGAAAGAAAGAAAACAATATCAGTTGGGGAAAGAAAGAAAAACATTGTCAGTTGGGGAAAGAAGAAAACATTGTCAGTTGGGGAAAGAAAGAAAAAAACATTGTCAGTTGGGGAAAGAAAAAAAAACATTTTCAGTTGAGTAAAGATAAAAGTAGATTTAAGTGCCTGCCTGGGTAAATATCAGAAAACACATGAATGAAAGTAGAAATTGAAATTTGATCGTCTTAAAATATCACGACATCCTAACCAGTGATATGGAGTTAGAAGAGAATAGAAGTGTTAGAACCACAGAGGAGCAACGGAGCCAATGAATATGATCAAGAAATAGACAGTGTACAAGTATTAGGCGCTTCATATGAAGTTAGGAGACTACAGTGTCGTTGATATTTCCAAAGTATTAGGTGCTTCATATGAAGTTAGGGAGACTGTACAGTGCCTTGATATCTTCCTACAAGTATTAGGTGTTCATAGAAGTTAGGAGACTGTACAGTGTCGTTGATATCTTCCACAATTTGGGTCATATGGAGTAGAATGTCAGTCGATTGAATCTTCATTCACACGTATAGTAGCTATATGGAGTTAGGAGACTGTACAGTGTAGTTGAGATCATCCTACAAGTATTAGGTGCTTCATATGGAGTTAGGGAGACTGTACATTGTCGTTGAGATCTTCCTACAAGTATTAGGTGCTTCATATGGAGTTAGGGAGACTGTACATTGTCGTTGAGATCTTCCTACAAGTATTAGGTGCTTCATATGGAGTTAGGGAGACTGTACAGTGTCGTTGATATCTTCCTACAAGTATTAGGTGCTTCATATGAAGTTAGGGAGACTGTACATTGTCGTTGAGATCTTCCTATGTAGGAAAACAATTTAAGCAATTATGGTTGTTCATCGAAGTGCAATGATCCAGGTCTAATCAATCAATCAATCAATCAATCATTCATCCTATCAATCAATCGAGCTAACTCGGTGGACGAAAAGCGTAAAGCATACGCCTTACATATGAGGGTTGTAGGTTTAATCCTGATGCTGACGCTTCAGTGTGAGAAAGGAATTGGGCCTACTACCTCCCGGAAGGAAGTATAATTGTGAAGATGCGTGCACTTGGCTTCCAAACATTTGAGAATTCTACGCAACATTTTATTGTATTACTATTAAGTAAATGAACTGTGTTAAATTTCTATAGTATACGCTACTTCTTCTTCTGTATTTAACTCTGCTATACGACTACTTTGGTATGTGTCATAAACATAGCGGTGCGCTGATGTATTCACAGTTCCTCCATAGTTTTTTTGTAGTGTTGTTTCTGTTGGCCAGATTTAATTTCTCACAGTGCTCAGGCTTGGGCAATCTTGAAGGATGTGCTCTGGGGACTGCTTTGGTGCTCCATAGGTGCAGGCAGCCGAGTCCCTGAGGCCGATTCAAGGAGGTGTGCTCTGAGACCCAGTGTCCCGTTCTAAGATAACGACTTGGTCTGTGTTTTTCTGTTAATGTATACTATCGTGTTTTGGGTTGTATCCTCCGTTTGTTTTTCTTCATGTCATTTTTCTGGATGTACGCTACATAAAACCACTTCCATTTTCTCAATTTTTGTGTGTTATATTCACAGACAAATGCAAACCAGATGATTGTTCTGACTGTCCTGTATCAGAAGACACTTATGCTATGGATGGCGTCTGCGGTGGATATTGGTCATGCTACAAAGGACGTTCATACCCCAAGTGTTGTCCTCCTTGTTATAGTTATGTTGCTGGTTATGGTTGCAAGTTTGGAAACACCTGCTACGACAAATGTGGCCCAGATGATGAATGTCAAGACGAAATAGGTTAGTGTTTAAGCATGGTCCCCTGTAACATAAGCTGGTTCATATCAGTCGGCAAATCGGAAAATCCCGTTCACGGGGCCAACTGTTATATATTTTGATCAAACGCTGTAAACTTTATTGAAATTTGCAAAGTTGGATGTCTATGATTATTTATTGACAAAAATTGTTAATAGTACGTGTATTCTTTAGCGAAAAATGTCATATGTGACCAAATATATTATTGACTTCGCATTTATGTAGTTTTGTTTATGTATTTGTCTTTATCTAACAACACGAAACTGTTTTGGTCACGTGGTGTAAGAGGTCTGATTTCCGTGAATTTCTCCTTGAGCGGAATGGACTTAAGGCTACAGGTGGATGCGTTTTAAATATACAATATTGTAGATATATATTTTTTTCTGGACTATTCCAATTGAGAGTTTAAATTAGTTTATTTACTATTAGTTTATACTTTCAGTATTTGTTAGCAGTGTGTGTTAGCAGTGTGTGTTAGCAGTGTGTGTAAACAGTGTTTGTTTAACAGACGTAATTCTCGATAGTAGTATTGCCTGTATTAGTATTTTCTCTCTGATAAAGGCAAGTGTCTCAATAGGAGAACAGAAAGGCTGACTGACTGGGCAGAGCCAACTATAAACTACTGGGCCTTCGGGCTCAGGTAAGAATTGTGGGAAATCAGACCCCAACTACACCACGTGACCTCGCATTCCAGTATTGGTGTATATAGACGAATTCATTTTAAAATCAACATAAAATGCTAAATCAAAGTTACATTATGCAACAAGTTAAGTTTAACAATAAGGAATACCAATGTTATAAATATTCTTCACCAATAAATAACCATAGACTCACAGAATTGAGTAAAATAGCAAAAAAGCGTGCAGTGGTCTATCAAACATCTGTAATTTTCAGATCCCTTTTCTTATCTAGGCCAGGGAATACCCGGCCAGTTGTCTGGCCTGTGCTGGAGCCTGGCTGTGGACTGGGTCACCATATCCTGGGGGTCAGCCAATAGAAAGAGCTGACATACAGAAACCCTCGTAGAATATGTCCACCAAGAGGACATTTATCAAACTAATCCACATAAACGGCTATATTGCAGGAGATTGAAATGAAAATTGGAGTGGACAAAAATGAACAGCACAACAAGTAGGCTGATAATTAATCATCGAACTGGTATGGTTAGTCGCGGACAATGTTGGAGATATTAGAGAACAAAGGATATCGGATCACTTATGAACATGCCTGTAGTGCAATGAGGATCTATCAAACTGAAACTGCAAGGAGAATGTTTAGATTTTTGAGGTTTGTATTACTTAGTAAAATGGACGATGGCACCACCCGTTCAGAAAGCAATGGCAAACTACTGAACGTAATAATGCCTAGAAAAATCACAAACAGCGTTAAAAAGCCGGGTTGATTCACAAAGTCCTGTAAAGGATATGCAATTAGCTTTTTTTTATTACTAACTATTTATTGATATTCTTAGGAAGCATAGGGGATCAACAGATTTCGCCTCTTTTCTCGGTATCTAGCTATTTTCTTTATGGCCTCCCAGGATAGTCCAGCACCATTTCAGTTCATAGGAAAGAATTAATCTTTAAATCTTTTTTTTTTTTTCGATCCAGCAAGCACTGAGCTTTTTCAGCTCTTCGGCTCGGTGCCATGGACATCGTAACCCTTCGGTTCGGTGCCACGAACACCGTGAATCTGGGGAATCTGTGGCTTTTCTGCCTGCCCACGGAATTGAACCCGTACACACAGAGGGCTAGTCACCCACAGTCCAACGCGCTACGAACACGCTGGGCACGCGGGCTTTAAATCTGTTTAGGGCACCCTCTTTACCGTTTTCTTTTCGGGTTCCAGTCAAGTGCATGTTTAGTGACATTCGACTAAGGTTTGTGTCAGTTGATTTTTGCTTCCGTTGCTTTCTCTGGGGTTCTTGCAAAAAAAACTCATTGTTCTCATCTTATAGAAAAAATCAAAATCTCTTTTTATAACGTTCATCTCCAAGTCTCTATTGTTTTGCAAAACGCGCTCAATTCTCACTCCAAAATTACAAAGTGTTATTCACGTTTTAAGTAATAAAATTTATTTTCCGAATCATTCTGATCTCATTGTTTCCTTCCTATTTGTGACATAGTTTTCCTCTTCTTCGATATTACAATAATTAAACAGTCAATCACCAAAATTATATTTCATATATATCTACTGACTTACCTATCTACCTGCCAGGTGTGTGTGATAAAATACCTGTTTGGGAGAACGTGAATGAATATGCAACAGCCACAGATTTACTAGGGTTACAGTCGACTACCTGTAAACGTGCGGATTTTAGCATCACAGAGTGTCGGTGTCAGGTGAAACTGATGGATATCTTTAAACAAGACGGCACAGGTATGTACTCTCTTACAACAAGACGGCACAGGTATGTACTCTCTTTGAACAAGACGGCACAGGTATATACTCTCTTTGAACAAGACGGCACAGGTATGTACTCCCTTACAACAAGACGGCACAGGTATGTACTCTCTTACAACAAGACGGCACAGGTATGTACTCCCTTACAACAAGACGGCACAGGTATATACTCTCTTACAACAAGACGGCACAGGTATGTACTCTCTTTGAACAAGACGGCACAGGTATATACTCTCTTACAACAAGACGGCACAGGTATGTATCTCTTGAACAAGAGGCACAGGTATATACTCTCTTACAACAAGACGGCACAGGTATGTACTCTCTTTGAACAAGACGGCACAGGTATATACTCTCTTACAACAAGACGGCACAGGTATGTACTCTCTTTGAACAAGACGGCACAGGTATATGTACTCTTACAACAAGACTGCACAGGTATGTACTCTCTTTGAACAAGACGGCACAGGTATAAACTTCTCTTTAAACAAGATGGCACAGGTATGTACTCTCTTACGGAATGGGCGATGTACGGAAACGTACAGATCTGAGGTAGTCAGGTCGGTCAGATCAGGTCTGAAGAAAACCGTGGGGAGGTTGTAGTAATAATGGGTAAACGGGTAATTTTGAGGTAGACAAGTAAACTAGTATTTCGTGTTTGTATTTGTTTTATTGATAAGGCCTATGGTCGAAACGTCGAATCATGTCGCTTTTTATATTATTTTCTTGTCATTTTCCTTCCTTATGTAATACTGTAATTTACTTGTTCAGATCAAACTCGATGGTCTCTTACGGAATGGTAATTCTAATACAGACAACTAATATATGATATATTATTTTATATATTACTAGTCTACCTATCGATATGTGGGCGTTTGTGGGTTAGCAGTTGTGAGTTCGATCACAATCCAATAGTACCTATTTCAATCTCCACGGCGGGCAGTGGGGAAGCAAATTTGTTCCCCTGGATTTATACGAACAGCAAAAAGCTACCTCATCGTTCAGAAAGCAATGGCAAACTACTGAACGTATAAGTGGGTGATGGCTACGTCCTGTTAAGGATATGCCACGATTTGAATTTCCATTCAGATATCAATCATGTGATTATTTTTCGGAGTTTAGTTTCCAGCTATAACAGGGTTCAAGTCGATCCAGCTTCAGTTGGGTACGAAAACAAACAATGGAAAGTAAACAAGACAGGCGTGATGTTGACCACATCACCCACCGTGTGGTCTAGGCCAAAGAAACATACGGCCCAAGATCAAAGTGTGGTGTCCACTTCATCACAGAGTTTCCTTTTTTCGTCATATCCTAATAGTAATAAAGAGATGTTGGGTGAGAAGGTAGTGGTAGTACTTCATGAAAATTGACGGTTGTATCCAGGACATAATAGTCATGATCTGACAGGGGAAGAACGATGTCATTTGCAGACAACATCATGGTGTACAGACAGGGGAGAAATATTGGTGAAATGACTAATAAATTACAGGAGAAACTGGACGGCGTCAAGGCCTGGTGGGATGTCTCTGGTGCAACGATAAACCATACCAAAGCTGTGCTATCATGGTTCTCCATAAATAATCACATCAGGGGCGGCTCGTCATTGAGGGTCAGTGGGGCCCGACCGCACCAATAATCGACAGGGAGAATATCTTCCTGGAATAGACAAATAATAGTAAATACTATAAACACCGTGATTTTCCGAAAATCTAGTCTGGCCCCACCAAGAAATTGACCACGAGCCTCCGCTGAATGACATTGTAAATTCTGAAACACCAAATGTCAAAATAGACGGTCACATAATCATTCGAACAGCATCTATGAGCTATCTGGGTATACAGTTTGATCGCAGTCTATGCTTTAGGCTCGCAAAGCACTATCCGTACTGAGAATCATAGCCGCTGCTAATATTGAGCAACGCCTTCTTGTGCTCTTGTACCAAGGTATTGTTCTGTCATGTATAGAATATGCATGCGCTCTGCTAACAATTAGTCCTACGCAAATTGTGAGACTGGAAAGAATTCAGAATGAGGCTATGCGCATCAATATGGGATGCACCAAAGATACACCATGAGTGGCAATGAGATTCCTTCTTGACCTCCCTACTAGTGCCCACAGAATTGAAAATTGGAGGGTTCAATCTTATCTTAAAATCAGCCCGCCTGCCAAGCGTGTTCGTAGCGCGTTGGACTACGGGTGACTAGCCCTCTGTGTGTGCGGGTTCAATTCCGCGGGCTGGCAGAAAAGCCACAGATTCCCCAGATTCACGGTGTTCGTGGCACCGAGCCGAAGAGCTAAAAGTTCAAGTGCTTCTGGATCGGAAAAAAAATAATCTTAAAATCAACACAATCAAGGAACATCCTCTCCATGAAGAACTCATTAAGAAGAAAGGATGTAGACTTAAGTGAGGCAGATTATGGCTTAGTGAAGCGAAAGGTACCCCTAGGAAAATATGTGAGCCGTCTGGAATTTAGCCAAGTGAGGAATGGATTATTGTGCAACCCCAATTTCGGACTGCTTTTACAGTCATTACATCTAGTAAGAAATTCTGTGAACAAAGGTTATGGTCATTTTTTTTTTCTTTGAACTGTCAGAGTGGTTACCGGAACCCAAATTTGGTGTGTATAGAATAGAACCACTGTAACCTGCCACGCATGTCGTAAGAGGCGACTAAGGAGGTTTGGCTGAAATCGGATGCACATGTCCTAAACGTGTAGAAGTCTATGCGTTTAGAGGTCTACCAAACCAATGTGCAACGTATACACGTTCTTGGCAAAGATCAAATCATATCACAAAGAGTGATTAAAATTGGTCGTAAAGAACAAACGCAAAGAAGAAGAAGAAGAAGATTTCTTTGAACATTTCCTGCTCTCTTCCTTTATTCTTGTGTTCTTCTAACTTTGCACAACAATTTTGCAGGTATTATTTTTTTATCTCTTCTTATGTTCTTCCTTATTTCTTTTGTTATTTTTCTGTAATCTAAACCATTTTCTTCCGTCGTTATTCCCTGTGCATTTTTCTCTCTTCTCTGTTGTATTAATTCTATAAACAACTACACTACTGCGGCTAAACGTGAAATTCTAAACTTATTAAATCACTAGATTGATTCAACGTCAAACTCATCGTCTTATATTTTGCAATATATTTGATTCAGAATGCAGGCCATACCATGAATACAATGACAGGACAACATGCTCCAGTAAGACGATCAGTATTCCAGTCAAACAGCTGACCAACACTGGAACAATAGCTTACCAAATAGGGTACACAATTCTTCTGTTCTTTGATATTTATTTGTCACTTCCACTTCACATTTCTTAATCTTTTTGCTTGGTAATTTTTTTAAATCTCTTACGGACCAGGGCAAAAGTTCTGTTTGTACAAGACATTTGTTTTTAGAATTAAAAAACGCCCTTTAGTGTGGCTGCTGGTAAAAATGTCGTCCATCCCAAAGCCACGTAGTGTTGCATTTGGTCCACAATGAGTTACGCTCCAGACACATCTATATTGTAATATGTAAGATGAGAATAAGAAGGTTTTTTAAAAGAACCCAGGGGAATCAATGGAAGCCAATGAATATGATTAATAAATAGACAGTGTACAAGTATTAGGACCTTCATAAAAAAGTGTCAAACGCAGCAGCATTTGGAGATCACATCTCAAGAGAATGTCTTGGCTGTACACACCAGGACATTATGGAATGCAGGGTACCGAGCGTGCTGACTTTCTTGCAAACAATGCCACAGCTAAAAGGGGCAGAAGTAAGGACAGAGCCGATATCATCAATGCGGTAAGCTCACATTTATTTGATATGGATGAGTCTCAGACGTTAGAACAAGTGCGAGAATTAGGAGTTTCGACATGACAGACACTGTCGCCTTCGTGGTAGAGAGAAGATATACTAATCAACTTCTCATGGGTACGGTTAGCAAATGGAGGTTATGAAGGTGCTGCAGCGGAAGCCAGAGCACGAATGGGAATGTCAATGTGCCATGACTTCGATCGCATAACATAACATAACAGGATTCGAACCACCTATCATTATTTATTAGGCACATTGCCTAACATTGCAATATATACAGACTAGTCGGTATACAGGCTTTGCGTTATCTTGAAAACGTTTGCGAGCCAATATATTTGCTCTGAAGGGTAAAGTGGTTAATTTTTCGGAATGTTTCCTTCATATATTTAGGAACATGTGAGAACAATGGAAATTAAACAGCCGCATATCACAATATGTCTTTGAATTTTAAGAAGGGAAGAGGCTACAAGACAGACTATTGCTCTGATATAATGATATATGTAACGCCTCAATGAAGAACTTTATTATCAGTTCCAACAAATGAGAAAAACCAGCTGAAGACCGAGTTATGTGGGATAACAACATGGTGCAAAGTTGCAGAATCTTTTGAAGAGAAACTGACTGATGAGTTTGAAGAGAATATAAACAAGCGGTAACACAGAGGTCGTCATAGTAACACACATGCCAAATAATAATAATAATAATAATTCCTCTCGTACCGTTATACGTTACATAGGACCTGCAAGTAATTTCTCCATACCGCTCTATACTGTGCAACTCGCTCAATCTCCTCCATGGAACTGAGACCGATATTTCCTGCCTCTCTCAGCAAAGTTCGTTTCAAGGTCTCCTTACGTCGACCTCTCTTTCTTGAACCCTTTGCATCCCACTTCAAATGCCACACATGCCAAATGAACGTCTATAAAAACGCAAAAAGCTTTACTTTCATACACACATACATACATACATGCATACATACATTCATACATACACACACGCATACACATATACACACACACGTACATACATACATATATACCCGCCTGCCTAGCGTGTTCGTAGCGATTGGAAGACGGTGAGAACCCCTGTGAGTGTGGTTTAATTCCCGGGCTGGCAGAAATGCCACAGGTGCTCCAGATTTACGGTGTTCATGGCACCGAACAAAAGGGTTACGCTGTTCATTGCACCGAGCCTAATAACTTCTGGATCGAAAAAACATTAAAAAATCCATACATACATACATAACACATACACCATACATTTGCTATACATACATACATACACTCATTCCATACATACATACATATATGATAACATACATGTATACATTCATACACCACACACATACACACACCCAGCACACACACATTCATACATACATATATACATCGGATATCTCTGTGGCGTAGATTTTAGGAACTCGTCTCCCGTCAATAAAGGTACCAGGTTCTCTCCCTCGTGGAACCATCTGGTTATTTTTCTAGAGATCCCTGATCTCAATGTATGTGAGAATGAGTTCCTAGTCCTATCGGAGACGGATGATAAAACGTAGATCGCGTGTTCAATTTGAGCACGTAAACAAACCTTTGACAGCTCAAAATAAAAAGAGATGGCAGGAAAGCCGATGTCAGGCAAAATTCGAGTGGGCGATCTTCCTGTGTCAAGGCAGATATCAGTACTCATCGAAGTACAATGATGATAATCCTATAAATCAATCGATCAATGAAATACTACATTCAGATAAAAAATACTGAAAACACTAATACACAAGCAACGCACATACACACACACACATATGGATGGAGGAAGAACAGAGAAGAAGAAAGAACATCATATGTTCTCCAATTTTTATTCAGTCACATTAATTTTCAAGGTTGTCTCAAATCATTCTGTAACAGTTGAAATGTGATTATTGTTGTATGTATCCCACTCACAAACATAACAAACATATGAATATATATATATACTTTTATATGAGCTGATTATGTATATCTCTCTAATGTTTTCATTTTTAAACCGGTCAATTCTTGATATTCTACGTAAATGCTGCAGTATCAAGAAGGGGGAGCTGTTAAAAGAAACTGAAGACATCAGTGAAAACAGTGGATACAATATCAGTACTGAATATCATCAAGACGCAACAATTTAAACAGTTCGACCACATAAGCAGATTACTAACAGACTGTGCGTCTCAAAGAGCAATACTAATCAGCTACAGTCAATGAGTATGCTCAGGAAGACTGAAGCAGGATGGGTTCGGCAACAATGGATGGAGTCGCTGGGGAGTCTAAGCTGACAAAATCAGTTTTACTTTTGTGCTAGGGAATGCAGGTGTAAGGAGAAATGAACGTACTAATAAGCTTGCAGGTATTGCTGCTGTAGAAAGTAAAGGAACCCTTTCATACCTCGTGGTATATAGGTCAATACAGTGTTAGGCCTGTATTTCATTGACGTCGGCAACAATGGTGATGTGTCAGGCATCACGCTGTAGAAAGTGGGTGAACAATGACCAGGCTGATATCATAAATCCCTAAGGGAGAGAGGCCGTGTACATGATTGGTTCGACGTGCAGAGAAGATGATCCGGCGACTAAAGCTAAAAGACTCAGTAGAAAATTCGTCTACACATGAGGTAGACCTCAGAAATAACAGAGGCATGAAAAAAAAACCTATTTATGAAGCGCACACAAACACCCTTTCTATGAATCTCTTCTTATCTTGACACTGTCAGGCAAAATAGGATTAGAGAAACAAAGAATGTAGAATATCTAAATATATCCAATTTACATGTACCATCTATTCAGGATGAATGTATCCACACCAAACTTCGAGATTACATCCACTCCATCCAATGATGCATGTGATCAGAGAACGAAAATCAAGATCTGGAGTGACGATTTAGGAATAATGCAGCAGCTGGTGTTACAGGAAAACGTGGAGCTCTTGCTTCTGTTCTCTTCAAGGTAGTTTTTAAAATATTGGTTATTATGGATACATGCTAAAATATTGATTGCACGAGAGATACTAAATAATGAAATTTTGCTACAAATTGTCGAATTCTACATTTTGTATTTAATAATGCTTTCTTAAAAGAAGAATGAGAGGAGATTTGAAGACTATGGATGCAAGTTGTCTGGACGATCTGAGAAGGACTGCTGCTGACGCCGGTCAACTTGCACAGAATAGAGAGTTTTTCAGGTCTACTGTCATGGGGCCAGGTTCCGGAGGGACAAGCTGCTTGATGATGATGATGAATGTCTTCTTATCTTAGAATTGTATTTTGTATTTGTAATTTGACAATTTAGAGGTCAGATCAGATGTTTCATCTGCTACCGTATGACAGTAGATGGTACCATCTGCGACAGTTAAACCCACTGTCACATCAGATGATTCATATGCTACCGTATGACAGTAGATGGTACCATCTGCGACAGTTAAACCCACTGTCACATCAGATGATTCATATGCTACCGTATGACAGTAGATGGTACCATCTGCGACAGTTAAACCCACGTCACATCAGATGATTCATCTGCTACCGTATGACAGTAGATGGTACCATCTGCGACAGTTAAACCCACTGTCACATCAGATGATTCATATGCTACCGTATGACAGTAGATGGTACCATCTGCGACTGTTAAACCCACTGCGTTGGGTCAGAGCATCAATTAATCTGTTAACGTATGATAGTAGATGGCACCATCTGCGACTGTTAAACCCACTGCCGTGGGTCAGACATACATTAATCTGTTAACGTATGATAGTAGATGGCACCATCTGCGACTGTTAAACCCACTGCCGTGTGGGTCAGAGCATACATTTAATCTGTTAACGTATGATAGTAGATGGCACCATCTGCGACTGTTAAACCCACTGCCGTGTGGGTCAGAGCATACATTTAATCTGTTAACGTATGATAGTAGATGGCACCATCTGCGACTGTTAAACCCACTGCCTTGTGGAGAGGATCTCAGGGAGCTAAAGGTTACAGGAGAAAACCCTAATAGAAAATCTCCCACTGCTTTGTGGGTCAGCACTTTTATGCAGAAGGCTAGAGGAGTAAGCTTTGATCAAAATCGGAAGAGAGGGACCCTAAGGCAGTTGATGGTTATGTTTGTATTCCATTCCATCTGCTGGCATCCCTTCAAGCCTACTAAATTTCAAACGTAGAACGTTTTTTTCCTTTGCACGAAATAGTAGGGTAGACAGGGAGTTTGTGCAAAACGGGCAAGACACATTCCCCTCTTCTGTTGCCCAGACTAGGCATAAATGGAGAGGACACTTCCTCCTTGCTTTTGGCTAGACAAACACGGAAAGTAGCAGTCACGAGAGATTAGGATGAGGTGAAATGCAACAGAGACAAGCGCAAACGCAGAAGTTGTAACAGTAAAAAACTTGCCAATTAAGCATCTGTAAGGATGAAGAAAAATCAAACACTAATAATAACTGTTATAAGAAGGAGAAGATGGAGATATGTTGGACAAACCTTGAGAAGAATATCAAAGCAGGCATTGAAGTGGGATGCAGAGGGTTCAAAAAATAGAGGACGACCTAAGGAGACCCTGAAACGAATTTTGCCGAGAGTGGCAAGAAATATCAGTCTCAGTTCCATGGAAGAGATTGAGCGAGTTGCCCAGGATAGAGCGGTATGCCTGCAGGTTATATAACGTATAACAGTTCGAGAGTAATTATTATAAAGTCGAAGAAGGTCATATATACTTAAGAATGTCATCTAATATTACAATGTATATATCAGAGCTTCTTCTAACTATACAGAACGCTACTGGGGAACTAGACAACAGTCATTACCAGGCAGTTTACATTAGTGTTCGACAAAACAACTTTCAACTTGTTTCAACAGTTCGAGGTGAGTACAATTTTCAACTTGTTTCAACAGTTCAGTGGTACAATTTTCAACTGTTTCAACAGTTCGAGGTGAGTACAATTTCAACTTGTTTCAACAGTTCGAGGTGAGTACAATTTTCAAATACCCGAAAACTTAACCCATTCAAACAATGAACCACTACAGCGGAGTATAAATATGTGTCAATTTCTCTCTTTTTCACCTTTCCCAGATTTTCATTAGAAACGTTTGAATGTCTCCGTATGTTGTCGTCCATATGTTTTTGTTTTTTAAATTCATCACTCCTGTTGTTCGTTTGCTTGATAAAGGCCTTGTTGGTCGAAACAAGCAGACATTGATGATTGCAGAGGTTCAAGAAGAGCACCACAGAAACTCAGAACACTTTGCTGAAAGAGGCAGAAATATCGGAATCAGGTCTATGGAAGAGATTGACAAGTTGCCGAGGACAGGCGCATGATCTTACATGCCCTAGTATGTGTAACTGTAGGAGAGGAATGTATATATATATATAAACATTACAGATCCAGAAGGCATGTTTCAATATAAGTGATGTCGTCTATAAAATTTCTAACCTCCAGAGGCGTCTGGATCTACTGTCCTGGCATACAGGTGTTTCATGAGAGCGGACAGGCTTGCGTCAACAGCATCGATTGTTGAGGAGTTGAAGATGAAGGATGTTCTTCGGTTTCTTCCGATTGTCTGTTGGAGGAGAACACTAAACATAGATGTTGAATCGATCAAGCGATTTACAGTTTGGTTATCCGTTGTCAAGTCGAACTGGATGCATGGAGCAATGAGGTGTGTTTAATCAGCGATCACAGAAACCATCAGTATGCATACTCTTCAATATCTGTTTTTTGGGAGACTGAAACATGGGTTGCCCGGAGTGCAAGGCATCGTTTAGTAACCAATAACAATAACTAAACGGATGAGTTTCTTTCCCACTTGTTCATGCAATGTTCGTGAATGAAAAACACAATCACTTATAATGGATTTTAAATGCAAATGTTCTATGCACATCATTATTTTTCCTAATGTGTGTGTCTTTATATGAAGCAACTTATTAAAACAGAGATGAAACGTTTATGCAGAATGCGAGACTATCAAAGAGACCGGTTTGGAAGAAAACACTGAAAAAGTGCTTACACCAGCAGTATTGAACTTCATAAGAAACTACAATTGTAATGGTGCGACCATATTGAGACAGTGCGTCTCAAAGAGCAGTGCTACTTCGATACAGTGGATCAAGAAAAGGACGACCACGTAAACGGTGAAAACAGAAAACCAGAGACAGCGAAAACACTATTTATTAGCACACACAATTCCATTCTATAAATTTCTTCTTATCTTGACATGTGTCAAAACAGGATTGAAAAAATACGAAGAATATATTTGTAAGTCATATATCATTTATCAGATGTAGTTGAGAATATAGAAAAAACATTTTTGTCACATATTATGATAGCATCAGCTCAGTTTGTATTAGTGTTATGTGTTCTTACCATGAGTGTTGTATATGATCTATTGCAGCCAAGTATAGTTAACTGTGTACAGTTGTGTTCATTCTCTGAACTTAAGACGAATGAGAATGAAGATGTTTATCAACAAGGTAAACTTGTTTTTATGTGACAATCTTTCCTATTTGTTATGTGTTGTTTATTAGTTTTCTTGATTCTAATCTTCTTCTTCATCATTCATTGTATAACGTATGTTGGCAGGAGATTTATTGTGTTTTATGCGCCTTGTCTAATGCACTTGAAGTTGTATTCATTTCTCTAAAGTTATTATTGTGTCATCACTCCATCTTTTTGTTGTCTTCTCTTATTGGAAAGGAAGGGCCTCTAACGGACCTGAGACGGAGTCTTCTTGAGCAACTGAAGGATGCTGGCTATCTGGAAGCAATATAAAAGCTTTCAATAAATTACTAATTCTTCTCGTACCATTATACATTACATAAAGTCTGCAAACAATTTCTCCACACCGCTCTATCCCGGGAAACTCGCTCAATCTCCTTCATGGAACTGAGACAGATACTTCTTGCCTCTCTCAGCAAAGTTTGTTTCAGAGTCTCCTTAGGTCGAACTCTATTACATGAACCTTTGCATCCACTTCAATGCCTGCTTAGATATTTTTTAATCATTTCTTCTCAAAACGTGTCCAACATATCTCTATCTTCGCCTTCTTATAACAGTTGTTACTAGTGGTTGACCAGACATGTCTCTGATTTCATCACTTCTAATGAATTCGTCACATTTTATGTTCATTATTTTTCGCAGAATCTATTTAAAAAAATATATATATATTTATGTATATATATATAAACATAAAACTATCCCTATCATTTTTATATATTTCTCTATTTCATACTTTTACAATTATTATTTTAATTTGATCTGATGTCATATCCATCCACAGGTTCAACTCTACAACTGTAAGCCGAAGTTACTGATATTTACATCACAGATTGAAGAACCAATGCCCAATTTAACATTTTTGAAAATTTTGGAACTGAGTAGATTACATATTGTTATTTTTGACTAACCTTGTCTCATTTTTGTATTTTTTATTGTTTAAGATCCTAACTTTGTTATTGAGTGACATATAAAAAACAATTCAGCACAGTTTTTGTGCCCGCCTACAGAGTTAAATTTTCTTTGTTTTCTTTCCACCATTACTTTTGTTATAAGTGTTCGGAGAGTGAGAATGTAGTTTATATATGAGCTTATTCTAAGTACTTTTTATAATGTTATTACTTTTCTTAAGACTGTTCTCTTGATGGCCTCGCATATTTTGTGTGATCTTCCTCTTGCTCCGTATTCATTATAGTTTTTTGCTATCTGTGGTAGTCGATACCAGGGGATTCTTTTCAGGTATTCAAATTATTTAAATATTGTTCTTTTATTAACTGCTTGACTGTCTTCTTCTGATTTCTTTTTTTCTAATTTGGCCTCTGAGTTACGATACAACACAGTGGCGGCTCGTCATTAAGGACCAGTGGGGCCGGGCCCCACCAAAATAAGGTGTAACGTGTATTTATTAATTTATACTTTAAAATATAGCAACCCAAAACCATGATTGATCCGGAAAAATGTCTGGCCCCACCAATAAAAATTATCACGAGCCGCCACTGATACAACATAATATTTGTTCTCGTCATCAAATAGATTGCCATGTGCAGAACTATGCCAACCAAACAGTCATTTAGAATATCTTTCTCTCATAGACCATATGTCCCTCTTCTGCAGTCGTTCTGCTAAACAAATCAGTCATATCATGAATCCATCTTTTTCGTGGTCTTCCTCTTCTCTTCTTTGCTGGAATTACTTCTTCCATAATAGTCTTTTCCAACTCTTCAAGTCGTTGTATTTGTCCAAGTTACTTTAATTTTCTCATTCCTACTTGTACTATCACTAAGTTGTCTTTGATATTGACATCTGTCTGGTTATCTCTGAAGTTAGAGAATGTTACCTCCTGTATAGCGGGAGACATTGATAAATAAGGAAAGCAGGCCTTCATGCAAAACCAGTGAGATACGCCACATATGATGCCCTGACTAAACCTGAGTGAATAGCAGGCGACGCAGTCAGAAGAAGATGTTTTGCCTGGATAGATTTATTTGTTTTCTTCTCTGTTCATGGTTTACTGAGCTCTTTTCTGTAACACTTATATTCTCTTCTACCTCATAGTATATTCATTTTCTTCTTTCTTTGTCCTTCCTGCTTTTTTCCGTTAGCAGCCGATGGTTTACCTGATGAGCTGATGCCGAGGTAGGTAAGCTCGGTCTGTAGCTTGATATGCTGTGATATTATGGAGCTTATGATGTCCGCAACACCCTTAATCAATCTTGTTATTGGTCTGTCCCTTCCTCTTCATGATTTCATTTTCATTTTGTACGCCTTGCAGCTGTTGTAGTCATGTTCATTCTCACCAAGCGGCCAAACCATTTTATAACCAAATTGCTTAGAATACAGTATGATAAAGACATGAGAACGATACTTTTTTAAAATTTTTTAAACAACATTAATAAAATTCATCTGAAGATATTTGCTCATTTCTTTGTGTTTGCTTAAATGTCTTTTGTGTGCATTCATTTTTTTGGGGAGTAGAGTCAGTGGCGGCTCGTAGTCATTTTTCTTAGTAGGGTCAGACACAAATTTCAGAAACATCATGGATTTTTTGGAGTATTTACTATTAGTTGTCTATACCGGGAAGTTATTCCCTCTCCTTGCGAGAAAAGGACAAATGCTTCTGTTCTACAACAGCTTGATATTAATGAAAGTTGGCTATTAAAGAGCCTTAAATGCAAGGACAATTAAATATTTCGGACATATTTCTCTGAGACTTCTTCTATTCCTATCTCTGAGACTTCTGTTATTCCTATCTCTGAGACTTCTTCTATTTCTATCTCTGAGACTTCTTCTATTCCTATCTCTGAGACTTCTGTTATTCCTATCTCTGAGACTTCTGTTATTCCTATCTCTGAGACTTCTTTATTCCTCTCTCTGAGACTTCTGTTATTCCTATCTCTGAGACCTGTTATTCCTATCTCTGAGACTTCTGTTATTCCTATATCTGAGACTTCTGTTATTCCTGTATCTGAGACTTCTGTTATTCCTATCTCTGAGACTTCTGTTATTCCTATCTCTGAGACTTTTTCTATTCCTATCTCTGAGACTTCTGTTATTCCTATCTCTGAGACTTCTGTTATTCCTATCTCTGAGACTTCTGTTATTCTCTCTGGGACTTCTGTTATTTCTATCTCTGACTTCTGTAATTCCTATTCTGAGACTTGTATCTATCTCTGAAACTTCTGTTATTCCTATCTCTGAGACTTCTGATTATTCCTATCTCTGAAAGACTTCTGCTTTATTTCTATCTCTGAGAATACTGCTATTTCTATCTCTGAGCCTCCCTGAGACATCTAATGTTCCTATAATCAAGACGCATATTATCCCAATCGCAGAGACACCATTATTCCTAACGATGACACTTACATTTTTCAATAAACGGGAAAAGTTAGCTGAAAATGAAATTTAAAATCATCAGGGAATGGTTTTGTTGACGTCAATTTTTACCTTCATTGTGAATATAATATTTACATTAAATTCTATTATTGTTTTTTTTTAATATTACATGTAATATTATGCCATCTTGCGTAACATGACAACTAGCAAAGGGAATTAACAAGTAAGCAAATAAAATAAAATTATTTTCTGATTATGTCCCATTTATAATTATAATCAACACGTCTTCTTCTTCTTGGTCTTCGAGCGCTCCAAGACTACCATCTGTTAACTTGTCTGTGTGATTTGTATGTGATCTGAGCCTAAAAGTGATTATACGTTGTGTCCGTTATTCGCTACAAGTAGCCAGTACACAGATTTCTGCAACGCTTTTTATTTACCAGGGTAACTTTTCTAGGTACACAATCAGTCGCCTTTTACGACATGCCTTGTAGGTCGCAATGGTGCTATTCTTTGCTTCCCTTGCGGGTCCCGGCACTACACGAGCGACCAAAATGTCTAACCGAACGTTTAGAGATCCCAGAAAAATATATTGCAAAGAAATGCAGAAAAAAACGCACGCAATATAAATATTGATTACACTTACACACATATATATATAGGGGGTCTCTGTGGCTGAGTGGTTAAACCCTTTGCCTTGCGAGTCGAAGGTCGTGGGTTCGAATCCGGACCACGCCGTTCTGTTCACGAGTGCGGTTTTTCCAGAGACCCTAGGTTGTTGCTGGAGCTACGGAGTTCGTGCTTTGTGCAATACTCTGGCAGGTGGCTTGCCATTTTGGGAGAGGACCAGAACTATATGGGGTAAAACCATATAAAACCTATATTTGTATAACTACAAATTATATTCATTGAAACGTTATTTCAATTATTGATGAGAAGAACACACAAATTTAGTTGACAGCAAACAACGGAACGTAACGATGTTAAAGGGAAGTAAATATGTTAAATAATGTAAATAGTGGGAGTCTGTAGCTTAAGCGGTAGTAAGCTCGATCACAACCCAAGCGTACTTGGTTCAAACTCCGTGGCGGACATTTTGGAAGCAAATTTGTTCAGCGTGAATTTTTACTAACTCTAACCGCCTGAGTGGTTATCGCTGCCCAAATTTGGGGTGGAAAGAATAGAACCACTGTTACCTGCCACGAAAGTCGTAAGAGGCGGCTAAGGAGGTTTGGATGAAATAGGATGTATGTGTCCTAAACGTGTAGAAGTCTATGCGTTTAGGGCCTACCAAACCAATGTGCACGTATACACGCCCTTGGCAAAGATCAAACATATCACAAAGAATGATTAAAATTGGTTGTAAAGAACGAACGCAAAGAAGAAGAAGACTAACTGTAAAAATAGACCATACCGTTCAGAAAGAAAATGGCATACTACTGAAGGTATAAGTGGTGTCTAGAAAATCAACAGTTCGTTTACTCTGGTTGATAGCAAAGTTCTGTAAAGGATAGGCCACGATTTTCATAATAATAATATTATTTGATCGCTAATAGTGAAGCTGATAGTTCAGTGGCTGTTTAAAGGGGTTTTAACCGAAGGATTGACTTCATTGCATCGGGTTTTACCCAATATGGCTCGGTTTCTCTCGGCAGAAATGACACGCCACCTGCCGAGAGTATTGTAAAAAGCACAAACTCTGTAGCACCTGCAACAATCCTAAGGGTTTTTGAACAAATCTGCTCTCATGAACCGAACGGCGCGGTCCGAATTGGAACCCACAAATTCAACTCGCAAGTCAAGGGTTTAACCATTTAGTAACAGAGAGCCCGTCGTTCAACTCGCAAGTCAAGGGTTTAACCATTTAGTAACAGAGAGCCCGTCGTTCAACTCGCAAGTCAAGGGTTTAACCATTTAGTAACAGAGAGCCCGTCGTTCAACTCGCAAGGCAAGCGCTTAACCATTTAGTAACAGAGAGCCCGTCGTTCAACTCGCAAGGCAAGCGCTTAACCATTTAGTAACAGAGAGCCCGTCGTTCAACTCGCAAGTCAAGAGTTTAACCATTTAGTAACAGAGAGCCCGTCGTTCAACTCGCAAGGCAAGCGCTTAACCATTTAGTAACAGAGAGCCCGTCGTTCAACTCGCAAGTCAAGAGTTTAACCATTTAGTAACAGAGAGCCCGTCGTTCAACTCGCAAGGCAAGCGCTTAACCATTTAGTAACAGAGAGCCCGTCGTTCAACTCGCAAGGCAAGCGCTTAACCATTTAGTAACAGAGAGCCCGTCGTTTAACTCGCAAGTCAAGGGTTTAACCATTTAGTAACAGAGAGCCCGTCGTTCAACTCGCAAGGCAAGCGCTTAACCATTTAGTAACAGAGAGCCCGTCGTTCAACTCGCAAGGCAAGCGCTTAACCATTTAGTAACAGAGAGCCCGTCGTTCAACTCGCAAGTCAAGGGTTTAACCATTTAGTAACAGAGAGCCCGTCGTTCAACTCGCAAGGCAAGCGCTTAACCATTTAGTAACAGAGAGCCCGTCGTTCAACTCGCAAGGCAAGCGCTTAACCATTTAGTAACAGAGAGCCCGTCGTTCAACTCGCAAGGCAAGCGCTTAACCATTTAGCAACAGAGAGCCCGTCGTTGGTTGGTTAGTTGGTTCCTTGATATGTTACACGGATTGCTTGTTTCTTTCGGTGGTTTGTTGGTTAGAAAGTTGGTTGTTTGGCTGCTTTGTTGATTAGTTAAATATTTATTCAGTTATATTTTATTTATTTTATTCGATCCAGAAGAACTTGAGCTTTCAGCTCTTCGTCTCGGTGACATGGACATCGTAACCGTTCGGTTAGGTGCCACGAACACCGTAAATCTGGAGAACCTGAGGCTTTTCTGCCAGCCCGCGGAATTGAACCGCACTCACAGGGCTTCTCACCCTTCGTCCAACGCGCTACGAACACGCTGGTAAGGCGGGCTTTTTCAATTATTAAGGCACAAACATCTATTGACCGTGCTCGTTTGCAGTGAAAGTATTTGTTTCAAAAAACCAACTTTTTGAATACAAATAATTGTTATCATTATCATAAGTTGCTATTACCGCCTCACCGTTTGACTGCAATGAACCTCCAACACCCCACCTGTTTCACCTGATGTTGCACTTTTCTTCTTTTTTCACACTCCGCCCCTAGGGAAGCATGGGTCAGCAACCAAGACCTTCCAAGCCCGCCTATCCAAGGCCATCTATTCCAGATCTCTCCACTCTCTCCCCATTGTCTTGCATTCCGTCTCCAACTCCCGTCTCCAGGTGTTCCTGGGTCTTCTCCTACCTCGTTTGCACTAAAGGGGGCTCCATCGGAGAGCCTGTCTTGTGATATTGTTAGGGGTTTCCTCAATGTGTGTCCTATCCATCGCCACTTTCTGCTTCTTATCTCTTGTTCCACCTGTCGTTGCCCTGTTCTATCCCAGAGTTCCCTGTTCGCAGTCCTGTCATACTATTGCATATTGAGTATTCTCGCAGTCATCTATTGATGAATGTCTGCAACCTTTTGGTGTTCCCCTTAGTTGTTCTCCATGTCTCTGCTCCATATAGAAGGACAGTCCTAACATTTGAGTTAAATATCATTATCTTAATTTATTCCTGATCATTCTTGAACTACATATGTTCTTCAGAATTGCAGATGTTGCACTCTACCCGGCTGTAATGTGTCCATCTCTTGGGGTTTCTCCCCTATTTGTATATAAGTCTTTCTCTTGCTCGCTGTCCGACAGCATTCCTCTCCAATAATGTTTTCAATAATCCGTCTCTTTTCGCGTACGGTATATTGTATATTTGTTGTGCGTTGGGCGACGGGTTAAAGCCCCCTGTGTGTTTGGTCCAATTCCGCGGTCTGGCAGAAATGTCACAGGTTCCCCAGATTTACGGAATAAACTTACGGTTATAAATGAGAAAACTATGTGCATCAGTAGGCTTGTAATATACTGATGTAGTTCACATATAATATCCACTATCACTACATCAGTATATTACAAGCTTACTGATGCACATAGTTTTCCTTATACTTCTTCCCATCCCCAGGCTTGTCGTGACTCTTTGCCATTCTCGCAGCTCTTGCGCCATCGTCGACTTTGTAGCGAGGACGATGATTTTCTTGATAGAGCTCGCGAGATGCTTGATTTCTTCCGCAGGCGCCTATACCCGGAGAAGGTGCTTGTATCTGCTATGCATCGAGTTCAGAAAATCACTCTCCAGCAGTTCCTTACCAGCCAGCATAGGACTACTAACTCAGACAGAGTAAAACTTATCTTAACTTTCCAACCCCATAGTTCACTGGTGAAAATGTTTTATTCCATCATCTGTCTATACTTAAGTCAGATCCTGAGACCCGTTCAGTCTTCCCCAACTATCCTTGGTGACTTACAGACGGGACAAAGTCTTAAGGATATGTTGGTACACAGTCGCCTGAAGTCCAATATCCAGACTCATTTTGACACTGTCCAGTGTGGCCGTCGACGTTGCAACACGTGTGCTTATGTGATACAAATGCGTACTGTATCTTTTCCTTTACCTACGTTTGTTATTGAAGATGGGTTCACATGCAGAT
Source organism: Arion vulgaris (assembly GCA_020796225.1). Classification (NCBI taxonomy): domain Eukaryota; kingdom Metazoa; phylum Mollusca; class Gastropoda; order Stylommatophora; family Arionidae; genus Arion; species Arion vulgaris. The sequence goes on from CM036764.1 coordinate 49,172,779, forward strand.
CCCGTAATCTTATCTATGCCATTATCTGTAGGCGGTGTAACAATGCTTATATCGGCGAGACAGGCAAGAGACTCAGTGACCGATTCGCTCAACACTTGCGCGACATACGCCAATGCTCTGTGACCCTTGCAGCCACCCATTTCAATGATACTGGCCATTTAGGAGCTCACGATGTCCAGGTCACAGCCATCCAATCATGTTCCTCGGATGATCGCAGTCGATTTGCTCTGGAAAATTGGTTGATTTCGTTATATGGTACCTTGCGACCACGTGGGCTCAACGTATTTCATTCCTCTGCTTCCTAGTACTGTCTCTTCTCATATCTTGTAATCTATAGGGGCATATGTTGCATGTATTCAAGTTATATATTTACTTCATTTTTCATTGTTTATCTTCTTTTCTATTTCTAGTTTTTATGTGTGCTTTTGTGTTACATTTATTTCGTTATTCGTTTTTACTCCCAGATTTTCATTAGAAACGTTTGTATGTAGTCGTCCATATATGTTTTATTTAAATTTGTCACTCCTTGTTGGTCGAAACGCTGCTGTATTTTGTCATTGTTTTTGTAATTTGTAAAACTACAGTACTTTATGATTACGTGTTATGCCAATCAAATAGTTTTACTGCAGTCTCATAAATTTTGTTAGTACAAATATAGCATTTGATAATTCTTATATTATCTTATTTCTTTTTTGTCTGGATACTACTAACGTGCTCATGTTATTTGTTATTGAATTTAATTCTAACAATTCTTGTTCTCTTTCCAATCTTGTTTTCTCATCTGTCATTACACACACACACACATATATATATATACTTTGTCTTTCCTTTGGATGAAACAGTAGGGTAGAGAGAGGGTTTGTGCAAAATGAGTAAGGCACATTTTTTATATCAGCTGCCCAGGAGGCACAAAGAGATGGAAAAAAAACTAGCTGATGACTAGTTGTGTGGAAAGCCAAATTGCGAAAATGCGCAGAGTTTTTTAAAAAAAAGACTGTAAGAGCTGAAAGACAAGAGAGAAAAGCGAAAACTCAGAAGTTGTCACAGTAAAACACTTGCCAATTGACCTCTGTAAAGACAAAACGGTCATGTACATATATATATATATATTCATCTGTACTTTATACGTATCGTTACTTGTAGAAAAAGATGAATAGATAATATCAAGACCACACTATATAAACACAGATATATTACAAGGGCGACTCATTTGGGCCTAGAATGGTCTGACAATTGACCGTTATTCGTTACATAGTTCCTGCAAGTAATTTCTCCATACCGCTTTGTTTTGGGCGACTCGCTCAATCTCTTCCATGTAATTTAGTCAGATATTTTTTTCTTCTTCAGCAAAGTTCGTTTCAGAATATCCACTGTGCGTTCTATCTATCTTGAACCCTTCCTTCCACTTGAATGTCTGTTTTGGTATCTTTGATCATTTCTTCTCAAGGTGGACGTACCCAGATATCTCCATCTTCTCCTTCTTATAACAGATGACATTTCCTCTGATTTCATCAATCTTCCTGAATTCGTCCCATTTTATGTTTATTATTTTCTGTATCTTTAGTCATTTTCCAATTCCTGCTGGATATGTTAGGATTGATACAACATTGCCATCATAGTTATACAAGATTTGGTTTTATATTTGCACAGCTGAAATATGTGCAACTTTTCGTATTGTTTCAAGATTTCAAAGAAAATGTAACGAAACACAAAACGAACACGCATGAGACAACAACAGCATATGAATCACAAAACTAGTTCTGGTATTAATTTAGAGCCTGCTACCTCTTCACACGTTCACATGTGGAATAAGACCCTCTCGACACACACTTCAACTTGTGTATCTAACTACTAACACATGTGTAGTAATACTTTCAGTACTCACGCGGGATTATATAACTTCAGATTGCGCAGAGTACGGAGTCACAACGGAAGTAAAAACATGCGTGATTTCGTTGAGTACAAAAACAAACAACTCAAACAAGGTTGAAATAATTTCTGTACAGGTTCTCGTTCTGTTGGATACATGGGGCGAGGAAACACGGATCAAGATGTTGAAAACGTGGATTAGATATCTTTTGTATCCAGGAACATCTGATATTTGTTAGTGAGTCTAGGTTTGAGTACTTCTCACGCGGTGAACCACCGACTGTTTCTCATCCAACTAAAAATAGGTCACAATATAGATGAGACTGTTTTAAAACTTTATTTTTATTTTTTTTTCCGATCCAGAAGCACTTGAGCTTTCAGCTCTTCGGCTCGGTGCCATGTATATCGTAACCCTTCGGTTCGGTGCCACGAACATCGTAAATCTGGGGAATCTGTGCTTTTTCTGCCAGCCCGCGGAACTGAACCCGCACTCACAGAGGGCTAGTCACCAGTAGTCCAACGCGCTACGAACACGCTGGGCAGGCGGGCAACAAAACTATAAATATATGAATACTTTACTAATTTATTCCTCCCCGGTCCCCGTAGAGCATGGGATCTCAACAGTTGTTTGCAACTTTTCCCAGTCTCTGACTGTCCTTCCGAGACTCGAGTTAGTTTTGAACAATTTCTTTCCGGTATTTGTAACTACGTTCGTTTTGTTTTTTAAATCGACCACTTCTTTGACCTGTCTGGCTTGGGTAACCCTGCAGGTTTAGCTCTCCGGGTCATTGGGATAGGCAACCCCCACTACAAGGTAATAGTCTCATTGGAGGGAGGGAGGGTGGATATATACAGATAATAATAAAAAAAAAGTTCCTTAGCATTGTCACACCTTATGGTATGAAGTCACTGTTATTTTACATTTCCAGTTGAATCACAGCCAACTCTAATATTGGCCATAACTCACCAGGAAACCCTGATCTAGTTTGATTGAGGTGTGGGCTGGGTTTTATATATGTTTGATGGAACAATTTAAAGCTTTTTTTTTACAATTTTACTCAATTCGATAGGTCTATGGTTATTTATTGATGAAAGATATGAATAATACTGACATTTCTTATGGTTAAACTTCATTTGTAACATAATATAATCTTGATTTAGCATGTTGGGGTGGCAAAGTTCTGCTCAAGACATGCTTTTTGATGATGATGATAATATATAGATATATAAATATATTTATTTTTCTCGATAGCTATATTTGTTCTCTTCTCTATCCATTGTATTCGGAGAACTTTTTGGTAGCACTTATATTCGAAATCACACATATATATTTCCACTGCTTTGTTTAATGTCCATGTTTCACACCCATACGTTGCCTCTGGGAATATGCCCGTTTTTATCTAACTATTGTCAAAGCTTATAAGTAATGGATCAATACTTAAAATAATGTCATAGAAAGGGATCTAAAAACTACCAGAACATGAACCAGAACCAAAAGTGGATGTTCCAAATTCATTTTTAAAAAACTACTCTCTTAGATTAGAGAAGTTTCTAGATTAGAAATTGATCCACGGAGACGTGACAGTTAGTGCATCTGGACTTCAATAATTAATGTGCTGCCACCTGGGTAACTGGGTCATCAGGGGATGTAATCAGTTTCTTGGTACTAAACAACTAAGTATTCTTAGATTAAAGGGCAGCACACTTTTTAGAGGTTTGTAAATGAGACTGTGCTTCGTGTTGTTTGAAGTTCCGAGAAGATGGACAATGTGGTTGTGTGGTATAGTATGCATGAAGTGTGTTACGTGTGACTGTGTGGTATAGTCTGTAGTCTGTGTGATATGTGTGGCTCAGTTGTATAGTGTGCATGAGTATATACTACCACTCAGTTGTGGTTCGTCATTAAGGGCCAGTGAGACCAGGCCCAAGACAAATAACGAGTAACGTGTATTTATAGTTTTAGAAATTATTTGTTCATAATTATTACATTTCGCAGAATACTGATTAGCTTTGAAAGGTGATATATAACGCTAACATTTTACATAAATTCAGCGCCTTTCCTAACTAATAAGTATATGTCACGCATTTTCAGTGCACTATTTGTTAGCGCCAGTAGAAATGATGCCCATTTAGAGCTCTGTTAACATAGTGACCTCTGATCTCTCTCGATTGGTTATTTGACACAGACAAGAATGTGATTTTCACTCATTCAGTAGAGACATCCTTACGCGTCAACCTAGTGCACAGTTAATCGGTGTTATTGCAGTTAGGTCCGGGTAGATAATTACCGAATGATAAATAAAAATAATACAACATTATAGAAATAAATAACTAACCGTCATATAATAGTTTACGATAATCACCCATTTCATCAATATACATCTGTGTACCGCAATGCACGTTCTAAAAAAGGGGGATAACTTCCCGGAACTGACAAATAATAGTAAATACTAAAATATAACCTAACCCAACACAATTATTTTATGAAAATTTGTATTTGGCCCCACAACAACAATGGCAACGAACCGCCACAGGTCAACCCCCACACACGTAAATATGAACACATCGTAGCGTTTCTATATTTACTTGTCCCCATCTTTCCCCCACCCCCATCTGTCTCTATTTTTCTAACCGATTTGTGTTGTTGTTGCTAAAAAAAAAAAAAGTATGTCCATTAATTCGTGAGCACGTTTGAAATTGATTTTCTCGAAAACTACCTGTTGGATCTCAGTGATATTTTGCAAGCAGCCGTAGAATATCCATGACGCTAGAGAAATATTTTTTTTCCAAGAAAATTTTATGTAGTTTGAAATATTTCTTCTTCATGTTATATTAAAATCAACCTCACCGGATTGTACACAATAGTAACAGATTTACGGTACACAGACGCGTTGTTCTAAAATACATTATGGTAACATTGAAATATCGTGAGTTTCACGAATTCCTGTGCACCTAACCCAGTCGACTTTGAACGCGGAAAGCATATGACGTTATAATTGGGATACCGTTGTATAGTTATAGGTGTATCTCGCTATTTGTATGAAGCTATTGTATCATATTTGTTGGCTTATCAAAACTGACATTGATATCACATTCATAATAAGTCTGAAGTGCACATTTATAACAATGCAGAAGGTTACAGTTTTACTATACCAACACTTCCGTAGGGAATCTAAGAGAGGTCATCTATATTGCGATATTCATAACCCTGAGAAACGAACGCAACTGGCGCTTGGTCTGAATAGAGAATCCTTTTCCCGATGGATTAAACAGGACACAAAGTGCACTAATGTCAAGCAAGGAAGGAAAAGAACAATTGACGACTTTGACATAGATGTCATAAGACGGAGCTCTTGAAAATGTTTGCGACAAATCAACTTGTTACTCTCAGGAAACTGAAATTAAAACTGCAATCAGATTGCAGCATAGACATTTCTAAAAGTACTCTATGGAAAATTGTAAGAGCCGCCGGCTTCACCTTCAGAAAACTATAGGCGGCAGGAATATTATTTGTGAAAAGCCACATTTAATTGCTGCGTGAAGTAAATACCTGAGGCAGATCCGTGAGCGGCGAGGCAAGGCTATGATATTGTATATTTGGGCGAATCTTGGTCAATGCTCACCACACCAATGCTAAAGAATGGCAATCAGTAGACGGTGAACAGAAAGAAAAATACCAAGCAGCAAAGGCCAGCGTATTATACTAACACATGCAGGAAGCAGTGAAGAAGGTCTTGTCCATGACGCTGGACTTATTTTCCAATCAAAAGTACCGACGGTAGGGACTACACACAGAAATGAATGGACATATTTTCAGGCACTGGATGGAGAAAGATCTACTTCCAATTCTAAACAGACCATCATGCTTGGTAATGGATAATGCATCCTATCACAACGCAGTATCAGCGGAAGACAAAGTACCAACTGCATCAAATACAAAAGATCAAATTAGGACTTGGCTTGCTAAGGAAAATGTCAGCTTCGATGATACATATTTGAAACCCGAGTTGTTGCACCTGGTGAGGATGACAAATAAGACAAAGGTGTTTCATATTAACAAAATCATTGCGGAATACTGCCACACGTCTTTGCGACTACCTCCATATCATGCTCACCTCAATCCGATAGAGCTTGTCTGGGTTAAAGTAAAAGGGCAAGTTGCCGAACAGAACAGGACGTTTAAAATGTGTGATGTTGAAGTTCTGACACCAATGAGTCCCTCTCAATGATAGACATGCAGTTCTGGAAGAAGTGTGTTGAACATGTGCTTCGAGAGGAAGACGAGTACTGGCACCGAGATGGATTACAATTTGTCCAGCCAGTAACAATTATCAACCTCATGGAATCATCAGATTCGGGATGATACAAATCATATTTTGATTACAGACTGAGAAATAGCAACGTATACATTTCCATATCCAAATGCGTCTACCATCATACAATTTGTGGTGAAGTTAAGACACCCTGGGGTCTAATGGTGACCGAAGGGGAGGACTAACTGTTGCATATTGTATCCAAGTTCACGATTGCACATAAAGGGCAACACAATTAATTACTTGACCTATCAAGTTAATATGGAGATACACCTATGAATAGAATTGACATGGACAAATTCTAGGGGTTACTGTAAAATCTAAAATTTGAGCCCCCGTATTTGCAATTGTCATAAAGATCAAAGGAATTCGCCGATGTGCAAAATCCGTAGCATCTATGAACTACTGGTTAGCTTTATTTTAGCGTCATGGATATTCTAAGGCTGCATGCAAAAATCACTGAGATCCAACAGGTAGTTTTCGAGAAAATCAATTTCAAACGTGCTCAGGAATTAATGGACAGACTATAGTATATATATATCCTCTAGTAATAAGAAAGACTGCAATAAAATGATAAATCAAAGATTAAATATCAAAATATTATTCAGTTTGGTAAAACATTCATTAAAAAACACTTAAGTCACGATGTCTAATATCCTTAACTTGAAAAGAAACTTTTGTCAAAACATTGATTGAACCTATTTTGCTCATGTGTTGTATGTAGAGCAACATTACTTTATGTGTTGTATGTAGAGCTATACGACTTTGTCTGTTGTATGTAGAGCTACATTACTTTATGTGTTGTATGTAGAGCTACATTTCTTTGTGTGTTGTATGTAGAGCAACATTACTTTATGTGTTGTATGTAGAGCAATATTACTTTATGTGTTGTATGTAGAGCAACATTACTTTATGTGTTGTATGTAGAGCAATATTACTTTATGTGTTGTATGTAGAGCAACATTACTTTATGTGTTGTATGTAGAGCTACATTACTTTATGTGTTGTATGTAGAGCAACATTACTTTATGTGTTGTATGTAGAGCTACATTACTTTATGTGTTGTATGTAGAGCTATACTACTTTATGTGTTGTATGTAGAGCAACATTACTTTATGTGTTGTATGTAGAGCTATACTACTTTATGTGTTGTATGTAGAGCTATACTACTTTATGTGTTGTATGTAGAGCAATATTACTTTGTGTGTTGTATGTAGAGCAACATTACTTTATGTGTTGTATGTAGAGCAACATTACTGTGTGTGTTGTATGTAGAGCTACACTACTGTGTGCTTTTTTCATTTAGTTACATAAGCTGATGTGTGAGCGTATACTGGAGAGCTGATTGCCGAATCGTTAAGCACACTAACATATTGTGACTTATTCGACCCCTAGAAAAGTTCAAACATGTTTTTCTTTATGTCTGAAAGAAATTTAAATCTCGAGCTCTTCGGATACAAAGCAACAGCCTTGAGATAGCGGCGTCAGCTTTTCTTTACCCCAAATAATCGCATCCTAGCCTTCATTTTTCCTCGCTCAATTCAAGCGAACAATAAGAAAATGTGGACCTAGAGATGTACCATTTCACTTTTAGTTACCTTACTTTGTATCATTGTCACTGTATCATCCATGTGAGGAGACTGCAGTAAAACTATGCAAAATGACGAAACACGGAATAAAAAAGTATTCACAAAATTGATGAGACTGCAGTAAAACTATTTGATTGACAAAACACGTAATCACAAAGTACTGTAGTTTTACAAATTACAAAAACAATGACAAAATACAGCAAAAGAATAAAAAAAAGTACTGAAGTTGTACAAAATACAAATACAATAACAATATAAACGACATAGCCACTCATTTCAACGGAACTTACCATTTAGGAGCTCGCAACGTCCAGGTAACAGCCATCCGATCACGTTCCTCTGATGATCGTAGTAGATTTGCCCTTGTGAATCGTTTTATTTCGTTATATGGTACCTTGCGACCTCATAGACTCAACGCACTACACTCCTATGCTTCTGAGTACGTTCTCTTCTCGTGATCCATATGCTATATGTGTATATGGTAAATGTATACAAGTTATAAATTTACCTGAATTTTTATTGTTTCTCTTTTGCTTCCACCTCTAATTTTTGTCGTATTTATTTCGTTATTCGTTTGTAGTCACATATTTTTATTTTAGGACCGTTGGAGTGTCTCTGTCGTTGTCTATATGTAGAGTGATGTGATATTCGTCACTCCTGTTGTATCGTTTGCTTGATAAAGGCTTTTGGTCGAAACGTTGCAGTGTATTTTGTGTGTATATTTATATTACATTTCGCTGTAAATTTAGCATTAACCCTTTCATTCTGTAATAATTATTTAAACCCTGGACGCATTTATTTTGCGATGTATACTGAAATAACCAGTACACTGGCTTTCCGTCATCTTAAAACATACTGCGTGACAATATATCGACTCAATGTGGGAACGAGTTAAAATTTGTCAGCTAATTTATTTAACATATCATATTTTACTTCTGTTTTTATTAATTTAATGCGTGAGTCCATCTCTTTTTATTACCGCCTACGCCAGTCGGCACGGCACCTGATGATGATGATGTGTCCATTTCTTTCATAAACTATCATTCAGTGCCTGGAATTCTTGCAATTATGATACGCTAGCTATCATTCGGCATGCTTCATAAGATGTCTTCCTATTCCGTATTCATCTGTGCACACTCATTTCATTAATCTCTGATTAGAAAATTAATGAAATATTTCACATGTGATTTCTGTATGCCATAGTTAATCGTTTTTTTGCGTTGTGTTTTTTTATTTTTTTTCATTTTCAGGTTTATTCATTGCTTCTTTAATTATTACAAATAATATATCGCACTATCTCTGTGTATCTCACCTCTCTTTTTAGTTTCCCCACTCTTCACATTCTATCTCTCTCTCTGTCTTCCTCTCTCCCTCTCTCTTTCTCTGTAGTCGCTTACAAAGCTGTATGTTTAGTTTGGGAGTCTCTCTGGCGAAATGGTTAATACGGTTGCATGTCATTCTAAAGGATATGGATTCAAATCCTGTCCAAGTCACATGTGTAATTTTTCGTGAGATCTATTGGGTTGCAGTTGGAGCTACAGAGTTCGTGTTTTGTGCAACACTCTCAGTAAATGACGTGTTATTTCTGCTGAAAGGAACGGAGACATTATTCTCCTTCTGCTGCCTTTCTAATAATTATTTCCAATGTCACGACCCACTCTTTCAACTCGCTCATTCAGCTCTCACAGTTCTCATTCATTTTTCAATGTCACGCCCCACTCTTTCAACTCGCTCATTCAACTCTCACAGTTCTCCTTCATTTTTCCTTCGAACATACAGGCCTTCTTTGGAAAAGCTGATGTCCATTGGAGAGATGTTCTACCCTTGTCCTTACTGGCATACAACATACGACAAACATGATCACTATTTCTCTATCTTCGTCTTTTAATTATTTTCTCCAAATGATGCACAGTTTGTTCATTTTAAAAGCGTTGCTGAAGTATATGTATTTAGTGAGTGAATTAACTACCAATGACAATGCGGAAGCGAGTACTCTGGTGCTATATTGAACCAATACTTATATATGGCAGCGAATCATGGACAATGAACAAGCAGTCAATACGATCGATGGAAGCCATAGAGATGTGATTTTACACAATAATGCTGACAATTTCATGAAAAACGAAGAAAACATATGATAAGGTTTTAAAACAGACCAGCGCCCGTCTGTCCCGCGTGTTCGTAGCGCGTTGGACTACTGGTGACTATCCCTTTGTGTGTGCGGGTTCAATTCCGCGGGATGGCAGAAAAAGCCACAGATTCCCAGATTTACGGTGTTTGTGGCACCGAACGAGGTACGATGTCCAGGGAGCCCGAAGAGCTGAAATGCTCAAGTGCTTATGGATCGTAAAAACCAAAAACAGACCAGCACGCAAAGAAACCTTATCAAAAGAATAAGGATGAGACAATCAAGGTTATTCGCGGCATATAATGTGAAGAGAAGGTTAAGAACATTTGGTAACAACAGATACAATTCAGGAAAGGAGAGATCGTGGAAGACAGGTAGAAGATGTTATATAGTCTGACATCGTGGTTCGACAAAAGATCGGCATCAGAACTGATTAACTGCACCAGAGAGAGAGAGAGAGAGAGTTGTGGAAAGACATGATCACCTACGCCGACAGATATGGCACTTGATTGGTTGATTGTATTTGGTTAGAATATTGGCAAGATAAATGTTTAAGAAGAATCCTTCAGAAAATGATTGAATGATTGACTTTATTGATAGGATCATCATCACTGCACTTCGTTGAGTAACCATGTGTGCTCCGATCTCTTTCTTAAACAAGAAGATCTCAGCTGCAGTGCACGAACTCTGTAGCACCACAGAATGCCCCTGGTATAATTTTGAAAAGGGTTAAGATATTTTGTACGAATGTTATATTTCATCTTTTCTAATGAATTTTTCCCGGGAAGCGGCTTTCCAGCCTACTTTTCGAAAATTTTAAACTGCCACTTGTTCTTTTACGTGCTCAAATTGAACATGGGTCCTACGTTTTATCGTCCGTTTCTGATAGGACTAGGAACTTGACATCACCTTCAATGAGATCAGGGTTTCTGAAATTCTCGATTTTCTACTAGGGAGCGAACCAAGTACCTTTATCACGAGAAGCGAGCGCGTAATCTCTATACCACAGAGACAGCTTCACAAATAAAACTATATACAACAGTCTCTAACTTTATTTCCTGGTATTTGACTTATGATTAAGAATGACATTTTCATCTATAAACGACACCAGCCAACAATGTTTCACTAATTCTACAACCTGCGCTCACCAGTCGTCCAGGCACTTGCAGTCAATTTTCCGCTTTCTGACTTTCGCGCGCGAGCCTGGGTGTGCATTTAAGAGAGCTCTCTGACTAGACAATACATGAACTTAATGTCTGTAGCATCAGTTGTTATGCCTGGTAACACTGCTATTGTCTGTCAGGCAGTTGTTAGTGATGTTTTAGACAGAATGTGTATCGATTTAGTGATTGTATGTTTGTATTGTCTGTCAGCAGTTTAGTGATGTTTGACAGAATTGTATCTGATTCTTTAGTGATTGTATGTTATGATTTATTTGTTATAAAACTGAACTATTATTAACTTTCCGAAATATATTTTCTTAAAAACTAACAAAATATTAACTACTATCTGAAATGCACTACAATTGCATTATATGTTATAATATAAAAAATGAAAATCGTGATATATCTTTTATAGGACGTAGCCATCAACCACAGTAAACGAGTTGTTGATTTTCTAGTCACCACTTACACGTTCAGTAGTCTATTTTACCTTTTTGTAAATATCCCACCGAAACGAATTTGCTTCTAAACTTGCCCACGGCGGGTTTGAACGAGGTACGCTTGGTTTAGGATCGAGCTCACTATGTTATAATATAGTGAGCTTCAATTATTTTTTTTTTAAAGACTGTGCAGTGACTCAAAATAGAAATGACGATCATTATTTATCAGTTAACAAAATAATGAATTTTCTTAAATTATATTAGAGAATAAAATATATTAAACGCAGATGTAAATCGAAAGAAATATTTTTTGAAATTATTTTTAAAAATTAGATTAAAAGTTCCAAATAAAATTCCAAAGTTGTCAATTCAATAATTCTGATCACAAAGTAGACAGTTCTTCCTCTGAGGTTCTTACTAAACACTCCTTATTCTAATCAGATTCTGTGGTGAAAGTTTGATTTCTTGAGGTTTAACTTTATATTGTAATATTGATGATTCTGTATGGTGTTTAAAATATTCATGTAGTTGTTGGATGTTCATTTAGAAGTGTTCATAAACTTTTATATCGTCTGTAGTTGTTGGATGTTCATTTAGAAGTGTTCATAAACTTTGGTAACATCTGTAGTCGTTAGATGTTCATTTAGAAGTGTTCATAAACTTTGGTAACATCTGTAGTGATTAGATGTTCATTTAGAAGTGTTCATAAACTTTGGTAACATCTGTAGTCGTTAGATGTTCATTTAGAAGTGTTCATAAACTTTTATAACATCTGTAGTCGTTAGATGTTCATTTAGAAGTGTTCATAAACTTGTAACATTGTAGTCTAGATGTTCATTTAGAAGTGTTCAAATTTTTAACATCTAGTTTGATGTTCATTTAGAAGTGTTCATAAACTTTGGTAACATCTGTAGTTGTTAGATGTTCATTTAGAAGTGTTCATAAATTTTGGTAACATCTGTAGTCGTTAGATGTTCATTTAAGTGTTCATAACTTGTCAACTCTGTATCTAGATGTTCATTTAAGTGTCTAAATTGTTAAATCATGTAGATGTCTTTATGTTCATTTTCTTTGACTAAACCTTTCAGAATGTTAACACTGTGTTAAACGAACTCTTAGATGTTGCTCTAAGAGCGATTGTACGTTGCGCCAGTTATGTGCCTATCACATCCGATTTCTGCGATGCTTTTTATTTACTAGGTAGTTTTCTAGGTCTACACCAGTCGCTCTTACAACCCGACTTGTATGTCGCAGTGGTACTATTCTTTGCTTCGCTTGCGAACCAGACACACACGAGTGTATTACATACTGAACTGATCTCACGGTGCAAGATTTGATAAATATCTCAACCTTAAACGTGGACTTGATGCTAACTTAACCCGACCAAAATTACATCAAACTTAAATTCATGTTTGAATTACTATTTATCAATATTATATGTGTTTAATTTAATTTTTATGAGGTACACTCACCTGAGAAGGTGTAACAGAAAACATATGCAAATCGTTTTTAAAAAAGGTAGGAATTTATTAAAACGTAAATTGAATTTTTCACCTGTGTGTTGTAGGGCTAACAAGGGAGCAAAAATAGTACCACTGGACCTATAAGGTATGTTTAAGGGCACTGGTGTAAGGGCCTAGGAAACTACCCTAGTAAATAAAAAGCGTCGCAGAAATCGGATATGCTGGCTTACTTGTAGGCGCATAACTGGCACACCGTACATTCGCTCTTAGGCTCAGATCACATACAGATTACACAAAGTGATTTAACAAGTAATCGATATGGTGAGTTCGAAGAAGCAATTGATTTTTTGACTATTGCCATTGTTTCTCAGAATATAATATTTAAACTCAAACAACGAAAACAATAGTAAATGATATTGAAGAATTTCTCTTAATTCCACTTCTTCATTGTGTTTCATCACCATCATCATGTTACCACCAGTTACGTGTTCTATAATGTTGGATTCAGCGGTTCGGATTAATTCCAGGATTATATTGATTTTTGTAACGGCACATATGATTAACATTCTACCAAGAAATGTTGAATCGACAAATTTGATTGAAGTGTATTGGAATAAAACGTCCACAACGTGAGTAAAATGTTTGTTTTTGTTTTAGTTTTGTTTTATTTCATATTGTATCTAATTCTGTTCTATTTTATGTTCCATCTAATTCTGTTCTATTTATGTTCATCTAATTCTGATTTTTTTTATTTTCTATGTTGCATCTAATTCTGATTCTATTTATCATGTTGTCTATCTAATTCTGTTCTATTTTATGTTGACTATTTTCTAATTTTCTATTCAAGTGATAATTTTATGTTGTCTCTAATTCTGTTTTCTTTACAGCTTTTCTGAAATCTATCCAAACGAAACATGTAGAAATAAGGAAATTTATTGTCACAGTCAATTCAAGATACAGCAACGTCTCGACTAAAGGACTTTATCCTGCAAAGTATACAGAACTAAAGTAATAGCATTTCACTTGAGAAACATCACTTTCATCAAAGCCCAACTAAATAAATATGTTTCAGTAAGTTCTCCGCCTTCTGCAGCGCCCTGTTCAATGTTTCTTGATGTCCCGCTGACCTCTTCGTCTTGGTCGCCTTTGCCGTGTACTCCAGGAACCAAACCTTCCATTATCGTTCTTTCCAAGCCCTTCTTTTTTCTGTCGTCACACTGCTACCGGGTTGTTGTCCAGAGTCGTGGTGTTTCCGTTTTTGTCTTGCGCTACTCTAATGACTTTGGAGATATTTATTTTTGCTCTTTGATAGAATTCTGTTATACCATCTAACCATCTTTTTCGTGGTCTTCCTCTCGCCTTCCTTCCTTCCTGATGTTCAGTTACATAACTCTCTATACTGTAGAGTTCAGATGCATTCTTGTTTAGTGGCTAAATCACTTCATTCTTTGTTTCTCAATGTAATTCAAATCACTGTGCACTTAAAATGTCAACACAGTGTGAGGAACAGAAGACAGAACAGAAGACAGAACAGAAGACAGAACAGAAGACAGAACAGAGAGAACAGAAGACAGAACAGAAGACAGAACAGAAGACAGAACAGAAGACAGAACAGAAGACAGAACAGAAGACAGAACAGAAGACAGAACAGAAGACAGAACAGAAGACAGAACAGAAGCAGAAAGAAGACAGACAAGGAACAGAAGACAGAACAGAAGACAGAAAGAAGACAGAACAGAAGACAGAACAGAAGACAGACAGAAGAGCAAGAGAAGAAGACAGAAACGAAAAAGACAGAACAGAAGACAGAACAAAAAGACAAAAACAGAAGACAGAACAGAAGACAGAACAGAAGCAGCAGAGACTAGAAAGAAGAACAATGAGACTCTTCCTATCTTCAAATAATTACAAAGACAGACAACAAGTTCTTGACATCAATCGTATGAACTTCTTCATAGTTGCCTAGTGTGAAGGAAAAGTCTTCTTCTTCTTCTTCTTCTATGATTCGTTCCTTACGACCAATTTGATCATTCTTATTGTGATGTATAATTGATCTTTCCCAAGAACGCATGTACATTCAATACCTGTTATTAGCCCCCACTTGTTATAGTATCATACAGTGTAGGTAATGCTTCAGGAACAGTCTAAATTCCATCGGGGTTTTTTTTCGGAATCCTGTGCAGAAACGAATACTCATTAATATACTGAACCAATACTTATGTATGGCATCGAATCTTGAACAATGCACAAGTAATCAATAAGACCCCTAGAAGCCACTGAGATGTGGTTTTACAGACTTCTAAAATTCTAAGAAATCTAAGAAAACAAATGATGAAGTTTTAAAACATGCCTGCACACAAAGAAACTTTATCCAAAAATTAAAAATCCAACAAGCCAGTTCTTCAGGTATGTCATAAGAAGAGAAGGTTAGAACATTTGGTGACAACATATAAAATTCAGGGAAGGAGAGATCGTGGAAGACAGATGGTAAAGATGTTGGATGATCTGACATCGTGGAGCGTCAAAAGTTGGACTTCTGAACTGATGAAATTCACCAAAGAGAAAGAGAGAGAGAGAGAGAGAGAGAGTTGTGGAGGGACATGATCGCCTACGTCGACGGGCATGGCACTTGATTTATTGTTTTACATGATAAAGCCCCTTTTTTAGAGACGTGTCTCAATCTTATTTTTGTACTGTGTAAAACAACATTACTTAAATTTTGCGTGTTTATGTTCTGCTGAATTATTTTACTGCAATCTTTTCTTACATGAATTAGAAAATGTATCACGATTTTCACATTTCAGCAAGAAATATTGTCGTGGTATTAGAAGTAATCTGTTTGACTTCTATGTTATGATTGAGTGTATAATTATGTATAAATCAAGAAATCATCCTTGAGCAATCTTTTATCTGTGCGTCTAAACTGTCTGAAACCAAAGGATTGACTTGATTGCAAAGAGTTTCCTCAAATAGTTCCGCCTCTGTCTGTAGAAATGGTATGCCATCTACTGAGATTGTTGCACAAAATACAAACTCAAACTCCAACAACTTCTTCTTCTTCCAACGCTCCATTTCGATCATTTATTAACCACTCTTGGGGATTTGTATGGGATATGATCCTAAGAGCGATTGTACATTGTGCCAGTAATGAGCCAACAACTAGGCCAGCTCATCCGATATCTGCGACGTTTTTTATTTACTAGGGTAGTTTTCCTAGGCACCTACCTAAGCCGACTCTTATGACAAAACTTGTAGGTCGTAGTGTTACTATTCTTTGCTCCTTGAGGCCCCTGTAACATACGGTCGACAGCTCCAGCAACAATCCTAGGGATCTAATAATAATAATTGAACTGTGACCCGGTCGGATTTGAGTCTCAACCGTCAGAACGTCAAGCAAATGTTTCAAACCACTTCGTCATTAGACCCTTTGTAGTGATGTACATTGAAGAAATCAGCCATGCGTAAACTTCTGTCTATATGTAGTAGCGGTATTAGCAGCCTTTGTAAATCATGACTAATTATACCATGATATACAATATAACAAGAGATCGGATACTAGAGCCAAGGGAAGACCAAGAAAAAGAAGGACATATAATATAAGACCACACTAATAACACGGATAGAACACAACAAAGGCGACTCATCTGCCCTAGAACGCAAATTAAAGTTCCCATTCCTACGCATAACGGCAAGAGTGACAGCCAACTAATCTTCCACCTGGGAATAGACAATGAGAAACAATACAATTAAATCAAGATGGCAAGTGTTGGTATGAGTGGATGTCGTCTATCGAAGTTTCCAACATGCAGAGACGTACGTGGGTCTACTGTCCTCTTCTTGCGGGTATTTACGGCAATGAGAAATCGGAAGAGTTCGGAGTTACCCGTTGAACATGTAGAACTGGATGACTGAGGGGCAGAGTGAGGAGTGTGCTTAAACATTCTGCTACGGGAACAATCAAGCATATATCTGTTGAGGCAGGCTAGCACCTATGTTCTGCCAGCCGTGCAATGTAATCAGTTGAATAACAAATAACCAAAACAACTCAAGATATCATCAATTTGTATCCCTCATGCATTTAAAAAATTTAGCACATTTTAGATTTCTTTAATTCATCATCATAATCATGAAGTAGCTTGTCCCTTACCTAACTTGGCTCCCATGACAGCAGTCCTGAAAATCTCTCTGTTCTGTACAAGTTGACCAGCGTAAGCAGCAGTCATTCTCAGATCGTCAATGAAATCTTGCACCCACATCTTCTAGCTCTTCTCTCATTCTTCTTCCAGTCACCATTCCTCTCAAAATTATCTTCTCTGGCACTATGTTGTTTGATGTGTCCGAAATATTTAATTGTCCTTGTTTTTATCTTCTTTAATAGCCAACTCTCTTTAATATCAAGCTGTTGCAGAACATAAGCATGTTTTTTTTTTCTTGTACGTGATATTATAGTACTCCTCTTTAGCATTTGCATTCAATGTCATTCATGATCTCCGTCGCTTTACATTTACATTGGGGCATAGAGGTGCACGTCTCTCGTGCCATATGTACCAGATTCCCCCTTCGGAGCCATCTGGATATTTCTCCAGAGATCCTGATCACAGTGAAGGTAAAATCGATTTCCTAGTCGTGTCGGAGACGGACGTTGAAACGTAGGTCCTGGGTTCAATTTGAGCACGTTAAAGAACCCTTGGCAGTTCAAAATCGAGAAGATCAGGCTGGAAAACCTCTACCCGGGCATAGTTCATTAGAAATTATTACAATTAAAATTCATACAACAATAATTTACCCTCTTCAAAACTATACCGGGAACCGTACACTGCTGCTAAGATCTCCCTGTGTAAGAAAGTCATCGGAGCACACATGGTTACTCACCGAAGTGCGATGATGATGGTCATATCAGTCAATCAATCAACAATCAATCAATCAATCAGACCACCGTTTTGTCAATAGTCCATATCTCACAACTTTATGTTCAAGAAAAACGCAAGCTCTCAAACACTTGATTTTTGTTCTTATGTCAGTTCCCTTCCATAGGTTTAGAGAATCCATACCTCATCAAATGCAGGTCTTTTAAACTAGCATATCCACATTTCAAGAAAAATGTATTTATCATATCTTGCTCAATTGATTTTTTATTGGTTTGATATTTGCTGTCAGACAGTTTTCTTCATTACTAATAGTCTCATTTTTTTAAAATTCATCAGCCTTTTTTTTCAAACATGTTCTATTAAGATTTTTATTACACAAAATAATATTTATTAATTATCAATGATATTGAACATTTTGCGAATCCATTACGCAGTTTATTTATTTTTGGTTATGTTTCTGGAGTTTAAAAAAAATATTTCCTGTTTCTATCACGCTTCACTAATTGATTAATTTCCTTCTGTTTCTTTTAATATCTTTCTGCTCATGCACAAAAAATGGTGGCTAAATTTGAGGAAAAAGAATATAAATTTGTGACAGGTAAGATACCTGACATCTGTCCATCTGTCATCTCAGTTATGCGATATTAAGTTGTAATATTTGTATGGAATGTCAGGTCAACTACTAGTAACAACTGTTGTAAGAAAGAAAAGATGGAGATATGCTTGGGAAACTATGAGAAGAAATTGATAGAAAAATAACAAAGCGGGTATTGAAGGGAAAGGCAAATGGTCAAAGAAAAAAAGGACGCTCTAAAGAAACGAACTTTACCTAGAAAGTTAATAAATATCGAAACTAATTTGGAAAAATGCTCGTTTGCAGATCTAGTGAATTATTGCCGTAAGTAATAAAAGTTTGGGGTTTGAATCCTGTATTACGTAAGTTATTTTTAGGAGGACCTTAATACTTTTTCATTATCATCAAATAGCTTGTCCTGAGCAGAACTTTGCCACTCCAACAGTCCTTCAGAATTTCTCTCTCTCATAGACCAGATGTCCTGCCTATGCAGCCGTCCCGTTCAAACTATCAGTTACATCCTGAATTTCATCTTCTCGTGGTCTTCCTCTTCTTCTTCTTGCAGGTATGCCTCCTTCCATGATAGTCGTCTCCAAACACTTCGTGTCTTTTTATATGTCAAAATATCTCAATTTTGTCATTCTTTTTGTAGCATTCAGCCAGTTTTCTTTGATTTTGAGTTTTTTTCTGGATAGATCTATTTGTTCTTTTCTCTGTCCAAGATATACGGAAGGTTTTTCTGTAACACTTTTATTCAAAAACACATATAAGTAATACTTGTTTACTATCTAAATACTTACTATATTCATTGACTTCGGAGCTTCACCTGGGTTTTTAACCCTTTAGCTGCTAAGGACGTATATATACGTTTTTCCCATTCACTTATAAAGACGCATTAACACGTCTGTTATTATCTCTCCTCTGTGGGCTAAAGACGTGTTAGCACGTTATACATTTCTACTGTCAAGGCTATAGGCGTACATTCACGTTCGTGACCTGGAAACAAAGAGTAGCTATTTTTAGCTCAGCCTTCAGAAAGTATGTAGCAGCGAAAGGGTTAAGACTCCTTATTCCCATGTAAAGAAGAGAATGAACGAAGTGCCTAGTATAAAACGCTGTGATCAAATTGCTGCAGTCACTATGGAACCTGTAACGGTATTCCCTGCCCAGCACTGCTTAGAGGGATTGAGCCATATATAACAATCGGTGCATTGAAGTTAATCCTTTTGTTCTCAAAGCTTTCTAAACATCAGATCCTCATATCCTTATCTTCTCTAATGTAGCGGGTATCGTTTCTGCCAGCGTTCATTAAGTCCCGATCTTACAGCCATTTTTAGAACAAAACGTTTTTCGATGGAAACGCATAATGGACGATTGTTCTCATTCGATATCAATGATTAAGACTTTTTATACATCTTTATCACGTGTTATTATAAAAAATGTTTTCTAAACTTCAATTAGCAAGGTTTACAGTAAACATATTGCATTTGATTCAAATATGACATTTAATATGTTGGTCGCCCAAGTGGTTACCGGGGCACAAATTTGGGGTGTAAGAATAGAACCACTGTTACCTGCCACGCATGTCGTAAAAGACGACTAAGGAGGTTTGGCTGAAATCGGATGCACGTCCTAAACGTGTAGAAGTCTATGCGTTTTAGAGCCTACCAAACCAATGTGCAACGTATACACGCTCTTGGCAAAGATCAAACATATCACAAAGAGTGATTAAAATGGTTGTAAAGAACGAACGCAAAGAAGAAGGAGAAGAATATGTTGGTATGTTTATATTCCTGTTGTTATGGTGGTGTTATTGTTGAGGTGCGTCTGGCAGAATATATTAGAACGCAGCTCCCATGCAAGAGAGATGTGTTCAATTCATAGGACGGTCAAGGATTTTATTCTGTTATGGTCATCAATGAAAAATCCTATAGTCTGTCCATTAATTCGTGAGCACGTTTGAAATTGATTTTCTTGAAAACTACCTGTTGGATCTCAGTGATTTTTGCAAGCAGCCTTAGAATATCCATGACGCTAGAGAAATATTTTTTTCCAAGAAAATTTGATGTAGTTTGAAATATTTCTTCTTCAGGTTATATTAAAATCAACCTCACCGGATTGTACACAATAGTAACAGATCTACGGTACACAGACGCGTTGTTCTAAAAATACATTATGGTAACATAGAAATATCGTGAGTATACAACAATTTTACGAAATCCCGTGCACCTAACCCAGTCGATTTTGAAAGCGGAAAGCATATGACGTTATAATTGGGATACCGTTGTAAAGTTATAGGCGTATCTCGCTATTTGTATGAAGCTATTGTATCATATTTGTTGGCTTATCAAAACTGACATTGATATCACATTCATAATGAGTCTGAAGTGCACATTTATAACAATGCAGAAGGTTACAGTTTTACTATACCAACACTTCCGTAGGGAATCTAAGAGAGGTCATCTATATTGCGATATTCATAACCCTGAGAAACGAACGCAACTGGCGTTTGGTCTGAATAGAGAATCCTTTTCCTGATGGATTAAACAGGACACAAAGTGCACTAATGTCAAGCAAAGAAGGAAAAGAACAATTGACGACTTTGACATAGATGTCATAAGACGGGAGCTCTTGAAAATGTTTGCGACAAATCAACTTGTTACTCTCAGGAAACTGAAATTAAAACTGCAATCAGATTGCAGCATAGACATTTCTAAAAGTACTCTATGAAAATTGTAAGAGCCGCCGGCTTCACCTTCAGAAAAACTATAGGCGGCAGGAATATTATTTGTGAAAAGCCACATTTAATTGCTGCCCGAAGTAAATACCTGAGGCAGATCCGTGAGCGGCGGAGGCAAGGCTATGATATTGTATATTTGGACGAATCCTGGGTCAATGCTCACCACACCAATGCTAAAGAATGGCAATCAGTAGACGGTGAACAGAAAAGAAAAATACCAAGCAGCAAAGGCCAGCGTATTATACTAACACATGCAGGAAGTAGTGAAGGTCTTGTCCATGACGCTGGACTTATTTTCCAATCAAAAAGTACCGACGGTAGGGACTACCACACAGAAATGAATGGACATATTTTCAGGCACTGGATGGAGAAAGATCTACTTCAAATTCTAAACAGACCATCATGCTTGGTAATGGATAATGCATCCTATCACAACGCAGTATCAGCGGAAGACAAAGTACCAACTGCATCAAATACAAAAGATCAAATTAGGACTTGGCTTGCTAAGGAAAATGTCAGCTTCGATGATACATATTTGAAACCCGAGTTGTTGCACCTGGTGAGGATGACAAATAAGACAAAGGTGTTTCATATTGACAAAATCATTGCGAAATACGGCCACACGTCTTTGCGACTACCTCCATATCATGCTCACCTCAATCCGATAGAGCTTGTCTGGGCTAAAGTAAAAGGGCAAGTTGCCGAATAGAACAGGACGTTTAAAATGTGTGATGTTGAAGTTCTGACACGTGAGTCCTTCTCAATGATAGACATGCAGTTCTGGAAGAAGTGTGTTGAACATGTGCTCCGAGAGAAAGACGAGTACTGGCACCGAGATGGATTACAATTTGTCCAGCCAGTAACAATTATCAACCTCATGGAATCGTCAGATTCGGGATGACACAAATCATATTTTGATTACAGACTGAGAAATAGCAACGTATACATTTCCATATCCAAATGCGTCTACCATCATACAATTTGTGGTGAAGTTAAGACACCCTAGGGTCTAATGGTGACCGAAGGGGAGGACTAACTGATGCATATTGTATCCAAGTTCACGACTGCACATAAAGGGCAACACACTTAATTACTTGACCTATCAAGTTAATATGGAGATACACCTATGAATAGAATTGACATGGACAAATTCTAGGGATACTGTAAAATATAAAATTTGAGCCCCCATATTTGCAATTGTCATAAAAGATCAAAGGAATTCGCCGAGGTGCAAAATCCGTAGCATCTATGGACTACTGGTTAGCTTTATTTTAGCGTCATGGATATTCTAAGGCTGCATGCAAAAATCACTGAGATCCAACAGGTAGTTTCGAGAAAATCAATTTCAAACGTGCTCACGAATTAATTGGACAGACTATAGTTCGAACAGCTTCGCTGAGATTGCACTAGCAATGTGTCCATTACATTCATCAGGCTCACGACCTGCCTGTCCTACACGGCTCAAAAATACGGTACTTGAGGCTGTAACGACAGTTATGTTAGTACTGTTATGTTATTGTTGTTCTGTTGTCTTATTATAGTGGTGTTGGTATGTTTGTGTTATGTTGGTGGTGTTATGTTGGTGTTATGTTGGTGGTGTTATTGTTAGTGTGTTGTTATGTTGGTGTTGCTCTGTTGGTGTTGTTATGTTGGTGTTGTTATGATGGTGTTGCTCTGTTGGTGTTGTTATGTTGGTGTTGTTATGATGGTGTTGGTCTGTTGGTGTTGTTATGTTGGTGGTGTTATGTTGTGTTATGTTGGGGTGTTATTGTTAGTGTGTGTTATGTTGGTGTTGCTCTGTTGGTGTGTTATGTTGGTGTTGTTATGATGGTGTTGGTATGTTGGTGTTGTTATGTTGGTGGTGTTATGATGGTGTTGGTATGTTGGTGGTGTTATGTTGGTGGTGTTATGTTGGTGTTATAATGTTGGTGGTGTTATTGTTAGTGTGTTGTTATGTTGGTGGTGTTATGTTGCGTTGTTATGTTGTCATGCTATATTGGTGTTGTATTGGTATTGATATGTAGGTGTTAATATTTGGTTGTGTTATTTTTGGTTGTTATGTTGGCGTTAGTATGTTGTTATGATGGTGTAGTTATTATGGTATTGTTATGTTGGTCTTAAGAAGTTTGTGTTAATATGGTGGTGATAATATAAATATATATATTGAAAAGATTGAAAAGATTGCATTGGACAACACTTATTTCCCAAAAGCGTTGCACACCAGGCATTGCACACCACGCATTTCACATCACGTAATGCACTCCGCCGCTTTACATTTACATTGGGGCGTAAAGGTGCAAATCTCGTGCCAAATGTACCAGATTCGCACCTCGTGGGGACATCTGGATATGTCTCCAGAGATCCCTGATCACAGTGAAGATAAAATCGATTTCCTAGTCGTGTCGGAGACGGACGTTGAAACGTAGGTCCCGTGTTCAATTCTTCTTCTTCTTTTGTCGGCACACTGCTACCGGGTTGTTGCCCAATGTCGTGGTTTTCTGTTTTTGTCTTGCGCTGTTCTGGTGGCTTGTATGATTGTTATCTTTGCTCTTTCACAGGATTCTGCTACGCCATCTAACCATCTTCTCCGTGGTCTTCCTCTTGCCTTCTTTCCCGATGTTCTGTTGTAGAAGACTCTGTATACTGTGGAGTTTGGATGCATTCTTATTACGAGTTCAATTTGAGCACGTAAAAGAACCCTTGGCAGTTCAAAATCGAGAAGAGCAGGCTGGAAAACCTCTGCCCCGTACATTATACATTACGCAAAAACATTGAACATAATATATTGGACAACAGGCATTGCACACCACACATTGCGCACCACGCATTTCGCATCAGGCAACGCACATAATACATTACGCGAAAACATTGAACACAACGCATTGCACACCACGCATTGCACACCATGCACTGCACACCACGCATTGCACACCAGCATTGCACACCATGCACTCACACCATGCACTGCACACCACGCATTGTACACCATGCACTGCACACCACGCATTGCACACCATGCATTGCACACATGCACTGCACTCACACACCATGCACTGCACACCATGCATTGCACACCACACTGACAGTTTGCTTATGGAAAACCACTATAACAACACCTCCATAGCTCTACAATTTAATAAAATAACAGGTAAGTCATGTGCCATGCGAGGTAAAATACCAATCTTGTTTGAACATTGTCAAACAAATACCTATGCTTTAATACAAAAATCACTGCAGGTTCGACTTTACTGAAATCTTAATAATACATGACCACATACTTGCATCAAATGTAGTGTCGTCTTCACACTAAAGATTGTTTGCAACATATCTCTTAAGTTCTGTCTCGAATCTTGAAAAAAATAAAACATAAAAAAAATAAAATGACAGTTGTTACAAATGCCAGTACGGGAGGTAATTGATGGTGATATCAAATCACCTTCATGTACTTGTCTATCGTCTGTCTGATGTCGTTTGGCAACAGTGTTCGATGAATTGATTTTCTGTCCAGTAGTATATCTTGTGGTAGTTTATTGTGATGTTGCTATACTATTATTTTGATATTTCTCTACTTGTTTAACTATTACTGTGTTGTATGTAGTTTGGTCTGTATCTGGTAGCTGTATCTTAATTATAAAGCTAATTGTCTGTTTGTGTGTCGTAGAAAAAAGAAAGTTGAGAATGTCAAAATCTGGGATCATGAAATTTATACAGCTTTTTATCTGCTGTGTTCATTTATTACAAGGGATGCACCTTGCATGGAGATGAGGTGTCTCCTTGGTTTCCAGAACATGGAGTATAGACTCAAGATAACTGGTGCGCATTATTATATCGAAAAAGTGTCATGAATTATCTATTGCACGAGGTGCTCGGCATCAGAAGTGAAAATCGGTTAAAGTGGGGCAAGTCGTAGGTTGGCCATGCTGCAGACACTATTCAGCTGATATACATGCTCACAAAATTCAAGAGAGACAGAAGGGTTTCAACTTTTATTCTACATTGGTTATTATATGTTAGTGTCTTTTGCCCTGGGTCTCCAAGTTGGTATACCCAAAGTTATTGTCTTTTGCCCTCGATGTCCTATTTGGTATACCCAACGTTTCTGTCTTTTGCCCTCGATGTCCTATTTGGTATACCCAACGTTTCTGTCTTTTGCCCTCGATGTCCTAGTTGGTATACCCAACGTTTCTGTCTTTTGCCCTCGATCTCCAAGTTGGTATCACTAAAGTTATTGTCTTTGCCTCAATGTCCATTTGGTATACCCAACGTTTCTGTCTTTGCCCTCGATGTCCTATTTGGTATACCCAACGTTTCTGTCTTTTGCCCTCGATCTCCAAGTTGGTATACCCAACGTTTCTGTCTTTTGCCCTGATGTCCTAGTTGGTATACCCAACGTTTCTGTCTTTTGCCCTCGATGTCCTAGTTGGTATACCCAACGTTTCTGTCTTTTGCCCTCGATGTCCTATTTGGTATACCCAACGTTTCTGTCTTTTGCCCTCGATGTCCTATTTGGTATACCCAACGTTTCGTCTTTGCCTCGATGTCCATTGGTATACCAACGTTTCTGTCTTTTGCCCTCGATGTCCTAGTTGGTATACCCAACGTTTTGTCTTTGCCCTCGATGTCCTAGTTTGTATGCCAACGTTTCTGTCTTTGTTCTCGTAGTACTTTTTTGGCCTGCCCAAACTGCGTAGTCGAGTCGGGAAACAACTTATCTCTATTTAAGAAGTTTTCAGTCGGTATTATGTCCCTTAAATATTATTAAAGTCATTTATGTCCCTGGATTGTAGCATTACTGTCTTCTTACTACATTTCGAACCGACACGCCACTGCAGAAAATTGACGTAATTGTATCAATCATTGTGAAGTCTAAGCCGTCTGTGTTTATACAGTTTTCATCTTCTGTATCACGATCATTTGATCACTCAAAAATCGTACAATGGTTAATGTGACTTTAAGAGTTAATCGTATTATTAGATAAAAGTAATTCCAAAACCTTTGTTAACCCTCATAATCTCCATTTTCAAGCTGATGTTGATTGTACATAGTCATTTTGATGAACAAGAGTACTTCTCAAGAACTATTTCAGCGACTCTTGGTAACTCCATGCTAGTGCAACTGAAAAAATTGGATCGATATATTCAGGATTTGTGTTGTACTGTAACCTGGTTTAACACACTAACTACCAAGTGCCGTAGCTAACGCAAGTTTTCCTGTCCCACTTGGCCACGTGCCGGCTAACTGCGCCATGATTTGTTATATTGTTAAATTAACAAAATCCGTAATTATTAAGAACGCATTCTGCTTGCTACTTGTTGCAAGTTTATTCTCTCGTATTGTGTTAACTTAGGATATGTTCTGGCAAGCTTCTACAACAGTATACGTCTTTCATCAACTTTTCTTAAAATTAGAAAAGAAAAAAAAGATGTACTTTTAATTAGTGCACAACAACTACAGGGGGAACAAATGTACAACTGGGCTACAGTGTATTTTCCAATTCAGTCGTCAAAATATGTGGGTTTTTTTTAAAAATAGCGATGTTTGATTTCAGACGCCGTAGACCAGCGGTTCCGAAACTTTGCATTACCTGCGGAGCCCCTGTAAATATATTTTTCTACCGCTGAATCCCAACAGTTTCTATATATGAAAGGGGACAGGAATGAACCATATGTGTGTTACAATAGTAAACAATGTTTTCAGACTTCAGGAAACTTCAAATGATCTTTAATTTTGACCTGTCAGACATTAAGATTCCGGTCTGGTCCGGGTCCTTTGATTTCGCAGAGGAACTAGTTTACCACTGTTTTTATACATATTTTTAAAAATTTATTTGTCTGTTTGAAATGTCAAAGATTATATTATTTCTTTAAGTGCTTGAGCACCCTCTGTTAGTACCTTGCGGGCCCCAGTTTGGGAAACACTGTGATAGACAAAGCATATACCTATCTAACAAAAACGTACTTACTTTGCTGGAACTTAACAGCCCATTTGAATCTTAATAATACATTTGATATTGTTTACAAGCACACTAATAAATACCGGAGAGACGTGTATGATTCTGATGCAAACAAAAATTGTTTTATAAAAGCTTGTGAAGAATTTGACCACTTCAAGTTGAAACAAAGCTTTCCAGCTGGCAAATATTCACTGCAAAGTGGCAAAATGAATATTGATTTCATAGATGTATAACCATAGGCGTCTACCTACATTTAACAGAGGGTGGCAAAGTTTAAAAAAAAAATTATGTCAGATCTGATTCTGATGTTGTGAGTATGGAAAAGACACAGATTCGAATAGAACTGTTTTATCAAACGAAGTTTTTTCAGGGAAGGAGGGTAGCACTCCCTTCCTTCCCCCGTTGCCTTTATATATAAGTTCCTCCCCCTCCTCCTATATGTGTGTAATGTAGGCAAATACTGTTCTTTGCGCTCCGACAACTTCAATAACATTTGAGACACTGTTCAGCTGAACCGGTTACGTAGTAAATAAAATACCGTTTCTCACATGAACAACATATGGTGAACATAACATGGTTGCAAGGGATAAAGCGAAAGTTGATGTGAAGTATTTGTGAAAATTTCGTTTTGAAAATCTGTAGTTACAATTTATACATTTTCTTACAATTTTTAGCAGAATTTCAAGTTGATTACTTTTTTTTAAAACTAAAAGTAACTTTTAATTGTTCTCTAATTTATACAAGAAGCAACGTTGAATATATAATCAATATTTCAATGGAACGACAAGAAGGAAGGAAGGGTGGGAGGGAGTGAGGGAGGAAGGAAGCGAGGGATAGAGGCAGGGAGCGAGGGAAGAAAGGATGGAGAGAGAGAGAGAGAGAAGGAGGGAGGGAAGGAAGGAAGGAGGAGGAGAGAGAGAGAGGAGGAGGAAGGGAGGAAGAAAGGAAGGAAGGAGGGAGGGAGGAAGGGAGGGAAGGAGGGAATGAGGGAGGGAGAAATTGCTCGTTTATTTTCTTTGAAAAATGTAAACTATTTTGTTTAAAACAGAAAAATATCATTAACAACCGTGTACGTAAATAATGTTGATATGCAGGCTGATTTATTGATATGTTTTGAGATTGCTAGTACCATCATCACCACGATGTTATTAGTAATCTTGTATGCTCTGATCTATTTTATAAACAGAAAAATCCCCCCGACAGTGTATATGCTCCGTAGCATTATCGAGGACATCTGTTGAAATGTTGAGAATTGCGAAAAAGTTTATAAATGTTATTTAACTCCATTTTAATCCTTTCTTTTCTTCTGGCGTATTTACTTTGCAATGTATACTAAGTTAGCTGGTATACTGACTTTGCGTCAACTTAAAAAATAATGTGAGCCGGTATATTATTGCTCACAAGGGTGAAATGGTTAAATTATTCAATAATATTTTTCAAGAGCATCGACTTTTCCGCTGCTAGAATTGATAATAAACTGTCAATAGTTCTCTTAAGTACTCAACGTCTGCATGAGAGTTACAATGTATTATCATTCTTCTATAATGTCATCACTTGTCTCTTAACACTTTGTCGAGAAAAACCCGCACAAATAGCTGTTGTTAATGCCTGTTCTTGCCCGTCTGCCCAGCGTGTTCGTAGCGCGTTGACTACGGGTGACTATCCCTCTGTGTGTGCGGGTTCAATTCCGCGGGATGGCAGAAAAAGCCACAGATTCCCCAGATTTACGGTGTTCGTGGCACCGAACGAAGGGTTACGATGTCCATGACACCGAGCCGAAGAGCTCAAATGCTCAAATGCTTCTGGTCAGGAAAAAAATGCCTGTTGTACCGCTTTTTTAGGGCAGAGTATAACAGATGGAATGAGAGCTTGCGGAATTTAATGGCCGTATAACTAGAACAGCTTCAGGCGACTCACTAGCCATGCGCTTTAAATTCCTCAGGCCTCGTCCCATGTCCTACACCGTCCTGAAAAGCCGTACTACAAGCATTAACAATAGCTTTCTGTTGTTTTATTTTGGGACAAAAGTTCAGAAACTAGTGATCATTAAATAAATAGCTCAGTTGTCTTACTTTGCCTGAATCAGTTCGCAGAGCTTTTCAATGAGCATGTCTGAACCTGGATCTCCCTTTGATTCCTGAGGTTTGAAAACCCAACCGTGCGTTTATTGTGGGTATTCAGAAAATGGCGAAAAGCAGTTATGACCAACGACTCAATCTGCCGTATGCAGAGATATTGCGCGTGCGAAAGATGGATTTGTCGTGATTGATGTTCCTTCGACAAGAATTGCAATTCAAGTGATGAACAGTTTTGTGTTGACACTTTAGCGACGGCCATATGCATTTATGCTGTACAGGTTGCAATTTGTGGCGGTACAGATTTTTCATTCTATAATTAGTTCACACAGGAGACAGTTGTTAGCATTTCGTGTGATTTTCGTTGGCACAGGAACGGAGCAATATGGGGTGACCCGTTTCAGTGAAGTTGAAACCGTACATATGAACTATGAACCCTGAGGTACACTGGGGATTATGGTCTAAGCTCGTATTTTACTTTGACCATCGGTACACGATGAGTGATGTAGTCAGCACCACGTCAGTGGCATTTAATTCCGTGCTCTTCTGATACCTAGTTGAGGTAGAGTCAACTGGAGAGTCCACGAGCAGTTGAAGTATAAATTCCACTATGCTATAACACTATGAACCCGGGCCAGGTGCTTAAGAAACGAGTGCGCTAACCACTATGCTAATGGGGCAATGCTGTCCAACTTTTTTATATATTGGTGCGCATCTGACTGGTGCTTGGGGAGTCACAGTTGCCAAGTGATGATTGCAATACTACTATTACTACTACTACTACTACTACTACTACTACTCTAACTACTTCTACTGCTACTGCTACTCTACTTCCGTAACTACTAATTCTACTACTACTGTTACTGCTGCTACTACTACTATTACTACTTACTACTACTACTCACCTACTTACTACTACTACTACTACTACTACTACTTACTACTACTGTTACTCACTGCTGCATACTACTACTACTACTCTATTAATACTTCTAGCTACTATATACTACTGCTACTAGCTGCATCCCTTCTCATTATTATTACTGATACTCTGCTCTACTACTACAACTACTACTGCCCGCTACTACTTCTACTGCTAACACAACTACTACTTCTACTACTAATACAATTACTACTACTGCTACATACACTACTACCGCTACTACTGCTTCCACTACTACTCTACTGCTGCTACACACTGCTACTACTGCTACTGCTACTACTACTACTACTACTCCTACTACTACTACTATTACTACTACTACTACTATTACTACTACCACTATTACTACTATTACTACTACTACTACTACTACTACTATACTACTACTACTACTACTATTACTACTACTACTACTATTACTACTACTACTATTACTACTATTACTACTATTACTACTATTACTACTACTACTACTATTACTACTACTACTACTATTACTACTACTACTACTATTACTACTACTACTATTACTACTATTACTACTACTACAACTACTACTACTACTACTACTACTACTATTACTACTTTACTATCTACTCTATTACTACTACTACTACTATTACTACTACTACTACTATTACTACTACTACTACTACTACTATTACTACTACTCCTACTACTACTGCTACTACTACTACTACTGCTACTACTACTACTACTGCTATACTACTACTACTACTACTACTACTACTGATAATACAATACTGCTACTACTTACTACTGCTACTACTGCTGCTACTACTTCTACTGCTAACACAACTACTACTTCTACTACTAATATAACTATTACTACTAATACCACTACTACCGCTACTGCTGCTGCTGCTACTACTACTACTACTGCTACTACTACTACGACTACTACTACTCCTACTGCTGCTAAAAGTTAATTGCTTATCCCCTTTCAGGCCTTTGCGAATCAATCCCAGCTTTTTAACGCTGTTTGTGATTTTTCTAGACATTATTACGTTCAGTAGTTTGTCATTGCTTTCTGAATGGGTGGTACCATCGCCCTTTTGAAAAAATCCACGCGAAACTATTTGCAACTAAACTGTCCGCAGCATGATTCGAACTCAGAACATCGGGGTTAATTACTGAGTCACTATCCCCTAAACCACAGACGTCTACAACTACTACTACTACTAAATATAATAATAATAGTTATGTTAATATGGTTAAGAAACCGGTGCTTTCTCCAGTAAAATGCAAGAGGGTGGTGTTATTGGGGCACAAGAATGGTTGCAACATAAAACAAGATTGAAAAAACGAGAAGATGATGTTCATGTGAGTGTTACGACAAAATTAATTAAAAATAGCGTTTCCCTAAAATCTGATTAACGTTAAAATTGCTAGAGTAAAATGTGGCATTATAAATGTATCATGCATGCACCATGGAGCCGGCGGGTGTCGTGTTGAACAGTGTTGCTATAGGAACTCACGCTTATCGGTATGGCACATGATAATTATGTTGACCTTTTACGTAGACTTGCCCGCAGCCCACAGTAACATAAGACACAATAGTTTTGCTGAAAAATAGGAAATTCCTGTTAGATGGGGACTGGTTTTGTATATGTCTGATAGAACACTGTTCGCTTTTTTGCAACTTTACTGAATCGTATGCTTTCATTGTTATTTATTGATGAAAAATATTTATAATACTGATATTCCATAATGTTAAACTGAACTTGTTGCATAATATAACCTTGATTTAGCATTTTGTGATGTTTTTTAAATGAATTAGTCTGTATAAAAAAATACTGGAATGCAATGATCACGTGACAGTTGTGGTCTTATTTCATAGAAATCTAACCAAGCCTGCCGGCCGTATGTTTATCGTAGGACACCAGCTGCCTTACTTTATATTTTAGCACCAGGATAAAGTCTTCTGCCACTTACGAGAATCAGACACAAGAGAATGTCCACGTGACCACGAAATTAAGTTAGTGTTGTGTAGAACGTTTGAGTTTACAGAGAGCCCGTTTCACTGTTACATGAAATACTTAATTATTCATATTTTCTATCGAGATCAAAATTATGTTCCGGCCTGTGTTTTTTGCGTGACCTATTTAATTATCATCGTGTTAGACTGAGGGTTCTCAGCCTGGTAGGCGCCTCTCCCGAGGTAAGCATGGGGCAGTATTAGGGGAGACGAGATACGTTATCAATAGGCAATATTATGCATAGACAATATCAAGACCACACTACATAAACACGAATACAACACAAGGGCGACTCATCTAGCCCTAGAACGCAAATTAAAGCTCCCATCCCTACGCTTAAAGGCAAGAGTGGACAACCAACAACATATTACACATGGGAATAGACAATAGAGATACGTTATAAATATGTACTTAAATTTATGGATTGTATTTATTGAATTAAGTTCAATATTTATTGCTTCCTTCAGTAAAGTTCGTTTCAGGGTTTTTCTGCGACACCATTTCTATCTTGAACCATGTACCTTCTACTTAAATGCCTGATTTGTCAATCTTTAATCATATCTTCTCATTGTATGTCTAACATATCTTTGTTCCCCCATTTATTGCCTACGGTATATTACTTGATTTGTAATTAGAAGCTGTGAGTTATTACTTTATATTACTTCTTGATTTGTTTTCTCCTCTCCTGAGTTCGTACTTTTTTCTTCTTCGATCCTCCATATCGATCGGTTTTAACCATTCGTTGTGATTTGTATGTGATCTGAGCTTAAGACCGATTGTACGTTGTGCAAGTTATGGCCTGCAAGTAGGCCAGCACATCCGATTTCTGCAATGTTTTATTACTAGAAGCTTCCCTATACCAGTCGCTCTTACGGCATGCCTTGTAGATCGCAGTGCTGCTATTCTTTGCTCCCTTGAGAGCCCCGACAACAGATTTTATATGTTTATTTTTCCGCAGACATCTATTTTTAAACGTATTGAACTTATTTTCTAAATATTTAGCTATTTATCCAACTTTCGTTTGAATATGGAGGATTGATACAAAATCAGATTTGAAAATTCGTAAAGTTTTCAATTAAAATACATGAAAGTTTCATATTTTATTTTGCTTTAACAAAGTTGATGTTGCTTTAATAAATTCAAAGGACCATTTTTTTATTTGTGTGTGTGAATATTTCCCGTGTAGTCAAAATTAATATTTAGATATGTTAGCGGTTCTGTAGTTTTTATCATTTAGAATTCCAGCCTGATATCTGCATTACTTGTGACATGTGCTTTCAGTTTGTTTATCTTTTCATATCTTATCTTCAGCTAAACTATTGATGATATAGAAAAATCATCAATTATCTGCTTGATGTTACGTATCTTGGTTGTTTCAGTTCAGTTTCAGATTCAGTTTAGAGTATCTTCATTGCCCTTAGGACATGTCCATAGAACTTGGGTTGTTTTCCTTTAACAAAGGAAGATCATAAAGAACAGCTGTTATCAGTTATAAGATGACTATCATCATAGCACTCCCGATACGTCCATAGGTGATCTGATCTTCACTTCAACAAATCCAGCAGCATTCAGCAGCCACAAGCCAGTTCGATGTTGATTAATAAATCCGCCTGTTGCCCGAGTGGTTACCGGGGTCCAAATTTGGGGTGTAAAGAATAGAACCACTGTTACCTGTCAGTTGGGGCGACTAAGGAGGTTTAGCTGAAATCGGATGCACATGTCCTAAACGTGTAGAAGTCTATGCGTTTAGGGACCTACCAAACAATTGTGCAACGTATACACGTTCTTGGCAAAGATCAAACATATCACAAAGAGTGATTAAAATTGGTCGTAAAGAACAAAGGCAAAGAAGAAGAAGAATCCGCCTGTGTATTATCGGGGCTCGAAAAGGGAGCAAAGAGTAGTAACACTGCAACCTACAGGGCATGTCGTAAAAGGCCACTGAGGTAAGGGCCTAGGAAGCTACCTAGTAAATAAATAGTGTCGCAGAAATAAGATGTGCTGGCCTACTGTAATACATAACTGGCACAGGTACAATCGCTCTTAGGCTCAGATCACATACAAATCACAGAGAGAGGTTAATAAGTGGTCGATATGAAATGTTCAAAGAAGAAGAAGATTAATTAATCTTTTTGCATATTTAGTATGTCGTCTTTCCCGGATGTACCATATCGATACCCATCTCTTTGATTTGGTTAACGACTGTGATTCACAACTCTGAAACTCTCTGTTCTGTAGTATTTACTTGCACACTCTGAACTCTGTTTGTAAGTATTTCTCAATCTGGCCAGCGACTGTGATTCACAACTCTGAAACTCTTCTGTTCTGTAAGTATTTCTCAATCTGGCCAGCGACTGTGATTCACAACTCTGAAACTCATCTGTTATATAAGTATCTCTCAATCTGGCCAGCACATCAAACTTAAAATTCACAACCTGATAATTCCCTATCTTTCAGAAAGATGTTCACAATGTATTAAGAATGTCATTAAGGTTATAAATGCCATAAAGAACATATTTATATGATCACAAAACAGGTCAATTAAAATGAAACGCTTGCGTGTGTTGTCGGGATCCGTTAAGGAAACAGAGAATACTAACACTGTTGCCTTCAAGGCATTTCTTAAGATGCAAGAGCATTCACATAATTATTCCCGTGATGGGATAAATTGTATTTTAAAAAAATTAGCTTTTAGTTTACTCCAGGTAAAATGAAAAGACATTAATCGCATAAAACTCTGCTATCAAAAGCCATTTTCTAGCATTAGCAGTCCCCACTCCGCCTTGCTTTAACGTATGAAGGGATATGGTAAGATGGGACTAATCTTAGGTTCAACGTGTTGCTGGTTGCCCCAGTCGGTAGAAAACTTTAGCTGCAAAACCCATTTTGCTACGAACTAGCATGAGTTCGTTGAGGCCCCTGCCTGTGTGGTGCTGGGGCCCGTGAGGGATGTGAAGAATGTTCCCCAATGTTGTTCTTCTCTTCACTAGTGTTAGCAGTTTTACAGATTTAATAGATATATGTGATGAACAGCAGTGGTGATAGTACTCATCCGTGTATTACTCCTGACCCAACGTAGAACTTTTATGATAGACCTTTGTTTGTTCTAACCGTATAGTGTATGTTTTTATAGAGGCTCTTTACGTAGATTAGTTGTATGTATGTGTATATATGGCCTTTTCGTCTTTTCAGATGGTCAATTGGCAAGTGTTTTACTTTGACAACTTCTGAGTTTTCGCTTTTCTCTCTTGTCTTTCAGCTCATACATAAGTCTCTTCTAAAAAGACTCAGCGCCCTTGCACAATATCACTTTCCACACAACTCTGTCATCCGCTAGTTTTTCCCATGTGTTGGGACCTATAGAAAAGTTCTTTATTAACAACTTTCATCTCTCTTTGTGTCTAACCTGGGCGGCTGATATGGAGAATGTACCTTGTCTATTTTGCATAAGCCATCTCTCTACCCTAAAGTTTCAACCATTATCCAAAGGTGGACACAGTTTATACGTTTGGAATCAAGCAGGGTTTGCAAGAGATCGCCAAAAGATGGAAAAGAATACACCCTTAACCATCAACTGCCTTAAGTTCCCTCCCTCCGGATTGGTTGGTCAAGGTTTACTCCTCTAGCCCTCTGTTTTACTATACTGTCCCATAATCCAGTGGGTATTTTCTATTAGGTTTACTCCCTAGCCTTTAGCTCTCCTCTTCCCTCTCCCTAAGGCAGTGGGTGTATTAATTAAGTGGTCATAAACTGCATAGTTTGACAATACTTTCCACAACGTGTTTCTATCTATGCTGTCGAATACCATTTCCTGGACCTGAGTACTGTTTGTTATACATTGGATTAATGCCTATTTAACCTTTTCGTCCTTATAAGCTGATATAGTGGCTCGTAATATGTTTTAAAATGATACAAAACCAGTATACCGGCTAATTCAGTAGACATAGGATCAGTGGCGGCTCGTGATCATTTTTGTTGGTGGGACCAGACATTTTTCCCCGGATAAATCATGGTTTTTGGTTGTTATATTTTAACTTATAAAATAATAAATACACTTTATACATTATTTTTGGTGTGTCCGGTCCCTTTAGCCCTTAATGACGAGCCGCCACTGCATAGGATTATAAATGTGTCTGAATGCAACACAAAAACAAATTACAGAGCGAACGAGGCCAAGGCACGCCCTTTCAACCTAAGACAAACTTTTTATTGGTTATATCAGAGCGCGTAGGCAAACAAACATGAGGAATAACAATTACCTCATTTCAGAGAATCCAATGCCTGGTCCTGATATATTTAGCATCTAAATATATATAAGATGGCGTCTATGGCTTAGGGGATAGTTACTCGGTCTATTAACCCCGACGTTCCGAGTTCGAATCACGCTGCGGACAGATTCGTTGCAAATTGTTTCGCGTGGATTTTTTCAAAAGGACGATGACACCACCCGTTCAGAAAACAATGGCAAACTACTGAACGTAATAATGCCTAGAAAAATCACAAACAGCATTAAAAAGCTGGGGTTGATTCTCAAAGTTTTGAAAAGGATATGCAATTAACTGAAATATAAATAACCTATAATATATAAACTATATATATATATATATATATATAAGATACAGGTAGATGTGAGCATGCCCGGAAAAATTATATATAGTTAACACTCCTTATCATAATTCTACTCTGGACGCTAAATTTCCTAGCTAAACAGCTTACACCGCACGCAAGTAGAACACGCAGATCTTGATTTAGTATCAACAAATACACCGGTGTCGAGACAAAAATGTGTCCTTAATTTTATGAAAAGAACTATCTGTAAAAAAAAAAAATCAAATAGCGAATTTTTTTATAAAATGAAATTATCGGCTAATTTTTCATAAAATCTAGAGTCGTTTTAATGCGGTAGTCATAATAGCTGTGGGAGTTTATGTGGCGTACATGTTAGGTACTCGTCTCTCCCTCCTAAAGTACTTGGTTCAATCCCTTGTTGTACCCTCGGATATTTTACAGAATTTTTTTTTATTTTAAATATTTATAGTGAATTTTGAATACAAAACAACTGCGTTTTTTCCTTGGCAACATATGGTGGGGAAACATGGACCATAGACAAAATAAGAAAATCACCAATGCCTTTGCATGCAGATGTTACAGAAGAGTACTTAAAATATTATAGAGAAAGAAAAGAACAAATGCTTCTATTCTGCAACAACTTGATATTAAAGAGAGTTGGCTATTAAAGAGCATAACAACAAGGAAAATTAAATATTTCGTACACATCAAACGATATGAGTGCCTAGAGAAGATAATTGTGGAGGGAATGATGCCTGAAGAAGAATGAGAAGAAGACCTAGAAGACGATGGGTGTGAGATGTCATTGACGATTTGACAGTGATTGCTGCTGACACCGGTCATCTTGCACAAAATAGAGAGTTTTTCAGGACTCATGTCATGGGAGACAAGATTCGAAAAGGACAATCAACTTGATGATAATGATGATGCAACTAGCATACACATACTTTACATTCTTCACTGAATCTATGTCCCACATAATATATCTACATTTCAATTACTTGTTTATAAATTTGAGTTTTCTATATTTATTTTCTTTGTGAAGAAAAGTTCTATTCCACTTCTATAATTTTAATACTCTTCAAGTTTTCATGTAGGGCGTCTCAAGCCACGCCCTTTCTATATAATTTGAAATCCCACTCTTCATGTTGACATTTTCTTACACAAAATGGAAGTGTTCGCCTGTTTTATACTTATAATTTTCAACTTTCATGTAAAACACAATTTTCTAAATTGCTACAAGTAAAGTGTCTTCAAATATTTTTCAAAGCAAACAAGATCAACATACTTAGATTATGCTTTTTTCCAGTGGCATTGAATGGGTGTTAGGCAAAGACATTTAACACAGCAGTGAAAACATGTATCTATTTTTGAATATAAGTACTACAGAAGAGTCCTCAGTATATCATGAACAGAGAAAAGAGCAAATAGATATAGCATCATCTTCTTTTTCACCTTTCAACTCCCAACGGAGCACAGGTCTTCAACAAACTTTTTCCAGATCTTCCTATCTCCTGCCATCCCTTCTAATTATTTTCATGTTTAACTTATCCTTTTAATATCAGCCTCCAGCTCTCTTCTTCAGGTCTGTCTAGGATTTCCACTACTCCTCTTGAAAGAACTAAACCCAAGTGGTTACAGGGCCCAAATTGGGGCGTAAAGAATATAACCACTGTTACCTTCCCCGCATGCCGTAAGAGGCGAATGAGTTTGAGCTGAGTGTACCTCACCGTAAATCGTGGCTACAGACCAGAGCGAACCGAGTAACGCTGGCTGAACTGACACATCGCCGAAGGATAAGCACCAGGACTCCAAATGGTGTTGAAGATGTGACGTAAAACACACCAATGCAGAGGCTGCATGAATCAGATTATCACATGAAGAGAATTTATGAGGAGGTCTGGTACATTGATC
Organism: Arion vulgaris; assembly: GCA_020796225.1. NCBI lineage: Eukaryota > Metazoa > Mollusca > Gastropoda > Stylommatophora > Arionidae > Arion > Arion vulgaris. The sequence continues at coordinate 49,211,380 of CM036764.1, forward strand.
TGGGCGGTGATCGAGAGAGAGAACTGAAATTTAAAGTAAACTGACTAAGGCTAAAAATAATAAAGAGCAAAATGCATGTATTTTGGACATATAAATGAGACACGATATGTTTGGTAAGATTATTATGAAGGAGATATCCGACAAAAAAAAAAAAGAAGGGAAGACCATGAAGAAAATGGATTCTTGATGTAACTGATGTTTTGAAAATGATGGCAGAAGATACGGGACAAATATGATAAACTGCACTTTCGTATCAAAGATACTACAATAAACAAGTACTTTTCAGTTTCAGTTTGGAATATTTTCATGGCACTCCAGACATGTCCATAGGTGCTCTGATCTTCTTGGAATATTCTAACAGTGTCCAGGGACTAACTGTACCAGTTCGATGTTGATTGATAAACCTACTCATATACTTGTTGTGCTTTCTTTCTGGAAACTCCTATGATCAATATCATCATCATCAAATAGTTTGTCCTTTGAAATTTACCACCCCAACAGTCCTCCAGAATTGCGCTCTCTCATAGCCTCTGCAGCCATCATGTTCAAGCCATCAGTTACATCCTGAATCCATCTTCTCGGTGGTCTTCCTCTACTTCTCGTTGCCGGTATTCCCCCTTTCATGATGGTCTTCTGCAGCCCTTCGTGTCTTTTTATATGTTCAAAATACTTCCATTTTCTCGTTCTTATCTTTAGTATCAGCCAGTTTTCTTTGATTGTGAGTTCTTTCTGGATAGATATATTTGTTTTCTTCTCTGTCCATGATATACAATCATCAATGGCAGTGGCGGCTCATGGTCATTTTTCTTGGTGGGGCCAGACACAAAATTTCGGAAAAATCATGGTTTTGTAGTATTTACTATTCCGGGAAGTTGTTCCCCCTTTAAATTATTGGTGGGACTGGGCCCCACTAGCCCTTAATGACGAGCCGCCCCTGATCAATGGTATAACTTGAAATCTTGCAATTAACTTGGATTATTTTTAATGAAAGTTTTCTTTGCGATCACACTCTATGGCGGCATGCAAAATATCATCTTTATCCATTGTCTGATCCCCCTGATATGGTGGCAGTGCCTGATATGCTGGCAGTGCCTGATATGGTGGCAGTGCCTGATATGGTGACAGTGCCTGAAATACTGGCAGTGCCTGATATGGTGGCAGTGCCTGATATGGTGGCAGAGCCTGAAATGCTGCCAGAGCCTATTATAGTGGAAGAGTCTGATCTGGTAGCATAGTCTAATATGGTAGAAGAGCCTGATATGGTGGCAGAGCTTGATATGCTGGCAGTGCCTGATATGATAGAAGAGCCTGATATGGTGGAAGAGCCTGATATGGTGGAAGAGCTTGATATGCTGGCAGTGCCTGATATGGTGGCAGAGCCTGAAATGCTGCCAGAGCCTATTATAGCGGAAGAGTCTGATATGGTAGCATAGTCTGATATGGTGGCAGAGCTTGATATGGGGGCAGTGCCTGATATGGTGGCAGTGCCTGATATGGTGGCAGTGCCTGATATGGTGGCAGTGCCTGATATGGTGGCAGTGCCTGATATGGTGGCAGTGCCTGATATGGTGGCAGTGCCTGATATGCTGGCAGTGCCTGATATGGTGGAGGTGCCTGATATGGTGGCAGAGCCTGAAATGCTGCCAGAGCCTATTATAGTGGAAGTGCCTGATATGGTGGCAGTGCCTGATATGGTGGCAGTGCCTGATATGGTGGCAGTGCCTGATATGGTGGCAGTGCCTGATATGGTGGCAGTGCCTGATATGCTGGCAGTGCCTGATATGCTGGCAGTGCCTGATATGGTGGCAGAGCCTGAAATGCTGCCAGAGCCTATTATAGCGGAAGAGTCTGATATGGTAGCATAGTCTAATATGGTAGAAGAACCTGATATGATGGCAGAGCTTGATATGCTGGCAGAGCTTGATATAGTGGCAGAACCTGATATAGTGGCAGAGCTTGATATGGTGGCAGAGTCTGCTCTCTCATTGCCATCTACAACCAAATCTCTCTTACATTGTTCATACACAATTCCTTGTTTCTTGTTCTTGCTGTTAATCATGATACTGTTTTATAACGTGACATGATGTTAAAGTGTCTGTAATTGTTTCACTCTGTAAACCTCTATCTCTCTTCCCCCTTATATATATATAAATAACATTTCCCGTATCCTTTTAGGACCTTAGAATATGAAGTCATTTCACATCACATTTCTAGAATCCTAGTATGCAGGAGGTAGGAGAACCATTTCGCTTCCTCGCGTGTAGAACGTCGAGTATGGAATTGACACTCTCTCCCCCAACCCTCTTGTGCCAGAGTCGAAGAGAACGCTTATGCATTATGGTAATCCATCTCAACGACCATGTAATATTAATTCCATTCGTACCGTTATACGTTACATAAGGCCAGCAAGCAATTTCTTCATACCGCTCTATCCTGGACAACTCGCTCAATCTCTTCTATGGAACTGAGACTGATATTTCTTGCCTCTCTCAGAAAAGTTCGTTTCAGGGTCTTCTTAAGTCGTCCTCTCTTTCTTGAACCCTCTGCATCCAACTTCAATGCCTGCTTAGATATTCTTTGATCATGTCTTCTCACTGTGTGTCCAGCATATCACCATATTCTCCTTCTTATAACAGTTATTACTAGTAGATCATGTATCCAAACAAAATAGTACTGCAAATCTTATTTCTTTCTTCTTTCTTTTGTCCTTCTCTGCTTTTGCCGCTAGGCGTAGCAGGTTTAACTGATGATCGGTTTCCGAGATAATGCACGCTCGGTCGCTTGATATGGTGTGGTATTGTGGAGTTTTAAGATGTCTGTAACTCCATCAACCCATCTTTTTCTTGGTCTGCCCCTTCCTCTTGATGATTCCATTTTCAGGTTGTACGCTCTTGCAACTGGTGTATTCAGGTTCATTCTGACCAAGTGGCCAAACCATTTGAGTCTCTGTTTTCAATAAATCTAATAGCAGGTGTTGTTCCGACTGTTCTTCTAATTTCCTCATTTCTTATATGGTCTCTTCTTGTTTTATTTACTGCTTTCCTCAGGCATCTCATTTCGCATGTGGTAATTTTCCTTTCTTGTTCTTTTGTCAGTGCCCATGTTTGGCTCTGGTAGCACAGTGTTTGGTAGAAAGATTGAATTTATAATCTGTCTTTTAGTCACTACTGGAATAGCTGGGTGTTTCAAAATTGGGTAAGCTGGTATGTAATGTTGTTGGCTTGCTGGATTCTAGTTTCGATCTCTCTGTCCAGTCTACTATGAGATGTGAAGATACTTCCAGGTATTTGAATTCTCTCACCTGCTTTAGCGTTTGGTCATTTATTTTTATGTTGATATCTTTATGTTCTCTACTTTGAAATCTTATTTGAAATAGCAAAAATAAGTTGTTTTTTTAAATCTAAAAAAACTATTATTTTTAAATCTAAAAAAACAACTTAAATAAGTTGTTCTATTTCAAATCTTATTTGAAATAGCAAAAATAAGTGTTTTTAATAATACGAGAATACAAAAGTAAGAAAATAATGGGAGTCGCATGGCGTAGTGTTTTGTGAAAACTCCTTCTTATACGTGTGGTCAGGTTCAATTCTACAGTGAGCCTGGAATATTTTTCCAACCGTAACGACATTTAGGTCGACCCAGCCTGAATTGAGTACCACTAAAAGTACTGGGAAGTAAAGGGGGTCAATGTGATGTTCACCCATCCCCCATCGTGGGTGGAGGGTAAATGAAAAATACCAGATCACTCATTATACCTTAAATATGTTTTTTTAAAATTCTCATTTACTTAACGGAGAAAATACATAAGAGATGTTAGAGAGAGGAAAGAGAGAAAGCTTGCAACGATTTATGCAAATAGAAAGAAAGCTTGCAACTGATTTATGCAAGAGAAAGAAAACTTGCAACAATTTATGTTGTGATAAGCTGTGTGTTAGATGCAAGTCATTGAAAATCAAAGATCCAAAAAGATATCTTTACCAATTTTGAAATGTAAACAAACTCAATTGAATCATATTGCATTACTCAGTCTTGAATACCAATGTGTATATGTTGAAGTGCATTGCTACTGGGGTTGTGTTGCTCCAGGCAGGAGATAGCAGGATCGTAACCACTTGAGCGTGTAATTTGCTACGACAGAACACATATTGAATGTGTTAGTAAATATTAGATTTGAACAGGTAATATATGTTTGTTTTTAGATTGGTACAGGTGTGTGTGTGTGTGTGTGGTGTGTCTAACCGAATGGATTAGAGAGCGGTCTATCATTCGATATAAGGGAAGACTGCAGTAAAACTATGTAACAAAGGACAGACTGCAGTAAAACTATGTAACAAAGGACAGACTGCAGTAAAACTATGTAACAAAGGACAGACTGCAGTAAAACTATGTAACAAAGGACAGATTGCAGTAAAACTATGTAACAAAGGACAGACTGCAGTAAAACTATGTAACAAAGGACAGACTGCAGTAAAACTATGTAACAATGGTGAAACACGTAAAACAAAGTACTGTAGTTTTACAAAATACAACAACAATGACAATATACAACAACGTTTCAGCTAAAAGGCCGTTATCAAGGCTATCATTCGGGAGACTCGGGTTCAATACCTGGTACGGCCAAGAAGTATCGTTGCTTTCTGTTAGGGAGATAAAGAAAAAATCCTAACCTGTACAGTTCCGCGACCAATGCGCTAGCTAAGCGGCTATTAAACTCCACAGGCTCATGTTCCTTCCTGTCATACAACCGCCCTAAAAAGCGGTATTAGACTCAATAGCGACAGTTTTGTGAGATTTGTATTTAAACATTGTGAGTTGGAAGTTTGTGCTCAGGGAAGTGGGGTGATATGACTGTTACTATTTATTATAAAATATACTTTAGAAGTTTGTTTTCTTTTATTTCTTCCTTTGTCGTTACACTGCTGCACAATGTCGTGATTCTTTTGTTTTTGTTTCACGCTAGTCTAGTGGTTTGTGTAATAGTTATTTTGTTGCATTTTGACTGGGCGGTTCTGCTCTCCCCTCTAACCATGGTTTTCGGGGTTTTCCTCTCGCCTGTTTTCCTGATGCTTTGTTGTAGAAGAATCTGTATACAGTTGAGTTTGTTTGCATTCTTATTAAGTGGCCGAATCAGTTCATTCTTTGTTTCTCAATGTAATTCACGAAATGTTGTGTCCCAATTTTCTATCTTATGCTGATTTTGCGGCTATTTATTTTCTGGTGTTGTTTTTGTAACTTTTCGTAGGCATCACATTTCACATGTAGTTATTATTTGCTGCTGCGCTTCGCCCATTGTCCATGTTTGGCTGCTTCTAATCGGTCTTCTTCTTGTTGTCTCGAGAGTGGCTCTCTTAAGTGTGGATAATTTATTTCTAAGTTATTCAAGCTGACCTCTGGACACATCTCATTCGTGTCCACAGCTCTGGGCTCACGAGAAAGTACAATATTTTTACTCCTCGTGACAACTCGCTTATTCAGAATGGAGTTCGGATCTAATTTTCAAGTCTTTAGGTAAAATGGACCAGACATTGGGAGGGAGGGGTGACATGAGACCGGACAAATGTCACAAGTGCCAATATCTTAGCTAAGAAGAGCAGTGACAAAGAGCAAATTTACCAACACCTGTCTTTTCAGAAGGTCAAAACCCTCATACAGAGAAAATCTGCAGTAGACTGGAAGACAAACACTGGATATGATTATGGAAAAGACTTCCTCAAAGACCTAAGCAGAACAGACCAGGTCATTATATTTCGACTACGCACCGGACACTGCAGACTCAACAAACACTTATATAAACTAGGAATAAGTCAAACAGCTTTCTGCCAATGTCAGCAGGTGGAACAGACACCACAGCATGCCCTGCAAGACTGTCCGCTCCTGGGGGAGCTGAGAAGCAACATGTGGCCATATCCAGTCGACCTAAAAACTAAGCTATGGGGAAACATGACAGACCTGAAGCTGACTGCCCAGTTTGTGGTTCACAGTAAATTAAGCGCAAGACGTCGCTCCTGAGAGAGAAGAACATTAATATCCGGGATAACTAACATGGAACAGCAGACCTGAAGGACTGCCCATTGTGGTTCAATAAATTAAGAAACGGTCCTCCTGTGAAAGAACTGTGGCCATATCCAGTCGACCTAAAACTAAGCTATGGGAAACATGACAGACCTGAAGCTGACTGCCCAGTTTGTGGTTCACAGTAAATTAAGCCAAGACTGTCCGCTCCTGGGGAAGCTGAGAAGCAACATGTGGCCATATCCAGTCGACCTAAAAACTAAACTATGGGGAAACATGACAGACCTGAAGCTGACTGCCCAGTTTGTGGTTCACAGTAAATTAAGCGCAAGACGAGAGATTGCTGAAAAAGAAGAATACTAATACCCAGATATAGACATGGCAGTCAACCGATAAACCCAGATATAGACATGGCAGTCAACCGATAAACCCAGATATAGACATGGCAGTCAACCGATAAACCCAGATATAGACATGGCAGTCAACCGATAAGGAATAAATTGAATGGTACCTAACTAAATCGCAAAACAGAAAGGTCACATCATGTGAAATGAACTGTTTTAGAAAAGCCGTCAATATTACAAGAAGGGATAGATTGAGAAATAAGAACATTAGAAATGTTGTTGGAAGCACACCATGTATCCAACATATCAGAAGAGAACAAATAAAATAGTTCAGTCATCTAATGGGAATAAAACCAAATCTACTACCATCTCGCGCCTATAACAATCGGCAACCAGGACACAGATCCCGCGGATGACCAAAAACAAAATGGATAGATAATAGCACAGATACCTTGCGATATCAAAGACTAACAACTACATATGCAACAAACCTGGCACAGGATAGAAAACTGAAACTCCCCATGACGCTTCACCGCAAATGTGGATAATACAAGACATATCATTGTCTTTATTCTTCTGTTAGCTCAATCAATCAAGTGCCATGCCTGCCGACGTAGGCGATCGTGTCTATCCACAACTCTCTCTCTCCATCGTGCAGTTAATCAGTTCTGACCTCGATCTTTTGTCGAACCACGATGTCAGACCATCCAACATCTTCTCTCCTACCTTTCACGATCTCTTTTCACTGAATTTTACCTGTAGTCACCAAATGTTCTAAATCTTCTTTTCACATTATATGCTCGAAGAACCTTGATTGTCTGATTCTAATTCTTTTGTTAAGATTTCTTTGTGTGCAGACCAGATTTCAAAACATCATCATTTGTTTTCTTTACTGTTAACAGTGTCTTGAAACTATTTATTCTGTTTTTATTTTCTTTTCTTCACTTTTATACCAAACTGGTTTCTTCTGTATTGTGTTCTACATCTTCAACAGTTCGAAAAACCACAATTTAAGACTATCGACTAGAAATGCAGTCTTTAATATTATGAAGCTAAAGTTCCTAATTTACTGTACTTACACGCCAATTTGGCTATCTGAGCATTGCTTCGTTAAGCCATGTAAGATTAGTTTGACTTCGCACGACGAAAAAACCTGACCAAGCGTACGATATTCATGTCGACCCAAGCATTATATTCCTGCCGACCCACGCGGTGGATAGTTTTTATATCTTTCTTGTTACTAAGAAAAATAAAATAATAATCAATATTGAAACGGTTTATATCCTTGTCTATTTTTTTGATCATAGGTTTTAGCGTAAAGGCAACTGGTCATTATTCGGAGAATGCTGGATCTTAAGTCTAGATTTTTCCACGTATGTTATCGACCTCCCTGATTCAAATCTAGTTTCAGGACCGTGCCGTGCTATGACATAGAGAAGCCGCCGCATCAGGCGAGATCGTAAGGGGGCGGCATAAGTTACTGAATCAAAATACAATTTAAACCATTCAATAATTAAAATGTTTAATGAAACGCTTTTCTATATTGGTCTATGTTATTCCCAAATTTATGTATTTGATTTAGTATTCGTATTTTTTTTTGTACAGTTTAACAAAAATCACAATCGAATATTATTTTAAAGAAAAAAAAATTTAAGGGTGACATTTCGAGGACTTAGCATCATACAGGAGAAAGATATATCGACAGTCAGAAATTTTTCCTTGTTCGATTTTCCTGATATAAGATAACAGTTGATGAGTATATCTAGGTTAAACAAGTCTTTTGTCTTTCTTCTGATTTTTGTTCTTATGAGTGCCATACGATTCAAAGCTGGGATTTCAGGTAAAAAGATATATTAGCAGCTGCTCGTCTATAAAGGAGCCATTCAAAATGTGTAATCAGGCTATTAACGTATTTCTGTGGCTCGGAAACGTTGTGAGACACAGGCGTGTAGGCTAGGAGCTCGTCTATGTGCCAAAGGTACCAGGTTTACTCCCTCGTGGAGCCATATTGTTCAAGAGTTCCTTGATCTCAGTGTAGGTGAGATCGAGTTCCTAGTCTTATCAGAAACGGGCGATAAAACGTAGGTCGCATGTTCAATTTGAGAAGGTAAAAGAACCATTGACAGTTCGAAATCGAGAAGAGCAGGCTGGAAAACCGCTGCCCAGGCTTAGTTCATTAGAAAAGATTAAAAATAAACATTTCTACAAAATATCTTCACTATCTTCAAAAATTACAAGGGACCCTCGACGGTGCTACGACGTTCGTGCAATGTCACTGAAATCTTCCTATGTAAGAAAGAGATCGGAGCACACATGGTTACTCACCGAAGTGCAATGATGACGGTCCAATCAATCAATCAAGTAATCACGTTAAATACAAATAAGATTAAGACCTTTTTCAACGGATGTCTTCGGTGGATATTCAGACTGAGATGGTATGATAGAGTTGCAAACACAGACTTGCGGATAAGAACTGAACAGGAACCTATGATGACACAAGTCAAGAGGATAAAATGGCTAAGGGTCGGGCATACACTGTGGAAGACACAGTCGAGTATCACTAGACATGCACTTGAGTGGAACCCGCAAGGGACGTCCTAAACAGACATTGTAATGACGTCTTCTTGGGGAACTGAAGAGTTACTTAACTAATCTGGCAGACCATAAAGAAAAAGCCAGACATCGGGAAACATAACAAGTAACTGTTGAGGCCCTATGCTCCACGAGGAGAGCGGAGGAATAAATCATGTTTCAGAAAGTCGGAGCGTCTTACCAAAAGAAGTAGAGCACGGGCTCCTATTCGGCAGACCAGGATTTAATCCCCAGTAAAATCGAGGAGTTTTTATTTCTATCGGGCAAAATTAAAAATATTAGGGCCCGAACAATTTCGCTGTGACTGCACTAACCATGCAACCATTAAATTCCCCAAGCTCTCATCCCCCTTTCCTCTCCGTACTAACAAAACAGTAACAACGGTAGTAAAGACAGTTTTCTATGCTTCACCGATAGCGAAAGCCGAGTCAATCTTTTCAACCTAAGGAAGGGCCTTTTATTGGTTGTATCAGAGCGCGTTGGTAAAATCAGAGATGCATAACCAGAATTAACTCAGGCAATTCTTCAGAAGAATCCCATTTTTACTATTCCCCCTCCCTCTCTCTCTCTCTCTCTCTCTTTCTCTCTCTCTCTGTCTCTCTCTCTCTTTTTCTCTCTCTCTCTCTCTCTCTCTCTCTCTCTCTCTCTTATGCTTTGTAAACAACAATTGGGGCATATGCCTTAAACTAACTCATGCCAAGGCTTCCTATCTCTAGCTATCTCTTGCATCTTTCTTCATCTCTTCTTTATGTTGTTGATCTCTGCCTCCAAATCTCGTCTCCTTGTATTTTTAGCCCCCCTCTCTTTCGCTGCCCCTGTGGGTTCCAGGAAAATATTCTTCTTGTTATATTCCTCTTTGGTTTTCTCAAGTTGTGACCTATTCATCGCCATCGTTTGTTTTTTAACCTCTTGGTCGCCCGAGTGGTTACCGGGGCCCAAAGTTGGGGTGTAAAGAATAGAACCACTGTTACCTGCCATGCATGTCGTAAGAGGCGACTAAGGAGGTTGGCTGAAATCGGATGCACATGTCCTAAACATGTAGAAGTCTATGCGTTTAGGGCCTACTAAACCAATGTGCAACGTATACAAGTTCGTGGCAAAGATCAAACATATCACAAAGAGTTAATAAAATTGGTCGTAAAGAACGAACGAAAAGAATGAGGAGACAAACCTCTTGGTTCACTGGAATCTGTCTTGTTTTCTCTCCATAAGTTCCTCATTTCTGACCCTATCATAACATCTCAGTTCCTTTCTTTTGCTCAGAAACCAGTTGATGAATTTCTGCGTTATTATTTTAGTCGTTATCCATGTTTCTGATTCATACAGCAGAACTGATTTAACATTAGAGTTAAATATCCTAATTTGTGTTCTAGATTTGATTTCTCCCTTTAGCTGCTGAATACTATTCGAATATGTGTTACTCTGTGCTGAATACTTTTACTCATATACTCCTCTCTGTGCTGAATATTTTTTCCCTCCAAATACAAGAGATTTGTCAGGCGGTGTAGACTCTGTTTTTACGACCGAAAATATAAAGTGTGCTGGCGTGTTTTTACCCAGTCAACTCTAAAAACAGGGTAGACAACTGACCGTGTAAACCATGATCTAGTTTTGAGTTGTGGATCTGACTAGATCTCTATACGAAATCCATTAATGTAACGACAGACATGAGTGTAAAAGTGAAACCAGTGGCTGTACAAGTATTTGTTGTATATCTATCTATTCTCTAATCCTGTTTTGTCAGGTTGAAAAAGAAGATACATAGAACGAGCCTCTATATGCATCTTGTCTTTCTTTCTCTTCTCCAATTCTAATTTGCCTCATAGCTTCAGGGTAAGAAGAGATTTCTAGCACAGACTTTTGTGTGTGCTTCATAAATAGTGTCTTTCATCACCTCTGTTATCTCTGAGGTCCCTGAGGTGAGAAGAATACGTGAAGAAGAAGACCACAAAAAAAAAAAAAGAATATAAGAAAAAATGGCAAGAATGTTTACATAAGATGGAATCATCATCAAGGTGCGTATCCTTTATATGACGTTGCTCTCTTTGCAGCGCATCTTAAATTCACACAGGCCATCGTGACGCTAGATGTGACCAAAGTATCAAATTTGTCTGTACAGTATGTTGTTTGTCAGCCAATTCTCTTTAACATTTTGTTCTTTCAGGACATCAGTGTTCTTTCTTTTTCTGTCCATGGTATTCGTAGGATTTTTCTGTAGCATTTAGTTTCGAAGGACTGGATTTTCGTTCTTGTTTTTAAGAGGGAATATGTTTGCATAAGAAAGCGATAAGAGGGAAGAACATGAGACATTGAGCAGATGAAGTGTGAGGGTAGGATGAGAGTAGAAGACGGAGAAAATAATGTGAAAATGAGAGAACAAGAGGTGGATAACATTGAAAGGTAGATTGAATGAGAGAACAAGAGGTGGATAACATTGAAAAGGTAGATTGAATGAAAGAACAAGAGGTGGATAACATTGAAAGGTAGATTGAATAAAGAGGAAAAATACAATGAAAGAATAACAAACAAAGAAATAAATAAGATAGATGTGAAAGAGAAGAAAATAGTGGAACAAGACAATTAGTTATTGGCAAGGAAACTGATCATAGTGACAGGATAAGGAGAGATTTTTTGAACAGGCTTTTCTGTGCGCTTCATAAATAGTGTTTTTCACTGCCTCTGTTATTTCTGAAGTCCACCTTTTGAATGGAAGGCTTTTTTTGCTTTGTATCCACTGTATTGGTATAACATTGCCCTTTGAAGGGCACTGTCTGTTGGTAATTTGCTTATGTGGCTGAACCATTTAATTTGTTGCTTCTTGATAAAGTTCAGTACTGATGTTGTGCCCACTTTTTCCTGATGTCTTCATTTCTAAACCGGTCTCTTCTTGATACTCCTAGCATTCTGCGTAGATACTTCATCTCTTTTGTGACTAGTTTTCTTCTGTCATTTCCACTAACTGCCTGCGAGTGAATATTGCATCTGTACAGCTATTCCTCCAAAATCCCATTTATGTGTCGCTGAGCTGTGGCTCGACAGTATGCGCAGCCTTTTTAAATGTCCAAAGTATTTGTTGTAAATGAGGTTAATGACAAACATTGTAAATAGATTAAAGATAATAACAAACTTGAGATATGGTCACACATTGAATTTTATTTTAATCATGGTTTTATTCATACAGCTTCAAAAAAATTCACTGTAGAAGCTAACAGCACACATAACAATAAATTCATACAAATAATACTGCATGTTACAATATGTACATCTATTAGCATACATAACAATAAATTATTATGGTACTGGTATCATACTGTGAATCCCACTCGCTGACCAGATTGAGAGAGATGGGTGTCAATATTGGTGCAGCCGAAAAGAATGACATACTAAATATGCAAGGATATTGATTAATCAACATCGAACTGGCGTGTTGGGTCGCTGGACGCTGCTGGATTTGCTGAGGCGGAGATTGGAGCACCTATGGACATGTCCAGAGTGCTATGATAATAGTTCTCATATAACTGAAAACAATAAATTCATCACAACAATGGTTCATAATGATGCATGTTACAATATGGACATCTAGTAGCACACATAACAATAAATTCATCAGTTACTATGTGAAAAAGTTGGACATTACAATAGAACTGTTAATTGTGCTTCTAATAAATTTTTTTTAGTATGAAATATTTCAAAACATGGTGTAATACACAGTGCTACATCACAGTCTTTGCACAAGTATCTTGTTTCACGTCGCTTTTTGAGCACACCACACACTTTCTCACTGGAGCCTTCTTCTGGGATGTTTTAGACTCTATGGTTGACGGGAAATGTCTCTCTCTGTACCAATCCTAGTGGCAGATCTGCACTCCTATGTCCTCCTCCGCACTTTCTCCTTTCTTTACAATATTTTTCCAGAATTTCCCATATTAGAGTTAGATGGAAATCAGCAACAGGGATGCTTTTACATGTGACAAGTTTGTATAATGCATGAGAATTCAAAACAGACAGATCTTGCACATGAAAAAAACATTTCTTATACCATTTCACAGTTTTTCTAATAGACTCAATAGAACTGAGAAGCTTAATCTAGATTAACAGTTTAATCTAGTGAACCCATACATTTATTATAGTCCACAACACACTTGGGCTTTCGAACACTTTCTCCAGTTTTATAATCTGTTTTGTCATTTTGAACTACTTCTGCATTATGACATGTAGTCATACTGTTAGTGACACCAGTATAAACTATAAAATCTAAAATGTAACCAGTTCTGCAGTCACACAAAACAAAAGTCTTCATTCTAAATCTGCTTCTTTTTACGGAATGTACTGTTTGAAAGGCAATCTTCCTTTGAAAAGAAGAAGAGACTCGTCAATAACAACATCTTGATATGGTGAGAATGCACTCCGAAATGAAGTACGCAAACTGTCAATTACATTTCTAATTTTGTAAAGTCGATCACCACCGGCATCAATGCTGTTGTCTGAGAAGTGAAGCATTGATCACCACCGGCATCAATACTGTTGTCTGAGAAGTGAAGCATCGATCACCACCTGCATCAATGCTGTTGTCTTAGAAGTGAAGCATTGATCACCACCAGCATCAATACTGTTGTCTAGAAGTGAAGCATCGATCACCACCTGCATCAATGCTGTTGTCTGAGAAGTGAAGCATCGATCACCACCGGCATCAATGCTGTTGTCTGAGAAGTGAAGCATCGATCACCACCTGCATCAATCACCACCGGCATCATTGCTGTTGTCTGAGAAATGAAGCATCGATCACCACCGGTATCAATGCTGTTGACTGAGAAGTGAAGCATCGATCACCACCTGCATCAATGCTGTTGACTGAGAAGTGAAGCATCGATCACCACCGGCATCACTGCTGTTGTCTGAGAAGTGAAGCATCGATCACCACCGGCATCAATGCTGTTGTCTGAGAAGTGAAGCATCGATCACCATCTGCATCAATGCTGTTGTCTGAAAAGTGAAGCATTCTCAGAAGTAATAGAAATCTATCCCGTGAAATGATTTTACCAAACACAGTAGTCAGAAGCAAAGGGTGTTGCGACCAGTATTCAATTCATTAATTTTCAGCTTCTTAGTTCTAGACATTAGCAGGCACACAGAAAAATAAGAACATTCTTTAAAGTTAGTATTGGTCCAACGAGAGAGACGATTGCTTATGGTTGCAGAAGCATTGTGAAGAATGTCATTATAAAATCGGTTGCATTCATCAGATATAGACGTAACCAGTGGTGACAGAAAAATAGTAGAAGAAAATCAAGAACTGAACTGTTCTGATTTACATCAGCATTACTACATCCAGAGCTGGAGTTGTCAAAATTATTTACAATTGGATTCAGGTCATTGGAAGACCATTTAATTGAATCAAATTTATGCCTTTTTGATGGCATGTCATCTTCACTGCACTCCGATGACGACGAAGATGCCGGACATGCAAATAACATGTGCTCAGCCACGCCATTTTTGTTGTTGTCGATGTTGATGGCTGGGTCTGATCGTCTTGTTCAGTTTCAGAATCAGAGCTACACATTTCTTCTTCACTATCACTTCTAGAAAAAACTCCAACAATTCCTCATCTACTTTAACAAGTTTCCTTGCCATTTTATGAAATAAATATATAATAAATATACACAGACTAATACTCCCCAACACAAGAATTAACACGAGTAGAAAGTAGACTCAACACCGTCACGTCCGAGGTACAAAAATGACTTCTTCATGCATATAAAAACCGGTTTGACCAGTAACACAGGTGTTCAAATGTGTGTAAATTGGTCACAGATGTCTAAAAATAGCTGTTCTTTATCACTAGAATATACACCAGAATTTTCAAGGCGAAAAACGAAAGTAGACAGATTTAGCAGCCAAATTAGAATTGTTGAACGGAAAATTACGTCGTTAGCCCACAGAGGACAGAAAATAAATTAGCATTTATACGGCTTTAGCAGTCTACGGAAACACCGGATATATACGTGCGTAGCAGCTAAAGTTAAACACTTTTTTACTACCACTTCTGCTCACTTATACTGTAGCCTGGTGTCAGGTCTGATAAGGCCGGCAGAACTGTCACATGTCCATCATAATGAGACATATGAATACCTAGAGACATATTGTAATACCAGACGCAGATAGTTATCAGAGTAATCGAAGCGCGATGTATGTAACAAACATAATATTAGATAGGGAAATCGATTACTGAAGCTAGCAAAATTACCCACCAGCTTACCCTAAATTCCAATATCTGTAGGTCACTATGGCAACGGGAAGAAGAAGATAAATTGTCAGCACAGTATAAGTATTTTGTAAATTTTACCATTCCTTGTAGAAGATATCGGGATAAACAATAAGTCATCATCAGGTGCCGTGCCGTCTGCCGTAGCGATCATGGATCTCCACAAATTTCTGTCTCTGGTATTTGCTATCATCTCAGATATTGATGCTCTTCCGTGTCATAAAGTCAGGATATCTAGAATGTTCTCTCTATGTCTTCCTCTATCTCGTCTCCCCTTTGATTTTACTGGCTGTCCCAATGTACTTTAAATCTCTTCTTCTCATGACATGTCCGAAAAATGATGACTGCCTCTTTCTTATATTGATAACAAATTTTCTCTGATCTCATTCAACACCTCAACATCAGTCATTTTAGCAGTCCATGGGATTCTCATTATTCTTTTGTAAAAAACCCCATCTATGGAGCCCCCAAAATATTTCTTTCTGTTTACAACAATAAGTTGGTTTTTTTTAATTGCAATAGTTGGGATGTACATATAGTGAAGATTAAACAAATAAAATTTCACGTATCCTTTTCAGGCTTTTGGGTATGAAGTAATTTCACATTTATAGGTTTTAGATTTTCGAGGCAATCAAAATAAGCATAATACAAAAGCAAAAATACAAATAGACAACAACAGAGTAAAGCAAGTTTCTGAATTCAAATATTTAGGCAGCATTTTCAAACAGGACGGAAAACTCGATAGAGAAATATAGACAACATGTCAAAAAAGCAAATGCAGTGACCTGCCAGCTGGCACCATTACTACAACACCCAAAGATCAAGATGGAAGTTAAAAGACAGATGTAAAAAGTATTTTCCTACCAACACTGTGTTACCATTGCCAAACTTGGTCTCTTACAGCAACACATCACAGAAGGCTCACCACGTGTGAAATGAAATGCTCAAGGAAGGCAGTGGGAGTCACCAGGAAAGACAGACTACGAAATGAGGACATCAGAAGCAGAGTGGGCATAACTTCATGCACCGAATACATCAAAAGACAACAAATGCAGTGGTTTTTACATTTAATGAGAATGAAATACAACCAACCACCAATAACAGCATACAATAAAAGGGATTCGGATACTGATATGGGAGATGAGGGAAAACCAAGAAAAGATGGATAGACAATATCAAGACCACACTACATAAACACGGACATAACACAACAAGGGCGACTTATCTGGCCCTAGAACGCAAATTAAAGCTCCCATCCCTACGCTTAACGGTAAGAGTGGACAGCCAACTACATCGTCTACCTGGGAATAGACAATAGACAATAGTGTACAGCATGTAGGAGGTCCAATTCAGTTCCTCACGTGTGGAACGTCGAGTGTGATATTTAACCTACAACCCTCTTCTGTCTGAGTCGACAGGGGAACCCTTATACATAACCCTTATACATTACACTAATCCTTTCCACGTATTTTACTTATAATCTTTCTATTGAATTTTTCCCGGGCAACGATGTTGATTTGAAACTGCCTAGAGTTCTTTTACGTGCTCAGCTTGATCACGGGATCTACGTTTTATCGTCCGTCTCCGATAGGACTAGAAACTTGATTTCACATACGCTTAGTTTATGAATCTCTAGAAAAGTATCCCGATGGCTGCAGGAAGAAGCGAACTGAGGACCTTTGAAACAAGAGGCGAGCATTTAATATCTACGCCACAGAGACCCCAAAAACAATCGTTGATAGGGCGACAATTGGTCTTAAAATATTCGACTCACAAAGGACCAGACAGACGCACTATCAGGTGGCGCCATATGCATTTCTGTTTATGTATGTTTAAGTACGTAGAGCTGCGCTTTAAGAACCTTTTATTGAATAATAGCTTGAATGACAAAGACGAACAAATTATATTAAATCTAACGGAGCATAGATAGGGTTATAAATCACAGCTTCGCCCGTCTGCCCAGCGTGTTCGTAGCGCGTCGGACTACGGGTGACAAGCCCTCTGTGAGTGCGGGTTCAATTCCGCGGGCTGGCAGAAAAGTCACAGGTTCTCCAGATTTGAGGTGTTCACCGAACCGAAGGATTACGATGTCCATGGCACCGAGCCGAAGAGCTGAAAGCTCAAGTGCTTGTGGATCGAAAAAAAAATCACAGCTTCACCAAGGCAGTATAGATAGGGTGGTAAATTACAGCCTCAAATTAACTAGTTGCGACCCTCGTGTGTTGCCGCGGCTCACAAGTGGAGCAAAGAATGTTAATACAAGGCGACTCGTAAACGGCTACCAAGGTAAGGGCCTAAGGCAGATACCCTAGTAAATAAAAAGCGTGACAGAAATCGGATTTGCTGGCCTACTTGTAGGCGCAATACTGGCACAACATACAATCGCTTTTAGGCTCGGATCACATACAAATCACAAGAGTGGTTAATAAGTGGTCGATATGGAGCGTTCGAGGAAGATGAAGAAATTAGTTGTAATTTCATGATTCTCCTGGAAGGATCTAAACTTCTAAAAAAGCAGTCATGCTGTAATTGTGAGAGCAGCAGTGGCATAGTGGTTGATATAATAGATTCGTAAATGAGTGTTACATATACCCAGTAGTAACATATACCCAGTAGTAGCATATGCCCAGTAGTAACATATGCCCAGTAGTAACATATGCCCAGTAGTAACATATGCCCAGTAGTAACATATGCCCAGTAGTAACATATGCCCAGTAGTAACATATACCCAGTAGTAACGTATACCCAGTAGTAACGTATACCCAGTAGTAGCATATGCCCAGTAGTAACATATGCCCAGTAGTAATATATGCCTAGTAGTAACATATGCGCGGTAGTTACATATGCCCAGTAGTAACATATGCCCAGTAGTTACATATGCCCAGTAGTAACATATGCTTTTTTATCTTCTTCGTACACTCTATATCGATCATTTGTTAACCGCTCTTTGTGATTTGTATGTCATCCGAGTCTAAGGGCGATTGTATGTTGTGCTAGTTATGCGACTACACTAGGCCAGCACTTCAGATTTCTGCGACACTTTTTATTTACTAGGGTAGCTTCCCTAGGCCTCCACCTCAGTCACATTTTACAACATGCCTTGTAGGTCGCAATGCTACTAATTTTTGGTTCCCCTTGAAAGCACCACAAAGCACGGGCGGCACTTGCGATCGCTATTTTTATTAGTATATTGTCAGACGCGTACTTATGATTAAGTCGACTGTTGTCTGGAGCTCATCTCTGGTGCCATGTCGTTTTGAATGTACTGTTTCTACAGGAGGATATACAGAGAACAGTCTTGCAAGACATGTTTTGTTATTTGGTCAACGATGCCACATGGACACAAAGGGGATTGAGACAATCATAGCCTGTGCAATTGTTTTTTATGTCTGTAATGCCCTGTCATGAGACGAAAGATGATGGTCTGTCACATATGGGTGTGAAACATGGACATTTAACACGATATTAGACAAAAATATAGATGTACTTTTGAACATAGGTGTTACAGAAGATTCCTCCGTATATCATTGAAGAGAAGAGAACAAATAGATCTATCTAGAAAGAACTCGGAATTTTAAAAAACCACAGACTCATGTCTAGAGGCTAACTAAATAAGAAGTTAGAAGAATTGAAGTATTTGAACAGTAAGAAGATCCAAGGCGTAGGTAAGAACGTATGGAAGGATGTAACTGCAAAGAGGAAAGAAAGGGAGAAGATGGTTAGGTGTAATTTATCATTTTAGAATTACGGCTGAAGAGGATGGACAACTAGCCTACAAAGAGCAAATTCCTAAGGACTCCTAGGGTGGCAAATTTCTCTAGGACAACTTTGTGATGATGAACCGGAGCTGATCCAACGACTTACCACATTTTAGTTGGTGATCATCGACAGCTTCAATGATGCAATTTGACTAAGAAAGTAGTAATGAATAACACAAGCAAAATCGTTTTTAAAAACTCACTGAAAATGAATGTGTTGGTCTGAGACCATACTATTTATATGTTGCAGATGTTAAGATAATTACAACACAACATAACACACGTAATTTGTTAGGGATTGAAATATCAGATTTAATTAGCTGCAAAACAAATGTTTTTTTTTAGTTTGTTATTTGTTGTTTGTTATGGAGGGGATTAAATTCTCTTTAAGCCAAGCAACACCCGTTTCAACCTAAGGCATAGGTTCCTAAGGTGGGCTGTGTCGCCCCCCAGTGAGCGCTGAAGCCTTCTAGGAGGGAAGGGGGAGAGACGATAGTGGGTTCAGAAGCATTTGGGGAGTTCAGGCAATTAGAGGTCGGTGCCATCTAGTATTTTTTACGATGTGGGGTAGCTAGCTCCACGCTCAACCCCCCTAGTCGCCTCTTACGACATGTGTGGTAGGTAACACTGGTTCTATTCTTTACAGCCTAATTTGGGCCCCGGTAACCACTCGGACGTGATGCTCGTCTTATCAATCAATCAATCAATCATGATTGTAAGTTTTGTATTGAAGTAAGTTCTCGATATAAACAAGTATGGCATTACAAAGACAATATGGATAAGTGTTTAAGACTTTATATTGCGTTCCGAAGATCGTGGATTCGAATCCAAATCATACCGTTCTATTCACGAGTGCATTTTTTCCAGAGATCCCTGGAATTGTTGCTGGAGCTGCGGAGATCGTGCTTTGTGCAGTTTTCTCGGAAGATGGCGTACTATTTCTGTGGAGAGGGGCCTAGTCATATGGGGCAAATCCCGATGCAATGAAGCCAATCCTTCGGCTTTAGACCTCTTTGCGACAAGTTCACAGAATCAAACCTTTTGAGGACATACTCTTCTGTGCGGTAATATATGGATTAGAATCATGGACAATTAATTGCAAGAAAGTTAAAGAAGACAATTAAATCTTTTATGATCATCTTCTTGTTTATCTTCCTCCAGTGTACTTCAGTGAAGTGTTTAATAGAATCAGACTTTTGTTTTGAGTATATTTCTTCTATGATATTATAAGATTAAACTTAGTGTCCATGAAGGATTCTGCACAAACTTGAGTTCGTACTGATGGCAGAATGCAAATCATTAGAGATGACAAGATAAACTTGAGAAGTCAGATCGTTTGATGGGAGACTAAATTTGGACCAGCCTCTTAAACTTGCATAACGGGACCCCCTATTAAACATATTTGCTACCGCAGACAACATTTATATGAAAATGGACATGAATAAATTATCTGTGGTTACAATAGTAAACAATGTTCTCAGACTGGGGAAGCTTCAAATCATCTTTCATTTTGCCCTGTCTGACGTTTAGACTCCGATCTGGTCCGAGTCCTTTGATTTCACAGCTGCACTAATTTACTAGTGTTTTTATACATATTTTTGAAATTTCTTTTCTGTTTGAAATACCAAAGATCATAATATTTTTCAAACGCTTGAGGAACCTCCGTGACTGCCTTCGAGGACCCCGAGGGTCCGTGGAATCAGCAGGAACCGCTGGATTAGACAAGAGATTTATAAAAAGATGTCTCCAGAGGCGGAATGTATGCTAGCGATAGTTGGAAAATGACTAACGATATAGAGAATAATTTGAATGTATTTGAAAATAGACGTCTGCGACAAATAGTGATCATAAAATGGGACGCATTCAGAAAAAGTAATTTAATCAGAGAAATATTAGGTCAACAACAGTTAACAACTATTTTAGGAAAGAGAAGATGGAGATATGTTGGGCATTCTCTGAAAGAAATGATCAACGAATCACAAAATAGACATTGAAGTTGGATGGTTCAAGAAGAAAGAACTCCATGGAGAAACCAATAAACAAACTTTACTGAGACATGCATGAGATATTCGACTCACAAAATAGGCATTGAAGGTGGATGGTTCAAGAAAGAAAGAACTCCATGGAGAAACCAATAAACAAACTTTACTGAGACATGCATGAGATATTCGACTCACTACCATAGAAATTCACGAGTTGCAGGATAGATCGGTTAAGAAAACAGCTTCGCATCAAGTAAGTAAAGCGAGAATACAATTGCCTTTGAGTAACCTGATGACTGGACTTATTTTCCGACTCCTCGTGAGCATAGACTTCAAAGTTGTTGCCACTCTCTCGGTTCAGTTTATGAAGGTTCCGATTGTGAGTACTCTTCAGTTTAAGCAGATATCGTTCCAGATCTGTTTATGGCTCTCTTTTTGGTTTTCCTGCGTTCCACTCAAGTGCTTGTTGTGACAATGATTGCTTCTAAGGATGCCAGACCCATCGCCATTTCTCATCTTGACTGTGCATCATGGTTTCTATCGGTTCTTATCCACGTCTGTGCTTGAACTTGTCATATCGTCTCAGTCAAGAATGTTAAGACATCTTCCAGGTCTGGCTCAACCTATCATATCGTTTCAGTCTAGAATCCGTTGAAAACATCTGCTTACACAGTGTCTTGAACTTGTCAATCGTCTCAGCATAAGAATCCTTGAAGACATCTGTTAAACAGGTCTGTTTGAGACTCTATCATATCGATCTCAGTCAAGAATCTGAAAACATCTGTAAAGGGCTGTGTTTGCAACTGTATATGTCTCAGCTAAGAATCCATGAAGACATCTGTAACACAGGTCTGTGCTTTCAACTCATATATCGTCTCAGTCTAAGAATCTGAAGACATCTGTAACACAGGTCTGTGTTTGCAAATTGTCATATCGTCTCAGTCTAAGAATTTCCCTTTAAGACATCTTAAACAGGTCTGTGCTTTGAACTCTGTCATATCGTCGCACTCAAAACATGAGACATCTGACAGGTCTGTGCTTGCAACTCTTTCATATCGTCTCAGTCAAGAATCCTTGAAGACATCCGATTAACACAGGTCTTTTTGGACAGCTGTATATCGTCTCAGTCTAAGAACTTGAGACATCTGTACACAGGTGTTGCGCAACTCTGTCATATCGTCTAGTCTAAGAACCGTTGAAGACATCGTTACCAGTTTTGCTTGCAACCTTCATATCGTCTCAGTCGAAATCTAAGACATCTTTGACACAGGGCGGCTTGACTCTGATATCGTCTCAGTCTAAAACCTTGAAAACATTGTACAGTTGTGCTTGCAACTTCATACGCTAGTCTAAGAATCCGGAAGACATCTGAAACAGTTGCCAACTCTTCATATGTCTCAGTCGAGAATCCTTGATATCTGTTACACAGGTCGTCTGAACTTCATATCGTCTCAGTCTGAACCTAAGACATCTGTTACACAGTCGATGCAACCTTCATATCGTCTCCAGTAGAATCGTTGAAGACATCTGAAAGTCTGCTTGCAACTCTTATACGTTCAGTCTAAGAACGTTGAAGAATCTATACACAGTCTGTGCTTTTGTCATATCGTTCGTCTAAGATGTTGAGACATCTGTTAACAGGTCTGTGCTGCAACTCGTCACATCGTCTCAGTCTAAGATCGTTGAAGACATCTAACAGGTCTGTTGCAACTCTTCATATCGTCTCAGTCTGATCCGTTGAAACATCTTTCCTGGTCTGTGCTTGCACTCTGTCATATCTCTCAGTCTAAGAATCCGTTGAGACTCGTACCAGGTCTGTTTGCAACTCCTTCATATCGTTAGTCTAAGTCTTGAGACTCGTTACACAGGTCTGTGCTTGCAACTCTTCATATGTCTCAGTCTAAGAATCCGTTGAAGACATCTGTTAACACAGTCTGTGCTTGCACCTTTCATATCGTCTCCAGTCTAGATCTTGAGACATCTGTACACAGGTCTGTGCTTGCAACTCTTTCATATCGTCTCAGTCTAAGAATCCGTTGAAGACATCTGTTAACAAAGGTCTGAATCTTATTTGTATTTAACTTGGTAACTCGCCACGTTTCCGAGCCATACAACAACACATATTTCACATTTGAACTGAATATCCTGATCTTTGTTTTCTTAGAGATGGCGTTTCAACAATGTGTGTAGGATAGCAAAGGCTTGACGGGCTTTCCTAATCATGGCATTAATGTCATATTGGATAACTTCTAAACCTTATAATTATGTTCAGTTTCCAACTAATGGTTATGACATTTAACAGATCTACTGTCCTGGGCATGGGTGTGTTTGCGAAAATGAGAGGACAGTCAGGCTTGCATCAACAGCATCGATTGTTGGGGAGTTGAAGATAGATAATAGGGATGTTCCTCTGTTTTTTCGCGACTCTCTGTTGGATGACACTAAAATAGATGTTGAATCGAACCAGCGATTTATGCAGTTTTGTTTGTTTGTTTGTTTGTTTAGTAGAGGAGTAAAGCCTCTTTAAGCCGAGGCACGCCCTTTTCAACCTAAGATGAACCTTTTATTGGTTATATCAGAGCGTGTAGGCCAACAAACATGAAAATAAGAATTAACTCCTTTCGGAAAATCCAATTATACACTAAGATTATTTAAGCAGTTTGAAGTTATCCATTACACAAGTAGAACTGGATGCCTAAGTGACAGAGTGACGATTGTATTTAATCAGCGAGCCATGGGAATCATCAGTATGCATACCCTTCAACATCTGTTGAGGGAGACTGAGCACCTATGGGTCTGCCCGGAATTTTAGTAACCAATAACCAATACCTAATTTGAATACAGTGAGTTTAGTTTTATTTTATTTTGTGCTAATACAAAAATTAATTACACGTGCGAACATTCCATCCAGTATTTTCTAAAGCAGCGGTTCCCAAACTTTACATTAATGGACCCCCTTTTAAAAACATTTTACTGCCGCTAACACCCAACAGTTTCTATATATGAAAATGGACATTAATTAATTATCTCTGTGTTACAATAGTAAACAATGTCTGCAATTTAATATTTAATAAACAGCAAAGAAAACATTAGCTATAATTAGGCTTAAAATTTATTTTTCTGTTTGAAATGTCAAAGATCATAATATTTCTTCAAGCGATTGAGGACCCCATGTAGTACCTCGGGATCTCTGAGGGTCCACGGACCCCAGTTTGGGAAACGCTGATCTAAAGTCGTTAGCTAAACATTCAATAAAAGAATATTTGTGAGATTACAATTTCATTAACAAACGTAAGTAAATGTGTAAAATAAAATGTGGATATAGATTAGTGGTGGAGGTTTATGTGGCTTAGCAGTAGATGTTTCTTACCTTCTGAAACTCGTATGTTTGAATCCTAAATGCGTCGTTCGCTTTACAATTATATCTATTTCTTTATGGCGATGTTATGGATTGCTGCCGGAGCTACTGAGTTTGTGCTTTGGGCAATATTTTTGGAGGTGGAGTATCATTTCTGCGAAGTAGGATCAAGTTATATGGTGAAGACCAAGTGCATTGAATTCAATCATTTACTTTTTCTTCTTTTTCGTCACTACCGGGTTGTTGTCCAGTGTCGTCACACTGCTACCGAGTTGTTGTCCAGTGTCGTCAAGCTGCTCGTTGTTGTCCGTGTCGTCACACTGCTACCGGTTGTTGTCCAGTGTCGTAGTTTCTGTTTGTCTTCTTCTTTTGCGTCACACTGTTACCGGGTTGTTGTCCATGTCGTAGTTTTCTGTTTTTGTCTTGCGCTATTCTAATGCTTGTGTGATTCCTATTTTTGCTCTATGATAGGATTCTGCTATGATATCTAACCATCTTTTTGTGGTCTGCCTCTCGCCTTTTCCTGATGTTCTATTGTACAAGATTCTGTATGCTGTGGAGTTTGGGTTTCTTTTCAGTGGCTAACCCACTTCATTCTTTGTTTCTCAATGTAATTCAAGTAAGGTTCTATGCCAACTTTCTTTCTTATGCTGATACTGGTGACACTGTGTTTTAACCTTAAGATCTTTTAAATTTAGGGTTATAATTCTAGCTTTTAAATCGAAAATAATGGGTTCATTATTGCATATCAGACATTTGCTAACATACACAGCTTACATGGGTAGAATGTGCTGGTCAATTAGATGTTCTTAGCAATGAGAGAACAGGCATGCTTGCATCAACTGCACCAGCTTGCATCAACTGCACCAGCTTGCAACTCAGACTGCACCAGCTTGCATCAACTGCACCAGCTTCAGCTTGTATCAATGCAAGCTTTATCACTCCATTGATGAAGAGTTGATGATGTATATGAAGAGCGTGTTTAGGTTTCTGAGAGACATGAAGCTGACTGTCCAGTTTGTGGTCCACAGTGAATTAGCGCTTGACCATTCATTGTAGAAGAAAGGGAATAAATGTAGACATTTTTCTAGTAGTATTGCAAGACTTGTCTTTGTTTTCATGTTAGTAATAATAGTATTGTGTTGGTATTCAATGTATTGCAAGACTTGTTTTGTTTTCATGTTAGTAAAATAGTATTGGTTGGTATTCAATGTATTGCAAACTGTCTGTTTTCATGATTAGTAATATGTATTGTTCTACTAATGTATTGCAGACATGTCGTTTTCATTTAGTATAATGATTTTTGGGATCAATGTATTGCAAGACTTGTTTTGTTTCATGTTAATGCTAATAGATTTGTTGGTATTCAATGTTCAAGACATGTCTGTTTCATGTTAGTTTAGTATTGTGTTGGTATTCAAGATTGAAGACTGTCTTTTCTGTCAGTAATAAGTATTTGTTGGGATTCATGATGCGCTTGTCTTGTTTCATGATAGTAACATATATTGTTGTATCATGAATGCAACTTCTTGTTTTATGTCGTAAATAGTATTGTGTTGGTATCAATGTATTCAAGACTTTTTTGTTTTCATGTTAGTGATAATAGTATTGTGTTGGTATCTAATATTGAGAATGTTGTTTTCATGTCAGTAATAATAGATGTCAGTTGGATTCAATTATTGCAAAACTTTTTTGTTTTCCATGTTATATTGTTGTGTTGGTATCAATGTATTGCAAACTATTTTCATTGTTTGTATCTTCCACTAGTTTGATTGAGTGATGATTGACGATTTATGGACCACATTGATCCTGGACAGGATGTGCTCGATTTATTACCGAGATCTCTCTTCTCGATCCGCTGACTATGAACCAAATTTATCATGGTGCTACCTGGTTTGGACGTCTCCAGCAGCTTTCGTGAAGCTCACAGGAAGATCTCAGCTGCAATGCACGAACTCCGTAGCACCAGCGAGGATCCCCGATGTAAATTTGAAGATAATGAAGATATTTTTGTAGGAATTTTATTTTTAAGAGTTTTGCGCGGGCTGAGGCTTTCCAACCTGATCTTCTCGATTTCAAACTGTCAATGGCTCATTTACATGTTCAACTTGAACATGGGACAAACGTTTATCGTCCATCTCCGATAGGACTAGGAACTGGATCTCACCTACAATGAGATCAGGGATCTCTGGAAAAATATCAGATGACTTCACGAAGAAGAGAACCTGGTACCTTTGGCACGAGAGACGAGCATGTAACCTCTACACCACAGAGACGAGCATCTAACCTCTACGCCACAGAGACGAGTATCTAACCTCTACGCCAGGTTTATTTATACAATTCTCTTGGATTTTAATGATGATCATACTAACTATTCAACAGTTGAGCATGCATTATCTTTGAGAGGGTCGCAATGGCCAAGTAGTTGAAATCGTTTCCTCGTCGCTCTGAAGATGGTCTTGAAGACATAATCTCCTCTCCAACACTTTTTAAAACGGATTAAGCATAGACCCTAACCAACTCTGTCAAGTCAGTCCTATCCCTAACTATCTCCCTGCAGCGCGTCTCCAGCTCTTTTATATTGTTGATCTCGCCTAAAATCTCCATGATCTAGCATCCCTCTTTCGCTGTCCCTGTGAGTTCCAGGAAAGAATCTTTCTTGTTAATCCCACTGCTTTTCTCAAAGTCTGTCATATCCAGAACCAGTGTCTTTTCTAATCCTTTGGTTCACTGGAACCTGTCTAGTTCTCTCCATAAGTTCCTCATTTGTGACTATCTTAGTCCCTCTATTCTGCGCAGACACACCAGTTGATGAATGTGTACATTTATGCTTTATTATTGTTTCGCATTGTTCTAACCCATCCTGAGAACTGCTTTAATTTGTAATTAAATCCTAGGATTGCATATTTTGGCAGATAGCGTATCATCTATGCCGACAGGGACGGGGGCATGTGGTGAAACCATGCAATGATTCAATCCTTAACTTATACACTTTTAGACCAGTATATTTTACTGAGTATATTGTAAGAGTGAGGCTCTGTGGCTAAGTGGTTACGCCCTTTGCCTTGTGAGTCGAAGGTCGTGGATTCGAATCCGGACCTCGCCGTTCTGTTCACGAGTGCAGTTTTTTCCAGAGACCCTAGGATTGTTGCTGGAGCTACGAAGTTCGTGTTTTGTGCAATACTTTCGACAGGTGGCGTGCCATTTCTGCGGAGAGGGCCGAGCAATATGGTGCAAACCAGGTGCAATGAAGTCAATCCTTCGGATAAAAACCCTTTATATTCTCCTGAGCATAAATTCGTTACATGCTTCGTATTTCCTTCCTCTGTTATCTCTTCTTCTTCTTCTTTGCGTTCGTTCTTTACGACCAATGTTAATCACTCTTGTGATATGTCTGATCTTTGCCAAGAACGTGTATACCTTGCACATTGGTTTCGTAGGCCCCTAAACGCATATATTTCTACAAGTTTAGGACACGTGCATCCGATTTCAGCCAAACCTCCTTAGTCGCCTCTTACGACATGCGTGGTAGGTAACAGTGGTTCTATTCTTTACACCCCAAATTTGGGCCCCGTAACCACTCGGGCTTCTGTGATCAACTTATCTCTCTCTCTTTTCTCTCTTATGTTCATTCCTTTATCATCATCTCTTTTGCTTGATGTTAATAAATCAAGATATTCAAAACTGTTGACACTTTTTAATTTCTCCAAATTGATAACATATATAGGCGAAACAGGAAAAACAAAATACTTTAACTCTTTCCACGCTTTACGCCGCACACTGCGCCACGGCGGAAGTCCGTTGTAGGCTATTAGCCGCACACTGAGCCATAGAGTTGCTTCCCTTATAAGAAGTCTTTCTAGTTTTACTTCTAGTGTTTTACTTATTCTCCTTTTCAACCTTGTTATTCTATTGGGTTGCCCAGTTTTCTTCAATTTAGTATATAATAATATATATATATGTTTATTTATTGACGAGTATTTGGGATCGGTTTGTTTTTCCTACCTCCCTCGAATTAACTGCTTAAAAATTGAGGAAATAACTCCTCGTCGAAAGAGCTAATTTATAAAAGGCAAAAAAAATAACAATACACAGCAACGTTTCGTCTAAAAGACCTTTATCAAGAACGGTATACATCAGAAGTGGATAAAATAACTTCTTATACGGCAGACTGTAGCCTTCGATAATATAAGCCCGCGGCTCAGGTAAAATTTATGAAATCAGACCACAACCGTGGCGTGAACTCGTATTTTAATAATGTCTTATAATAACTAATTCATTTTAAAAACAAAACAACATACTAACTCAAGATTATATTATGTTATAAATTAAATTTAACACAAAAGAATATCAGCATTATTAATATTTGACATAAAAACTCACCATGGGCTAGTAGAAGTGTGTAAAATTTCATTAAACCGAATAATGTTCTATCAAATGCTTATAAAAACACTCCCCCATTAACTTGCAATTTTGGTATTTCAATCTCAGCTAGTCAGCGTTTTGTTACCAGCGTCCAAGTGCAGATATGAGATATACAATTATACAATAAATTTCTAATAGCTCTAAAATATATTGAATGAAATGCTCATTTTATTGATTGTCTTTATTTTTACCACATTGAGAAATCAATTTTCTTTGCCACATTTCTATTTAACTGCCAAAATGAACTTCTCAATTCCTATTTTGTGATATTTATAATAGCATTGTATCGTCATGATATCCACGTTTCGGTAGTAATTTTTTGTGCATTTAAAGAAAGATCGATGTGCTCTTTGTGTCGCCGTTGTCTCTTGCACGCATCATGATATTTTCAGTGCATATATCAATAGATATGGAGACAGAATTCACGCTTGACTGACTCCATTGTAGAACAAATGAACCGGATGTATATTTTAAAGTGTTAATACATATAACAGCAGAAATCCTTGAGCGTTATTATATAAAATAGTGAGTGCTGGATAATGAGCAAAAATATTAAACATAAGGTCGAGATGGCATTCTAAAATAAAGGTTTTAAAAGATTCATGCAAATTTTCCTACCGAATGCGATAGAAAGTGAGGAGCTCTTAAAATAAGCAAAATGTGCATCTTTGAAGATGGTGGTGGTTTGCAAAATGTGCATCTCTGAAGATCATTAAAAGACAAAGATAGTGGTAGTTTGCAAAATGTGCATCTCTGAAGATCATTAAAAGACAAAGATAGTGGTAGTTTGGACAAGTATGTCGAACATCAGTAGGTACATTTCTCTTGGACTGTTCTTTACTGTTCAGCGGATGCCCGCGTGCCCAGCGTGTTCGTAGCGCGTTGGATTACGGGTGACTAGTCCTCTGTAAGTGAGTGTTCAACTCCGAGGACTGGCAGAAAAGCTACAGGTTCCCCAGATTTACGGTGTTCGTGGCACCGATCCGAAGGGTTACGATGTCCATGATACCGAGCCGAAGAGCTTTCAGCTCAAGTGCTTCTGGATCATAAAAAAAAAAAATGTACAGCGGATGAGAAGAGATAGGCTAGACGTCCATATGAAACTTGAAGAAAAATTGTGGAGAGTGCAAAGGTTAGGGTATGTCGTGGAACACAGTTCATAGAAAAGAGGCAGAACGACAGCAATGGAAATCGTTTATGGAAACCTTTTGTGCCAATCTTCTTCTTTTTTGCGTTTTCACTAGATTGGGATTTCGGATTCTCTAATAAAGGCAGTCGTCTGTCTCAGATTATCAGCCACACCATACATTTTGTCTTCTGCGTTTTCACTAGATTGGGATTTCGGATTCTCTAATAAAGGCAGCGTCTGTCTCAGATTATCAGCCACACCATACAGTTTGTCTTCTGCGTTCTCACTAGATTGGGATTTCGGATTCTCTAATAAAGCCAGCGTCTACTCAAAATTATCAGCCACGCCATACAGTTTGTCTTCTGCGTTCTCACTTGAGTGGGATTTCAGATTCTCTAATAAAGGCAGCCGTCTGTCTCAGATTATCATCCACGCCATACAGTTTGTCTTACTGTGCGTGTCTTCCTAGTGTGGGGATTTCTGGATTATTCTAATAATATGCTTCCCGTTTGCTCAGATTAACCCCCATACAGTTTGTCTTCTGCGTTCTCACTTGAGTGGGATTTCAGATTCTCTAATAAAGGCAGCCGTCTGTCTCAGATTATCAACCACGCCATACAGTTTGTCTTCTGCGTTCTCACTAGATTGGGATTTCGGATTCTCTAATAAAGCCAGCCGTCTGCCTCAGATTATCATCCACGCCATACAGTTTGTCTTCTGCGTTCTCACTAGCTAGATTGGGATTTCAGATTCTCTAATAAAGGCAGCCGTCTGCATCAGATTATCATCCACGCCATACAGTTTGTCTTGGACGCTAGTGTAAGTGGGCCACCTTTTCTTCACAAGTCTGCAGACTGGGTGCAGTTCTGTAGGATATAATTCCTATGATTTCTGCTTCCCTGTTTGTGCCAACCTCTTCCTGCAGTAAGTTTTGGCCACCCTCGTGATGGTAGGTCTGACATTCTTACTGCTGGCTAAATCTCCAAGGCAGATTGGCGACCGTAGAATCCGTTATCCAATTCCTCATTGTGAGGGTCGTTGCACCATGTTATGCGCCTTACGGCCTGGTGCATCCATTTTCTGCAAGCATTTGTTTCGGGTTAGCATTCCCTAGCGGACACGTGCATCCGATTTCAGCCAAACCTCTTATAGACGTCTCTTACGACATGCGTGGCAGGTAACAGTGGTTCTATTCGTTACACCCAAATTTGGGCCCTGGTAACCACTCGGGCATTGTGCCAATCTAGATACAAAAAGGAATGTATACGAGTCGTGGATCAGATGGATGCGAATCTTGAACTAGAACACAAACATTAAAGAACAAAATAGAAGCTTTTGAAACATTTGGGGCTACAGAAAAGTTCTTATAGAACATCCTGGACAGAGAGAGAAGAAACAAAGATATCCTATAAGATCTGCATATCAAGGAACAATGGCTCATAAATAACATCATGTCCCAGAAGATGAAATATTTTTGCCACATTAAAAGTCACAGTGGTTTGGGAGAGAACGGTAATGTAAGGCATGGTTCCTGGAGTACGGGACAGGGGACGACCAAGACGAAGGTGGCAGCAGGACATCAAATGCTTGAGATCTTACAAGTTTTTTTTTTTTTCAGGCGAGCTGTGGTGAAAGCAACGTTCCGCAAGGGACATGCTACTTCTTGACTCAATATTGACCTTATTTCAGGCGCTTTTTATATCTTGAATTTACTACATATTTACGACTTCTTCTTCTGGTATCGACAGTTGTTGACCTAGAATTTCGACCTTTGTCGGTACAACTTAAGTCAAATTGTATAACAAAAGCATTAGTAGCAAGAACTTAAGGGACTTTTCATTGATTTCCAAGCTAATTTTCCCGATAAAAAGAATAGAAAAAAGTTTTATTTTGGTATAAAATTATAAATTATGCCCAGGACAGTTATAACTAATTTACTGCTGTGTGCGTCCTGTCTCTTATGATGTTTAATTCCTTGAACTAAACTGCATTGCCAAATAGGATAAAAGACAACCAACTAACAAATCTGAATATGGTGCATGGCTATTGGATTGCGCTTTTATGCCCTTCCAGTTTATGGTGTATCTGGCGACAGACTGGAAATGAGGAAATTAACTAAGGTTGGATATTTTTAGATAATACAGCTAGCGGTGTCTTTATTCCGTATAGTCTTTAATACTTAGTATACAGTCGATTTGGTTAACAGTCAACGAAGTCTCCTGTCAGTACATTATTTAGTTAATAAAGTTTACAGTGGAGAAAGAGCTAAGGAAGAGGCACTGGCGATGGATAGAACCAGTGGCGGCTCGTCATTAAGGGCCAGTGGGGCTAGGCCCCACCAAAAATAATGTGTAACATGTATTTATTATTTTATAAATTAAATATAACCTAACCAAACCATGATATTTCCGAAAATTGTGTCTGGCCCCACCAACAAAAATGAGCACGAGCCGCCACTGAATAGGACACACATTGAGAAGACCGAATAGAAGCATAGCAAGACATGCACTGTTTTGGAAAACGCAGGGAAAGAGGTGTAGGCCTAGACTGACCTGGAGAAGAGAGCTGGAGGCTGATATTAAACGGATAGGTAAAACATAGAAATAACTGGAAGGGGAAGAGGGATAGCTGGAAGAAGTTTGTTGAAACCATATGTTCCGTTGGGAGTTTAAATGTGTAGATGAAGAAGTATACAGTCAATTTGGTTTAGAGTCAATGAAGTCTTCAGTCAATACATTATTTAGTTAACCATTTAGCTTCTAAAGACGTATATATACGTTTTCCCATTCACTTCAAAGACGCATTAACACGTCTGTTATTATCTCTCCTCTGTGGGCTAAAGACGCGTTAACACGTTATACATTGCTACTGTCACTGCTATAGGGGTACATTCCCGTTTGTGACCTAGAAACAAAGAGTAGATATTGTTAGCCCATCCTTCGGAAAGTATGTAGCAGCGAAAGGGTTAATACAGTTTCCAGTTACGTAGCGTTTAGTCTGTCATTTCGTCTGTCAGTAATGTCTTCAGTCAGTCCTCTGCTTCTTATTCTTCTTCAAACGCTCCATATCGAACACTTGTTAAAACACTCTGTGTAATTTGTATGTGATCGAAGCCTAAGAGCGATTGTACGTTGTGCCAGTTATGCGCCTACAAGTAGACCAGCACATCCGATTTCTGCGACGCTTTTTATTTACTAGGGTAGCTCACCTAGGCCCCTACCTCGATCGTCTCTTACGACACGCCTTGTAGGTCGCAGTGTTACTATTCTTTGCTCCCTTGTGAGCCCCGGCAACACACATGCGGTTCAGTCAGTCAATTCTCCAATCAGTCAATTCTCCAATCAGTCAATTCTCCAATCAGTCAACTCTCCAATCAGTCAATTCTCCAATCAATCAATTCTCCTATCAGTAAATTATCTAATCAGTCAACTCTCCAATCAGTCAACTCTCCAATCAGTCAATTCTCCAGTACCTCAACTCTCCAATCAGTCAACTCTCCAATCAATAATAATTGTTTATTCAGTTGTTTCATATTTTTTAATTCTAATAATATTTATTTTTATTCAGCTGAAGTCTTACTTATTTATATATTTTGAAATGATCTATTAATTCCATTGAGAGTCTTTGTTGTTAAATCATTAAGTCTTTGTCTTGCGTTTCGAAGGTCACGGGTTCAAATCTGGACGGCGCCGTTCAGTTCACGAGTACATTTTTTCCAGAGACCACTATGAGTATTTGCCGCGGTAGGGTACTTGTTAGTGAACTCGCTTCTCAAGGCTAGTGGTCTGGGTTCAACTCCCGCAGTGCGCGTGGAATTTTCCCGACCGCGACGGCTCTCAGGTCGACCCAGCCTCAACTGGGTACCAGACATGCTCTGGGAAAGTATAGGCGGCCGGCGTGATGCTGACCACATCACCCATCGTGTGCCGACGGTCAATGAAAAATACAGGCCTAACACTGTATTGCCCTATATACCACGAGGTATGAAAGGGTTCCTTTACTTTACTATGAGTATTTGACAGAGTTACCGAGTTTGTGTATTTGCAATACCCTAGGCAGGTAGAATACACTTTCTGTATACAGGGACTGAGCATATGGCTTAAAACCCTGTGCAATTAAGTAAATTTTTCGTTCTTAAAACATATTGACCAATTATTAATACAATACCCTTTTTACATACTTACTTACTTTTCCTCTCTGCTCCTCGTGGAGCATGGGGTCGCAACTGTTGTTCGCCACTTTCCCGACCTCTGGTTGTTGTCTTTATGGTCTCCCAGGATAGTCGAGCATCCTTCGTCTCCATGTCTGTTTACTACGCTTTCTTTTCCGTTTTCCGTGCTGGTCCCACTCAAGTGTTTGTCTACTGACATCCGACTGTGTCTTCCGTAGGGTATGCCCCACCCATCGCTATTGTCTCTTCTTAACATGGGTCAACATGGTTTCATATTCTGTTCTTATCTATGTGTATGTGTATTTAAGGTTATTTATTTCAATTAATTCGTTTCTATACAAAATTAGCACATTTATTGTAACATTCTTCATATTTTTTTATCTTTACCTGTCTTTTTTTTAATTCTACAGTTATTGTATAATTATTCTCAGTGGCAGCTCTTGATCATTTTGTTGGTGGGGCCAAACGATATTTTCGGAAAAAACATGATTTTGGTTAGGATATATTTTAATGTATAAAGTAATAAATACTAGTTACGTCTTATTTTTGGTGGAGCCCGGCCCCACTGGCCCTTAATAACGAGCCGTCACTGATTATTCTTATAATTTAATTGTTAAATGTATCTTATTTCAGTTTTTGTTTCAATTTTCTGCATCTTTTAATCAATTTTTCTATTGCAAGTAGATGTCTGTAGATTTTTTCTTTCTCTAGCTGTTTCGGCTTTCTCTTTTAAATGTATATTTCTCTAGCCCACGTATTTATTTACTGTTATTGGTTACAAAACTAACGTCCTTGCACTCCGGGCAGACACATAAGTGCTCAGTATCCCCCAACAGATATCGAAGAGTATGTATACTTATGGTTCCCGTGGCTCGCTGATTAAACACACTCCTCACTTTGCCCCTCAGGTATCCAGTTCTACCTTTACAACGGTAACTCCAAACTGCTTAAATCGATGGATCGATTCAATATCTATTTTAGTGTCCTCATCCAACAAGCTGTCGTGAAGCGATTGTATGTGATCCGAGCCTAAGAGAAATTGTACGTTGTGTCAGTTATGCGCCTACACGTAGGCAATGATATCCGATTTCTGCGTCACTTTTTATTTACTAGGTAGTTTCCTAGATCCCTACCTCATCGCCTCTTACGACATGCCTTGTACGTCGCAGTATTACTATTCTTTGCTTCCCCGTGGGCCTCACACACACGAGCAGTTTTCCTCAAATGTTTCTCTCATATTTTCATTCATATTTTTCTATCACTAGATTTTGTTTTAAAATTGTCTTCTCAGAGTTTCTCTTATTTTTCTTGTCATAACTGTATTCAAAGTTCTATCTTATATTTCTGCATATCTTGGTTACTCCCAACTTTCGTTAATGAAATCCAGTTACTATTATTTCCTGGTACGCCCCTGATGAAAAGGGATGTTTATAGTATTTATATATGCATATTCTCTTTCATGAAGTCTCAATGTGCACAGGCTACTGAAGATGTGTACTGGGAGATACGCCTCAACATATGGTTGACTACTAATTACAGGAAACACATAGTAAAATTGACTGCGTCTTCCACCCTTATATTATTGTTGATTTATTTGTTTGTAATGTAGGAGGATAAAATCCTCTTTGAACCGAGGCACGCCTCTCTAAACCTGAGGGCGAGCCTGGTTTTTTGTTTTATATTAGAGCGTGTAGGCCAACTTTTTCTTCTTTTTGTCAGCACACATCGTTACCAGGTTGTTAACCCTGTGTTTGCCTGTCTGCCCAGCGTGTTCGTAGCGCGTTCGACTACAAGTGACTAGCCCTCTGTGTGTGCGGGTTCAATTCCGTGGATGGCAGAAAAAGCCACAGATTCCCCAGATTTACGGTGTTTGTGGCACTGAACCGAAGGGTTACGATGTCCATGGTACCGAGCCGAAGAGCTGAAAGCTCAAGTGCTTCTGGATCGAAAAAACCAAAAAAACCTGTGTTTTGGTCTTTTTAAGTATTTATCTTACGCTTCTCTGGTGACTTGTGTGATGGTTTTCTTAGTCCCCTGGCAGAATTCAACTACGTTATCTATCCACCTTTTCCTCGGTCTTCCTCTCGTCTTCCTTCCTGAAATTCTGTTGTGGAAAGCTTCATAGCAGTTTGGTCTGTTGCATTCTTACTAAGTAGCCAAACCACTTCATTCTCTGTTTCGCTATATAATTCAAGCCCGGTCTTGTTCCAACCTTTTCTCTGATGCTGGTATTCGTTACTCTATCGATTCTTGTGATGTTGGTGACTTTGCGGATACATCTCATTTCGCTTGTTGCTATTTTCTGTGTATGCGTCTTATTCATTGTCCATGTTTGACATTGGTAACATAGAATGGGTTTGTAGACCAACAAACATGAAAAATTAGAATTAACTCCTTTCTAAGAATCCAAATTATTGATTGTTTATTTGTTTTATTATGTAGTTGATTAAAGTCTATTTAAGATGAGTCACGCTCTTACACCCTGGGATGAATCTTGGTTTTGGTTATATAAAAGCGTGTAGACCAATAAACAAGAAAAAAATATATTTTAAAATTATTATTTGTTTATAATTGGGCTATACCCGGAAGAGCCAAATCTGGTGGATCCAGTACGAGTGAACATTTAAAACTCCGAGCGTCATCAATCTTTCGAATGAGAGTGCTCGGAGTTTGTTTAAAGGGATCTTTATTCTGTCATTTGGCGTTTAATGAAGGCTCCCACTCTATGGCCGTGATCAAGTGGTCACTAAATTTAATTTAAACCAAAAGGCCGAAAAATAGGAACTAGCTGGGTTTTGTTTTGTTTTAATAAGTATTTTTTTCAATGAACTCCTTTCGGAGAATCCGCGTTATAATATTTTTTTTATATAATTGTTGTTATTTGTTCTTTGATTTTGCTTAAGTCAGAGATGGTAAGTTTTGTTTTGGTTACTTTATTGAGTTTCACAAAATCAAAACATGGAACCATAATCTAGTCAATGTGCGTCTACAGACAATTTTTCATGAAGAGTGAGGGGAAACAACAGCAGAATTTAGGAGGAAATCTGGTACATCAGTTTAAGCGGAGATCGCGAGAGAGAGAGAAGAGAGGAAAAGGGTAAAGTAATCTAGTCAATGGGCGTCTACAGATAATTTTCCAGGAAGGGTGATGGAAAGAGGGTATAGTAAATAGAAAACATTATAGTTTGTAGTTTACTCAGCGGAAATGGTGAATACCAGATTCAGAGAATAATCTACCTTGAAACAAGACCACCTCCTTGTTGCTGGGGCTTACAAGGGGAGCACATAATAGCAACATTGTGACGTATGAGGCATGTTGTAAGAGGTGACTGATGTAGAGGCCTAGGAAACTACACTAAGAAAAAAATGCGTTAATCAACATCCAACTGGCGTGTTGGGATGCTTGACGCTGCTGAATTTGTTACGGTAGAGATCTGAGCACATATGGACGTGTCCGAAGAGCTATGATGATAGTCCTCATATAACTGCTAACTGATTAAAAAAAACGTTGCAGAAATCGGATTTGCTGGCCTACTTATAAGCGCATAACTGGGACAACGTGTAATCGCTCTTAGGCTCATATCACATACAAATCACAAATAGTGATTTATATTGAACGTTCGAAGAAGAAGAAGAAGAAACAAATCCAGTCCCTTTCAATAGTAATTATTATTTATTGGTTACTGAATCGACGTCATGTCACTTAAGGCTGATCCATAGGTGCACAACCTCTCCCAGCATATGTCGATGGGTATTCATCTCAGGAATTCATTTCAAACTTATGAAGTTCTAAAATATCAGATTTGTTCCTGAAGCTTTGCATATTTTATTACTTATTGAATAGCTTGTCCTGATCAGAACGTTACCACTCAAACAGTTCTTCTGACTTTCATTCTCATAAGAATTTCGACATTTCTCACTCCTCTCTCTCTTTCTCTCTCTCCCCTCAGTCCCACTTCCGCTGCCGTTATGCTCAAATAATCAGTCACATCCTGAATCCATCTTCTCTGCGTCTTCCTCTTCTCCCCTTTACGGGAATGCATCCTTCCATAATGGATTTTTTTTCAACCCTTCATCTCTTTTTATTTGCGTAAAATACCTAATTTTTTCACATTTTAATTTGCAGAAACAACCTGTTTTGACTGAAATTCTTCAGGATAGATCTAATTATTGTCTTCTCTGTCTATGATATTATAGTCAACCACTAGTAACATAGGACCGCATGCGCAATAATGTATGGATATACAGCTTCGCCAGGGTTAGTGAGCTGGCACTTATCAAGACCTTACCCCACCTCCAAGTGGTGGCCCTGGTAACAGACAAATGTCTGGCAAAGCGGGTAGGGATCGAAGGAGAGCTACTTGGAATTGGTAGAAGGGTAGATACATACATATGTGATATGATTGCAATATAGACGATGAGAATCTCAGCACATGCGCCTACACGTCTCTCCTGTCCAATAATTAGTCAGTGATGATTCCTCATATAAATCAGAAGCCCTTGTGGTTATCGGGGCCCAAGTTTGGGGTAAATAATAGAACCACTAATGCCTACCACATGTCATATATGTCGAAAGTGGAGGTTTTGCGTGGGGTTAGCTACCCCACCCAGTAAAAAACCTTGAGAAGAAATGTCTGGTCAACCACAAGTAACAACTTTTATAAGAAGTAGAAGATGGAGATATGTTGGGGCATACCTTGAGAAGAAATGTCTGGTCAACCACAAGTAACAACTTTTATAAGAAGGAGAAGATGGAGATATGTTGGGCATACCTTGAGAAGAAATGTCTGGTCAACCACAAGTAACAACTTTTATAAGAAGGAGAAGATGGAGATATGTTGGGCATACCTTGAGAAGAAATGTCTGGTCAACCACAAGTAACAACTTTTATAAGAAGGAGAAGATGGAGATATGTTGGGGCATACCTTGAGAAGAAATGTCTGGTCAACCACAAGTAACAACTTTTATAAGAAGGAGAAGATGGAGATATGTTGGGGCATACCTTGAGAAGAAATGTCTGGTCAACCACAAGTAACAACTTTTATAAGAAGGAGAAGATGGAGATATGTTGGGGCATACCTTGAGAAGAAATGTCTGGTCAACCACAAGTAACAACTTTTATAAGAAGGAGAAGATGGAGATATGTTGGGGCATACCTTGAGAAGGAATGTCTGGTCAACCACTAGTAACAACTTTTATAAGAAGTAGAAGATGGAGATATGTTGGGCACACCTTGAGAAGAAATGTCTGGTCAAGCACTAGTAACAACTGTTATAAGAAGGAGAAGATGGAGATATGTTGGGGCATACCTTGAGAAGAAATGTCAGATCAACTACTAGTAACAACTGTTATAAGAAGGAGAAGATGGAGATATGTTGGGACATACCTTGAGAAGAAATGTCAGATCAACCACTAGTAACAACTGTTATAAGAAGGAGAAGATGGAGATATGTTGGGCATACCTTGAGAAGAAATGTCAGATCAACTACTAGTAACAACTGTTATAAGAAGGAGAAGATGGAGATATGTTGGGACATACCTTGAGAAGAAATGTCAGATCAACCACTAGTAACAACTGTTATAAGAAGGAGAAGATGGAGATATGTTGGGCATACCTTGAGAAGAAATGTCAGATCAACCACTAGTAACAACTGTTATAAGAAATAGAAGATGGAGATATGTTGGGGCATACCTTGAGAAGAAATGTCTGGTCAACCACAAGTAACAACTTTTATAAGAAGGAGAAGATGGAGATATGTTGGACACACCTTGAGAAGAAATGTCAGATCAACCACTAGTAACAACTGTTATAAGAAGGAGAAGATGGAGATATGTTGGACACACCTTGAGAAGAAATGTCTGGTCAACCACTAGTAACAACTGTTATAAGAAGGAGAAGATGGAGATATGTTGGACACACCTTTGAGAAGAAATGATCAAATAATATCAAAGTAAGCTTTGCAGTGGGAGGTAAAACATTCAAGAAAGAGAAGACGACCTAGGGAGACTCTGAAACGAACTTTGCTGAGAGAGACAAGAAATATCGGTCTCAGTTCCATGGATCAGATTGAGCGAGTTTCCCAGGATAAAGAGGTATGGAAAAATTACTTGCAGCCCCTATGAAAACGTATAACGGTACGAGAGGAATTATTATAAAACTACTACTAGTATTTTGATGGAGAGGCTGAAAAAAGCCGTCGACGCAAGGCTAAGAAAATAACATGCTGGCTTTCGTCCACATCGTTCTTGTACCGATCATATCTTCACGCTGAGATACATTATAGAAGAATCAATTGAATTCCAGTCACCACTAGTGATAAATTTTATAGACTTTCAGAAAGCGTTTGATAGT
Organism: Arion vulgaris; assembly: GCA_020796225.1. Lineage (NCBI taxonomy): Eukaryota > Metazoa > Mollusca > Gastropoda > Stylommatophora > Arionidae > Arion > Arion vulgaris. The sequence goes on from CM036764.1 coordinate 49,251,765, forward strand.
CTTCATCGTTCTACTCTCTGGGAGATTCTTAAGACCTACGGCTTTCAGGAAAAGTACATCAATATTATAAAGCCTTCTATTCTGAAGCATCCTGCTGTGTAAGAACAGATGCAGGAAACTCAGACTGGTTCACAGTCAATTCTGGTGGGAAGCAGGGCTGCGTTATGTCACCTATGCTTTTGGGATAGCTATAGACTGGATCATGCGCAAATGCACCAAGATGATCAACTAGGCATCAAATGGCTTAAAACAGCAGACTATTTGATCTTGACTTTGCCGATGACGTGGCCATATTGAATTCAACCACACAAGCAACCCACAAACTAACGAGCAATCTTTGCACACTTGCAGAACAGGTTGGTCTCAGATTAATTCTGCCAAGACCAAAATTATGAACCTCACAAACTCGACAGACAACATCGTAATAAATGGCCAAACACTGGAGAATGTTGAACATTTTACATATTTGGGTAGTAAAGTGTCAAACAACGGAGACACGATGAAAGAAATAAACTCTCGTATTGCTATAGCAGCTAGTGCCTTCACTAAATTAACGAATATCTGGCAATCTCAAGACCTTAGTATATGCACAAAAGTTAAATTATTTAGGTCATGTGTGATTCCTGTACTGACCTACGGTTGTGAAAGTTGAAATCAACAAAGAAAATTGATAAGAAACTGGACAGCTTTGAGAATAAATGTCTACGAAAATTATTAAAAGTAAAATGGAGTGATTTCGTTTCTAACAACACAGTGAGAGATATACCACACCAACAACCCGTATCAAATATTATAAGGAAACGAAGGTGGAAATATTTAGGTCATGTTCTTAGATCAGACGAAAAGAGACTAAATCAACAAGTCCTTATGTGGTCACCAGTTGGGAAAAGAAAACGTGGAAGACCAAAGACCACTCTTCGAAGAACCATCCAACAAGAAAGTAAACTATTGGGATGCAAAACCATACAAGATCTCCAACTGCTAGCAACGAACCGTATCACATGGAGATCTAAAACCTCTGCCCTATGTGCCCTTTGGCAGAAAGAAACAAACTAACTAAATACTAGAAGGTATAGTTATAAATATATATTCTAAACGATGAAAACATTTACAAGCAGTAATAAATGCAAGTTAAAATTTAGTTCGCGACCTATTCTATTTTAACACTTTTACAAATATTGTCAGAAACACGAAAACACCCACAGATTTGATATAGGTCATAGATTCCCAAACTTTTTCTGTCCACCGTCCACTTTGCGCAACATAAACTTTGTATCACCCTCGACATTATAACAGTTCACCAACCCCCTCCACATTATAACAGTTCACCAACGCCCCCTCCACATATATACATGCTCTATTTTCTCTTTGACATAGATAATTGATATATATTTCTGTAATACATGACAATTTTCAAATGAGTATATATGCATGAAATAAAAAAATTATTTTTAGAAAGGATTGTGTAAGACGGATTAAAATGCAGAATTCAAATTTTAAATGATTTTTCAATTGCAAAATCACGAAAATAATTTATTTTAAAATATTTATTATTAATTTCTTCTTTAAGGAGCCACCGACCCTAATCGCCTGAACACCCCCCAAATTCTTCTGAACCCACTATCGCACCCTAGAGCGCTTCAGCGCCCCTGGGAGCAGTACCGCCCACTTTGGAAACTCTAATATAGGTCTTGTCTATTTCTGAACAACTGAATGAAGCAGATCGTGACTGTGTATTTTAGGTATGCCAGGTTTGTAACGCCAAAGTCTGTAGCCACTCATAGGCATTCGAATAACAAGATCGTAGATAATTTTAAATGAATCATTCAAGTTCCATGACTGCCAGCGTAGGCGATCATGTCTCTCCACAACTCTCTCTTTGATGCAGTTAATAAGTTCTGTCGATCTTTTGTCGAACCATGATGTCAGACCATCTAACATCTTCTTCATTTGTCTTCCACTATCTCTCCTTCCTTGAATTTTACCCGTTTTCACCAAATGTTCTAAACCTTCTTTTCGTATTGTATGCCCGAAAACTGTGATTGTCTGATTAATATTCTTTTGATACGGTTTCTTTGTGTGCAGGCCTGTTTTAAAACCTCAACATTCGCCCGTGTGTTGCCGGAGCCCGATAGGGGTATTCGCCCGTGTGTTGCCGGAGCCCGATAGGGGTATTCGCCCGTGTTGCCTGGCTATAGGTATTCGCCCGTGTGTTGCCGGAGCCCTAGGGTATTCGCCGTGTGTTGCCTGAGCCCTAGGGTATTCGCCCGTGTGTTGCCGGAGCCTATAGAGGTATTCGCCCGTGTGTTGCCGGAGCCCTATAGGGGTATTCGCCCGTGTGTTGCCGGAGCCCTATAGAGTATTCGCCGTGTGTTGCCGGAGCCTATAGGTATTCGCCCGTGTGTTGCCGGAGCCTATAGAGTATTCGCCTGTGTTGCCGGAGCCTAGAGTATTCGCCCGTGTGTTGTCGGAGCCGATAGGAGTATAAATAATAGTAACACTGCGACCTACAAGACTCAGGACAAGTGATGGCCTACGTAAGAGGCGAATACGGCAGGGCTCATGGCAAGCTACCCTAGTAAATAAAAGCATCGCAGAAATCGGATGTGCTGGCCTACTTGTAGGCGCATAACTTAACACAACGTGCAACCGCTCTTAGACTCAGATCACATACACATCACACTGAGTGGTTTAACAATTGATCGATATGGAGCGTTGGAAAATGAAGACATCTCCAGTTATGAATATTCCGTATTTCTGAAGTAAATTCCTATCCAATTATTGTGACATAAACACACATTACACATGTTTTGTGTCCAGCTAAAACTTTCTTGCTCAATATAAACTTCAATTACTTAACTTCTACTGCACACACAATTTACAATCATTCTTCTAACAAACTTAATTTTTCTTCCTCCAGACCAATCTCAATTACTTAAACCAATAGTTCTCAAATTATGCATTATCACTGACCTCTTTTAAATACATTTTGCTACCGCTGACCCAAAAAGTTTCTATATATGAAAATGATCACATATATATGAGACTGCAGTAAAACTATTTGATTGCGAAACACGTAATCACAAAGTGTGTAATTTCATACGTCCATATGTAATTGTGTTTTTTAAATTGTCACTTTTGTTGTTCGTTTGCTTGATAAAAGGCTTGTTGGTTGAAACGTTGCTGTATATTGTCATTGTTTTTGTAATTTGTAAAACTACAGTACTTTGTGATTACGTGTTTTTATATCTGAAAATGTCATCAATGCGGTACGATCTCATTAATGTGACGTGGACAAGTCTCAGACAGTGCACAAATTCAAGAATGGTTTGAACATGTCAGACAGTGTCGTCTTCGTGGTAGAGAGAGAAGATATACTAATCAAATTATCATGGTACGGTGAGCAAATGGACTTTGGGATGGCTGCTGCAGTGGAGGACAGAATACGAATGGGAATGCCCAATGTGCCATGACGTCGATCTCATAACATAACATATCTGAAAATGGGTAGGAATGAATTATCCATGTGCTACAATAGTTAACAATGTTCTCGTGATGTGGGAAACTTCAACTGATTTTTCATTTTGTCATGTCAGAGATTTATACTTCATTCTAAAAGAGAACTTGCAGCTTTCGAACAGGCAGAAATTCACTTGCAAGGGATTCCATCTCACTGTGGCATTGCAGGCAATGAGAGTGCCGACGTCTTAGCTAAGAAGAGCAGTGCCAAAGAGCAAATTTACCAACACCTGTCTCTTCAGGAGGTCAAAACCCTCATACAGAGAAAATTCGCAGTAGACTGGAAGATAAACACTGGATATGATTCTGAAAAGATTTCCTCAAAGACCTAAGCAGAACAGACCAGGTCATTATATTTCTATAAGGACGAGCACTGCAGACTCATCAACCCGTTATATAGACTAGGAATAAGTCAAACAGCTCTCTGTCAGTGTCAGCAGGCGAACAAACACCGGGCATATCCTGCAAGACTGTCCTCTCCTGAGGGAGCTGAGAAGCGTCATGTGGCCACACCCAGTCGACCTGAAAACTAAGCTTTGGAGAAACCTGACAGACCTGAAGCTGACTGCCGATTTTGTGGTCCACAGTAAACTAAGCGACGAACAGCGATCGGTGAAGAAGAAGACTCGGTCTGGTCCGGGTGCTTGATTTCGCAGCAGAACTTGTTTACCGCTGTTTTTATACATGTTTTTTAAATTTTGTTTCTGGTTGAAATGTCAAAATCATAAAATTTCTTCAAGCGCTTGAGGGACCCTGTGAGTACCTCGGGACACCAGTTTGGGAAACGCTGACGTAACCAGCAACCAATTCTCAATAAGTACCATCTCTAAAACAACATAGAAAAAATTCATAGAATCTGAGTTTTAAGAAAGGCGCCAGGCAGGATTAAACGCACGCCAGATAGGCATCACCATGTTAAGACAAAACATCCCAGCCTTTAATCGGCCTTAGCTACTTTCATAGGGGAGACACAAGAACGCTCCGCGCTTTTCAAAGAAGCTCTTAAGACTGGTTTAGCACGTATTGAAATGTTTTTTAAAGTTAGTAAATCTGCGCTGTTGGTTTTATTTTACAACCATGTCTGACACTGAAAAAGAGATTTTTGTTAACTTTCATTATGATCAGTTTTACGTTGCGAATCTTAAAAAGATTGCTTTTTTTGCAGTATTGTTATATTAGCATATACAATGTCGCCGGGGCGGTCGGGATCGATTTAAGAAGCCATAAGCGAAGAGCCTCTTTGGGAAGGGAAGGGAAAATTGTTAGGAAAAAATAGCTATATTTTCTTTGTTAGGATAAATGAAGTCAAAAATATGACAAAATATGGGTTTAAAAATGCAATTTAATAAAATTACATAAATGTGAGGGATATGTCAGTATAAAGGTTAGAGCATTAGCTGCTTAGGTCCGGGCTCATTTTCACAGGAGAAATTTAAATTTTTAAATTTAATATGGCGTTCTCAGGTCGACCCAGCCTCAATTGGGTACTGGGAAATAAATGCGGGCGGAGTGATGTTGACCACATCACTCACTGTTGGATGACATCACTCACTGTTGTATGTCATCACTCACTGTTGTATGACATCACTCACTGTTGGATAACATCACTCACTGTTGGATGACATCACTCACTGTTGGATGACATCACTCACTGTTGGATAACATCACTCACTGTTGGATAACATCACTCACTGTTGGATGACATCACTCACTATTGGATAACATCACTCACTGTTGGATAACATCACTCACTGTTGGATAACATCACTCACTGTTGGATACCATCACTCACTGTTGGACAACATCACTCACTGTTGGACAACATCACTCACTGTTGGACGACATCACTCACTGTTGGATGACATCACTCACTGTTGGATAACATCACTCACTGTTGGATAACATCACTCACTGTTGGACAACATGACTCACTGTTGGATAACATCACTCACTGTTGGACAACATCACTCACTGTTGGATAACATCACTCACTGTTGGATAACATCACTCACTGTTGGACAACATCACTCACTGTTGGACAACATGACTCACTGTTGGATAACATGACTCACTGTTGGATAACATGACTCACTGTTGGATAACATCACTCACTGTTGGATAACATGACTCACTGTTGGATAACATCACTCACTGTTGGATAACATCACTCACTGTTGGACAACATGACTCACTGTTGGATAACATGACTCACTGTTGGATAAATTGAAGGATGTTTAATAAAATACAATAATGAGACTGATTAGCGTAAGGCGTTAACGTTTCCTATCGACTTGACACAGAGTGTTTGCGTTCAATCCCACATTTGACGTTTCACACGAGAGGAAAGGAACTGCCCGTCCTTCCTCCTGTACAGTATTGTATAGAAATGGGAAGTTACAGGCATGACATACTTTAAGGTCTAAAAAGGCTACTAGAATTGATTTTTTTTGGATTACAAGGAGGAAAGGGTGAGTTGTTAAACAGTTAGCCTTGCTTCTAAAGGTCGAGGGTTCGAATCCCTAACGCGTTGTAGATTCAGGAGCGAATATTTTTTCAGAAGATCCCTTAAGATTATTGTTGGATCACAACATAAATATATTAAAGAGAAAATACGCAGACTGGTTGTCGGACTCGAAGGGAAACTGTGGTCTCAGAGAACACAATACGCAGACTGGTTGTCGACTCGAAACGGAAACTGTGGTCTCAGAGAACAAATACGCAGACTGGTTGTCAGACTCGAAGCGGGAAACTGTGGTCTCAGAGAACACAATACGCAGACCGGTTGTCAGATTGAAGCGGGAAACTGTGGTCTCAGAGAACACAATACGCAGACTGGTTGTCAGACTCGAAGCGGGAAACTGTGGTCTCAGAGAACACAATACGCAGACTGGTTGTCAGACTCGAAGCGGGAAACTGTGGTCTCAGAGAACACCTCTATAGAGTGATCTCAGGAACTCGGCTGCATGTACATGTGGAGGAAGAAATCAATACCAGAGCACATCCTGCAAGAATGCCCCAGTTTGAGCTGTGAGAGAATGGACATCTGGCTAACAGGAGCAACCATTAGAGCAACTTGGATACCCGTGAAACCTCAAACGCATCGACCTGTTTATGGCACATACCAGTGTACATAGCGAAGTTGATCGCAGAAAAGATTGTTGAGATACCAAATGCGCAATATTCTGGCTGGTGTGAATTCGCGTGATCAAATTCAATCTTGGAACCGCAGGTAGGAAGGGAAGAAGAACATGTTACCTGCACATGCAGAGGCCTAGAGTTTGAGCTGAAATCGAGCATGCACAGAGCAAAGTTGAGTCTATGAGTAGCCTGAAACCAATGCAGCATCACTTCTTGGCAAGTCAAATATCACAAAGAGTGATTAAATGTCGAAAATCGACGCAAGAGAGAAAAAATCTTGGAACATGTACAATGAATGACGAGACAGAGGAAGACAGAGAGAGAAAATTGTGGATAGCCTGACTTCATGGCACGAAAGACCGCCAACATCTGAGACGATAGCAAATACCAGAGACAGAGAATTGGGAGATTCATGATCGCCTACGCCAGCTAGCACGGCACCTGATGATGATGATGCAATAAAAATCAGTCCTTTATTTTTAGGCCTCTGTAGTCATTTACACTGCAAATAGAAAAGATTTATATAACAAAGAAGTTAAGACATGTTACTGTTGCTCTGAAGGTTGTGATGAGTCTATAGTGTTGAAGTTAAGTGCTTGTCTTTCGTGGTACCAAATTCGCTCCGTCGTGAAGCAATCTGGATATTTTTCCAAAGATCCTGATCCAGTGTAGGTGCGATCGAGTTCCTAGTCTATCGGAGACGGACAATAAAACGTAGGTCCCGTGATCTATTTGATCATGTAAACAACAGTTATCAGTTCAAAATAAGAAAGGCAGGCTGGAATTTGTTAGAGAAATATTTAAAATAAAAATCCTGCCACAATAGCTTCAAAATTACATCGAGGACCGGCCCCGGTGTTATGGAGTTCGTGTACTGCAGCTGAGATCTGCATGTACAAGAAATATATCGGAGAACACATGGTTAGTCACCAAAGTGCACTGATGATGGTCCTATGAATCAATCAATCAATCTGAAGGTTGTGGGGTTTCGAGTCAGTACAAGATCCCTAGGATTGTTGCTCTAGCTACGGAGTTCGTGCTTTGTTCAACACTCATGGTAGATGGCATAGAATTTTAAGATAGTAAATTATGATTGTATGACATTTTAGTTTAATGTTTTGTTTTGAATGTATTTCACTCTGTGACCGCCTCTGAAGTCGGAAATGCTCGCCTGAATGGCGAGGTGCACTGATGAAAGGAAAGCAAGCTATCACGTAAACATCAGTCAGAAGTGTCATACTAGATGCTCTGACTACACATGAATTCATAGTGGCGAAACGAGAAGAAGGAGAAGACTTGGTGAGTGTCTGCAGCATGTCTTTATTGATTTTGTCAGCTGGACAGTGTTCTTTGTTGTATTGAAATATACTTTTTATTGTTCGTCTCTGATAGGACTAGGACCTTGACGTTTCTTACATTGAGATTAAGCATTGCTGGTAAAATATGCCGGTCGCTTCAAGGGGGAAGGATACGAGGAGTGACTATCTTTTAAACGAGGAGTGATAAGCTTACATACACGCCACTGAAACCTCCAAAGGACTCGTCCTTTTTCGACGAACTCTCTATATTGACCACTTTTATATCACTCTTTGTGATTTATATGTGATCTGAGCCTAGGAGCGAGTGTACGTTGTGCCAGTTATGAGCTTATAAGCAGGCCGGGAAATCCGATTTCAGCGACGTCTTTGATTTACTAGGTAGCTTCCTTAGGCCCCTACTTCAGTCACCTCTTGACATGACTTTTAGACATGTCTTTAGACATGACTTTTGACTTTTAGAGCATCGCTACTATTCTTTGCTCCCCTTGCGAGCCCCGGCAACACACGAGCGAGATAAATAACTAGAAATATGTATTTGTCCCTATCTATAAACGATTTCAGAATAATATTGTTTCCTCTTCAATAAAGCTTTTGATACACCATAGACAATGACTTTTCATTTACAATCATTTCAATATTGATTTCAAGGATTTAAAAAAAGTACTCATCATACTATGAGAGTTGTAATGAGAACTTTGTGAGATTTCTTCCTGCAATTCCTGAGTGGTTCAATCCTGTTACGTCTGCTTGTGCACTTCCAGATACTTAACTGTCACAATGTTCTAGAAGTTTCCACGCACTTAAGACAGTTGTCGTCTATCCCAGACAAGTGGACAGACAGAAGTATACGTGTTGCTCTTTCATTGGAAGACTAAAAATATTGGGGATAATGTTATCATCCAGTCTATGGCAAACACCATCAATCAAATAATTACAGTGTTTAACCACTAGCTACTTCCGACTGCACTCTGACTACTAAATTATCTTAATGTCAAAGGTTAAGTTGTACACAATCATCAACATTTTACTGATGAGCCGAAGACTCAATTCTTGATTTTTCTAACTTCTTTTTGTTCTTCTTCGTCATCATCGTCTTCTTTCTCATCATTTCTTGCTCCAAGTGCCAATTAAAATATGTTCAAATTTCAAAGCTTTGATAACTGAAATGCTTTTTGTAACATGAAGTTAAAACACTATGAAGAACATGTGGCAATAACAATCAGAAGTTAAACACTATGAAGAACATGTGCAAAGCACAAGCAAAATATTAAAATTAAAATACTGAGAACATACATTTTTCCAGTGGCTACTTATGGTTGTGAATCATGGATCATTACAGAAACAATAAGAACGAAAATTCAGTCCTTCGAAACTAAATGCTACAGAAGGTCCTACGAATACCACGGACATTAAAAAGAAAAACACTGATGTCCTGAAAGAACTAAATGTTAAAGAGAATTGGCTGATAAACAACATACTATACAGAAAAATTATATACTTTGGTCGCATCAAGCGTCACGATGGTCTGGAGAGAAAACAATATTAGGGACATGGTCTCAGGACGCAGATGCAGACCAAGAAGAAGATGGCTACAAGATATCTTCTTCTTCTTCTTTGCGTTCGTTCTTTACGACCAATTTTAATCACTTTTTGTGATATGTTTGATCTTTGCCAAGAACGTGTATACGTTCCACATTGGTTTGTAGGCCCGTTAACGCATAGACTTCTCACGTTTAGGACACATGCATCCGATTTCAGCCAAACCTCCTTAGTCGCCTCTTACGACATGCATGGCAGGTAACAGTGATTCTATTCTTTACACCCCAAATTTGGCCCCGGTAACCACTCGGGCGGGCTACAATATATTAAAGAAACCATGAATATGACCATCGATGAAGTGGGTGAACTGGCTAGAGACAGATTGAATTTCAGATGCGTTGCAAAGAGAGTAGCATCATATAAAGGCTAGTCACCTTGATGTTGACGAACTGAGATGCATAAACAGTAAAAATTAAAAGTATAATTTTATGTTATGTTTTCACTAGTTATGAAGTTACACATTGATATTTCATCTTCTTCTTGGAATGCTCCATATCAACCTTTTTTTTAAACCACTTCTTGTGATTTGTTTGTGATCTTAGCCTAAACGAGACTTTACTTTTGTGTCAGTTATACGCCTACAAGTCGGCCACCACATGCGATTTCTGCGACGTTTTTAGTTATTATGGTAAACACCCTAGGCCCTTACCTCAGTCGCCTCTTACGACATGCTGTGTAGGTCGCAGTTATACAGGGTGTTCAACTTAAAAGCAGCCTGTGAATGGAGCTAATCTAGCATATATGTATGAAAATGAGAAGGTTCAGTTATGACGTAGTATAGGTCAAGGTTGTGTGACGGTGTGTAATTGTAGTGCGGGAAGGGGGATGAACAAATGTGACGTAGGACGAGCTAGTCAGAACCGGTTTAAATAGTAAATAAACACAACTCAATGTGTACCTGGCAAGTTTCGAATTGTCAATAGGGCTGCAATTATCTTGAACACCCCGTACTATTTTGTGCTCATCTTCCGGACCCTGGAACAGACCGGCGAAACTGATATTTTTTTTTTTTTTAACTCAAACGCATCTCTCATTGTTTAACTAGTGACGCCCCTGGCACTTAGGGCAGCAACATATGAACACAATTATTCTGTTTTCTTCAGCCGTCCTCAGACTAAAGCTTCTAAAGTTGAAGAATTTACTTCATTGCACCGGGTTTTAGGTTTTAACCTATGTGGCTTTGTGCCTCTCTGCAGAAACGACACGCCACCTGCCGAGAATATTTTACAAAGCATGACTTTTATAGTTTTGGCAACAATCCTAAGATTTTCTGGAAAAAAATGCAATGTGAAAAAACGGCGCAGTCTGGATTCGAACCAGTGACCTTCGAATCGCAAGGCTTAACCACTTAGCTCACTGGTCGTCCTCTGTATTCTATTTCAGTTGTGATTCAGCTTTCTTTCAGCTTTCACAACTTCCAGGCATGAGTATTTTTTCACAACTTCCAGGCATGAGTATTTTTTCACAACTTCTAGGCATGAGTATTTTTTCAGCATATGAAATAATAGCTAACAACATCCAACATAGATGGAATAAAGCAAATCAAATAATATTACAAATGATACCAATTTTAAAATGCAAATATGTCACCAAGAACACTTTAAAAAAAAACATAGTTTAACATAATCGTTCTTCCATCATCAGTATGCTAGCGGTGTCAAGCCCGAACACTGACATCAAACGATAGAAAACATACTAATCGCGATAGAAGTAGCTGTTTACGCAGAGTGGTGGGAGATGAGTTTAGATTAGTTGTCTGATCATCATCACTGCACGTCGAACCAATTAGTCCATAAGTGCTCCGATCTCCCCTCAGTATTCTCTCAGCTGTGGCGACTAACGACACAGTTCTTTGTTGGTTTACAATTCTTCTGTGGCTACCAGCATTGCGTTCTTGTCTAGCTACACCACATTTGACTTGGAATTCTTGCAGTCTGGTTAGTGTTGTAGATTCACCACTATGACTTGAATCATGTACACAACCTCTCTCCCTTAGGGAATTTATAATATCAGCCTGGTCCATTGCTCGCCCACTTTGTACAGCAGCCATACCTGCAAGCCTATCCGCACGTTCATTACCCCTTACACCTGCATGCCCTGGCACAAAATAAAACTTATCAGAGTGGTGGGAGTATGAAGAAAAAACCGGTTTCGTAATGGAAATATCAGGAATAATGTCGATACATCATCAGTACAGAACTTTATCAAGAAACAGCAAATTAAATGGTGTGACCACATAAGCAGATTACCCACAGACAGTGCGCCTGAAAGAGCAAATTCTGCTCCGATACAATGGATACAAAACAAAAGGATATCCAATCAAAAAGAGAACCTCAGAAATAACATACTAAGTTAAAAACACTATTTAGGAAGCACACACAAATGTCGTTCTAGAAATCTCTTCTCACCTTGTGGTGGCACCTGGACCCTCAAGGGAAGCAAAGAATAGTAACACTGCGACCTACAAGACATGTCGAAATAGGCGACTGAGATAGAGGCCTAGGGAAGTTACCCTAGTAAGTAAAAAGCATCGCAAAAGGATGTGTTGGCATAACTGGCACAACGTACAGTCGCTCTTATGCTCAGATCACATACAACTCACACGGAGTGGTTAAGAAGTGCCTCGATTTAGAGCGTTCAAGAAAAAGAGAAAATCTTCTATCTTACCCTGACGCTGGTGGCACAACATGATAAGAGAACACACACAAAAGCTCGTTCTAGAAATCTCTTACCCTGAAGCTGTGGGCATAACATGATAAGAGAAACACACACAAAAGCTCGTTCTAGAAATATCTTCTTCCCTGAGAGTGTGGCAAACTGATAAGAGAAAACACACAAAAGCTCGTTCTAGAAATCTCTTCTTACCCTGACGCTGTGGGCAAACAGATAAGAGAACACACACAAAGCTCGTTCTAGAAATCTCTTCTTTCCCTGACGCTGTGGGCAAACAGATAGAGAACACTAGACAAAGAAATCTCTTCACCTCTGACGCTGGCACAACATGATAAGAAACACACAAAACTCGTTCTAGAAATCTTACCTGACTGTGGACAACAGATAAGGAAACACACACAAGCTCGTTCTAGAAATTCTTCACCTGACTGTGGTCACAACGATAAGAAACACACAAACTGTTCTAGAAATTCTTCACCCTGACGCTGTGGGCACAGATAGAGAAGCACACACAAGCTCGTTCTAGAATCTCTTCTACTGACGTGTGGCAACAGTTGAACACTAAACAACGAAACTAGTCATTCATAACTATAAAGATGCAACTTAGGAGATAAACCTGTAACAAACCGCTAAAACATTCCGTACAACATATTACAACAGTACATAAAGGCGAGCAGTATGAGAGGCAAATTTCCACCACAAGCACCTTCATTGATTATTAAATTTAGTGTCAAGCTAACTGCTAACATCATTTTCAAAGGCTACAATGGGTACTTAAGAAGCATTAAATCTGAATTTGAATTTGATTGTCAACTTGATGTTTCAAGATATCAAAGAAAGAAACGAAACGTCAAACGTTTTCAAGACGAGTAGGCTATTATGTAATGAGATGAAGAGTCATCTTGAAAAAATGAAAATAATTTTTTTAAATGAAACAATTTAGTAACAATAATGCAGAGATTTTGTTTCTTAATAAAATAACAAAGAATAAATGAGGAAAGATCTAAGATCTTTCTTTTCTCTACGTCTGTTTTTCTCACGTCTGTATTTCTCTACGTCTGTTTTTCTCTACGTCTGTTTTTCTCACGTCTGTTTTTCTCACGTCTGTTTTTCTCTACTACGTCTGTTTTTCTCGACGTCTGTTTCTCTCTAAGTCTGTTTTTCTCTACGTCTGTTTTTCTCTACGTCTGTTTTTCTCTACGTCTGTTTTTCTCTACAACTTCTGTTTTTCTCTAAGTCTGTTTTTCTCTACAACGTCTGTTTTTCTCTACTACGTCTGTTTTTCTCAACTACGTCTGTTTTTCTCTACGTCTGTTTTTCTCTACGTTTGTTTTTCTCTACGTCTGGTTTTCTCTACGTCTGGTTTTCTCACGTGTGTTTTTTTCGACGTCTGTTTCTCTCTAAGTCTGTTTTCTCTACGTCTGTTTTTCTCTACGTCTGTTTTTCTCTACGTCTGTTTTTCTCTACGTCTGTTTGTCTCTACTACGTCTGTTTTTCTCTACGTCTGTTTTTCTCTACGTCTGTTTTTCTCTACTACGTCTGTTTTCCTCTACTACGTCTGTTTTTCTCTACTACGTCTGTTTTTTTCTACTACGTCTGTTTTTCTCTACTACGTCTGTTTTTTCTCTACGTCTGTTGTTCTCTACGTCTATTATATGTTTGAGAGTTATGGTTTGCGAAAACTCATGTGTCCGTAGCTTAGAGGTTAGGGTTAGGGCTCTCTGTGGTGTAGAGGTTAGGGTTTGGGCTCTCTGTGGTGTAGAGGTAGGGTTAGGGCTCTCTGTGGTGTAGAGGTTAGGGCTCTCTGTGGTGTAGAGGTTAGGGTTAGGGCCTCTGGTGTAGAGGTTAGGTTAGGCTCTCTGGTGTAGAGGTTAGGTTAGGCTTCTGTGGTAGAGTTAGGTTAGGGCTCTCTGTGGTGTAGAGGTTAGGGTTAGGGCTCTCTGTGGTGTAGAGGTTAGGGTTAGGGCTCTCTGTGGTGTAGAGGTTAGGGTTAGGGCTCTCTGTGGTGTAGAGGTTAGGGTTAGGGCTCTCTGTGGTGTAGAGGTTAGGGTTAGGGCTCTCTGTGGTGTAGAGGTTAGGGTTAGGGCTCTCTGTGGTGTAGAGGTTAGGGTTAGGGCTCTCTGTGGTGTAGAGGTTAGGGTTAGGGCTCTCTGTGGTGTAGAGGTTAGGGTTAGGGCTCTCTGTGGTGTAGAGGTAGGGTTAGGGCTCTCTGTGGTGTAGAGGTTAGGGTTAGGGCTCTCTGTGGTGTAGAGGTTAGGGTTAGGGCTCTCTGTGGTGTAGAGGTTAGGGTTAGGGCTCTCTGTGGTGTAGAGGTTAGGGTTAGGGCTCTCTGTGGTGTAGAGGTTAGGGTTAGGGCTCTCTGTGGTGTAGAGGTTAGGGTTAGGGCTCTCTGTGGTGTAGAGGTTAGGGTTAGGGCTCTCTGTGGTGTAGAGGTTAGGGTTAGGGCTCTCTGTGGTGTAGAGGTTAGGTTAGGGCTCTCTGTTAGGTGTTAGAGGTTAGGGTTAGGGCTCTCTGTGGTGTAGAGGTTAGGGTTAGGGCTCTCTGTGGTGTAGAGGTTAGGTGTTCGTCTCCTGTGCCAAAGGTACCAGGTTCTCTCCCTCGTGAAGCCATCTGAACATTTTTCCAGAGATCCTGATCTCAATTTAGGTGAGATCAAGTTACTAGTCCTATCGGAGACGGACGATAATACGTAGGTCCTGTGTTCAATTTGAGCACGTAAAAGGATTCTTGGCAGTTCAAAATCGAGAAGATCAGACTGGAAAGCCGCTGCAAACGTCAATTCATTAGAAAAGAGTATTTTTAAAATTTCTACAAATATAGCTTCACCATCTTCAAAATTATAACAAGAACCCTCGCCGGTGCTGCGGAGTTCGTGTGCTGCAGCTGAGATCTCCCTGTGTAAGAAAGAGATCAGAGTACACATGGTTACTTACCAAAGTGCAATGATGATGGACCTAACAATCAATTAATCAGTTCAAAGGTATTCGTTTCGGTTTTCGTTTCTAGTGGTAGTGATATTTTTCTAGAGATCCCTGATCTCAGTATAGTTAAGATCATGAATCTCTACTGTGACATTGCAGTCAATGAGAGTGCCGATGTCTTGGCTAAGTAGGGACGTGCAAAAGAACAAATTTGCAAACCCCTGTCTTTTCAGGAGGGCAAAACTCTCCTACAGAAAAAATCTGCAGTATAACAGATCAGTTTATTATGTTTCCCTACGTACCGGAGACTGCAGACTCAACAAACACTTATATAGACTAGAAATAAGTCAAACAGCTCTCTGCCAGTGTCAGCAGGCAGAACAGACTCAAGAGCATGTCCTGCAAGACTGTCCTCTCCTGTGTAAGCTGAGAAGCAACAGGTGGCCACACCCAGTTGACCTAAAAACTAAACTTTGGGGAGACGTGAAAGACCTGAAGCTAATTACTGGCATATGTTGGGATTGATACAACATTTGAATTGAAAATTCGTAATTTAGTTTTAATACTATACAACAATTAAAAATATTAAGAGCATGCATTTTTCCAGTGGCTACTTATGGTTGAGAATCATGGACCATTTAAAAAACAGGAACGAAAATCCAGTCCTTCGAAACTAAATGCTACAGAAAGATCCATCGAATACCTTAGACAGAAAAAAAGAACACTGATGTCCTGAAAGAACTAAATGTTAAAGACAATTGGCTGATAAACAACATACTATACAGAAAAATTACATACTTTGGTCACATCAAGCGTCAGATGGCTTAGGAAAGAACAGTACTAGAGGGCAGGGTCCCAGGACGCAGAAGCAGACCAAGAAGAAGATGGCTACAAGATATTAAAGAAACCATGAACATGACCATCGACGAAGTGGGTGAACTGGCTAGAGACAGTGTGAATTTAAGATATTCTACAAAGAGAGCAACGTCTTATAAAGGATACGCACCTTGATGATGATGACTATATAACTTGCAGTTCCATATTTTATCCTAATATGTTGAACACAAAATCATATCCCACTCGGTGGAGGTAAAGGTTGAGAGCAAGTGGAGAAGAGAAAGATATCGATATATTTAGAAATGAAACACTAAGAGATGGACATTGGCCAGTCTGAGATATTTTTCAATAATAGTAAAAGATAAAATGTAATGCAGATGCAATGTTATCGTACGTAACTACCCAATTCCTTACTTATTCCTCTCCGCTCGTCATGAAGCATAGGGCCTCAACAGTTTTTGCCACTTTCCTGGTCTCTGGCTGTTTTTGATGGTCTCTCAGGATAGTTGAACACTCTTCAGTTCCACAAGAAAACTTCGTCTCCAGGTCTGTTTAGGGTGTCTCCTTTTCATTATCCTTACGGGTTCCACTCAAGTGCTTGTCTAGTGACACTCGACAGTGTGTTCCGTAGAGTATGCCTGACCTAACACCAGTTTCTCCTCTTAACCTGGGTCATCATGGGTTCTTGTCTATTTCTTAACCACAGGTCTGTGTTTGCAACTTTGTCATTCTAGCTCAGTCTGAGAATGCGCCGAAAACATCCGTTGACAAAAAACTTAAATACGAATATGGCATCAAGAATATGGGAAGAAAACATAATAAACTAAACATCCATGTCAATGGTGCTACAATCAACCAAGCGCAAGAATATCAATACTTAGGAAGCATATTCACAGAAGACAGAAGACAAGACAGAGAGATAGAGGCTAGATGTAAAATGCAAATGCTGTAAACTACCAGCTAACCCCATTGTTAAGGCACCCAAAAATCTCATTGACAGCTAAGCAACAAATCATCAACAGCATTTTCATACCTACATTGTGTTACCAGAGCCAAACATGGACAATGAGCAAAGCACAGTAGCAAAAATAACTACATGTGAAATACGGTGCCTGTGAAAAGTTACCAACATCCCCAAGAAAAGACAGTTACCAACATCAGCATAAAAAAGCAAGTTGGCACAGAACCTTGCTTGAATTGCATTAAGAAACAAAGAATGAAGTGGTTTGGCCATTTAATAATAATGCAACCAAACTCCACAGTTTACAAAATCTTTTACAACAGAACATCAGGAAAGAAAGCGGAGACAGATGGAAACAGATGCTTAGATGGCATAGCAGAATCCTATCAAAGAGCAAAAATCACATTCACCAAAGTCACCAGAACAGCGCAAGACAAAAACAGAAAACAACGACACATCTCAAGAAAATGACTTGGCTGTACACAACTGGACATGCTGGGGTGCATAGTAACGAGCGTGTTGACTTTCGTGCAAACAATGCCCCGACTCAAGCGGGCAGAAGTATGGATAGAACCGATATCATCAATGCTGTACGCTTTTTATGGACATGGGCAAATCTCAGACATTAGATGAACGAGTTCGAAAATTAGGCGTTAAGTTTGGACATGCAAGACTGTGTCGTCTTCGTGGTAGAGAGAGAAGATATACTAATCAACTTCTCATGGTACAGTAAGCAAATAGACTTTGGATCAAGGCCTGTGCCTTGCTATGATGCAAAGAGGCAGCCCATCAGGCGGTACCGTAAAGGGGTGACATAAGCAGCAAAATCAATATTACAATTGAAGATTATTTTAAAGAAAAAACATTTAAGGGGCGGCATTTCGAATACTTGTATCATATTAAGAAAATATATCGCATGACCCTGCTTTGGATAGCTGCTACAGTGGAGGACAGAGCCGAATGGGAATATCGATCGCATAACATAACATAACATAACAGAAAATAACGACACTGAGCAACAACCCGGTTGAAGTGTGATGACAAAAGTAAGAAGAAAAAAAAAGATGACATCAAATCAATAAAATAATATATATATAAATATCTTATTATTTGTCTGTTTACTCTTCATCCATTTCTCTAACCATAAATATGAACATAGTCGTTATGTTACTCTAGATATTAATGTCAATTACATACATCCACAGGCAACTAAAACTAAAAAAAGAGCATACATGTAACTGTTGTTATGTGTCATGTCACTGCTATCCGACATGTCCCTCAGGCAAATCCCCAGAAGAATAACACTCTTCTGTCTCGTAAACTTAATTCTAAACAAGATTATCGGACTATTCATTCGCCCAATTATCAGCTTTTCAATTCGCCATTTCTTCTGTTATGCTTTTAGTTAGAAAAATAGTCGCTGAAATTATAAGAATTTTACGAGCAAGAAGAAATGCAGGTTTGTGATTTGTGTGCGTTCATTAGCTTTTGTGAAGATGTTGATTGATTGATTGATTGTTTGATTGATTGACTGATTGATAGGACCGTCATCATTGCACTTTGGTGTGTAACTACGTGTACTCCTATCTCTTTCTTACACCCGAAGATCTCAGCGGCAATGCAGAGCTCCGTGGCTTCGGCGAGGGTTACCAATGTAATTTATAAGATGGTGAAAATATATGTTAAAACTGTTTTTTAAATCTTTCTAATTACTATTCCCGGGCATCGGCTTTTCAGCCTGCTCTTCTCAATTTTGAAATACAAATTGTTTTTACATTCTCATCTTGAACATGGGACATACGTTCTATCGTTCATCTCCGATATCTAGAACTCGAACTGATTTAACAATAAGATAGGGATATCTGCAAAATATCTAGTGCTCCAAGAAGGAGCAAACCGTGTACCTTCAGAACGAGAGATGAGCTCCTAACCTCCACGGCACAGACACTCCTCCGCCTCCTCCCCATTCCCATAAATCATGCTCAGAGAAGGAGAAAAATTCATTCAAAGATCATGTAAGTATAGAAAGAACATTAGAAACATCAAGTTCTAACAGGAAGAAGATCAAGAATCCTTGAGAAAAATCTCATTTCAAGCTCACTATGCATGATCTTTAATCAACCGTATATATGAACTATTACTTCCAAACAGACGCCGCCTATGATGTAACTTCTGATTCGTCTACTTGGCCTGACTTTAATGTCAGTACTTGCTGACTTGTGATAAAGATGAGAAGATTGTTCGAGGCGAAGTCGTGAAACTTAATAACTCGTTCTTCTTATTCTATGTACTTTAACGGTGATGCCGTGGGCGAACTGATGTCATGGTGCACTGATAAGGAGTGTATTTCTGTCAATGTTTAACTTGTTTTGTCTGTTTTTGAGCATGTTCAAGATTTGGAGAAGAAATTTGACGTGAATAAAGTTACCTGTTTGATGTAAGGAACATGTTCTGTGGAATGTAAATTTCTTTTAATGGAGCATGAAGGCTTGAGACTGATCTAATTTTCTTCGGTTTCCCAATAATTTCTTTCCTTTAAATAGAAAGAGGAGAATACAAAGTTTTAAGAACTTCAGGGGAAGCACCGGAGCCAATGAATCATCATCATCTAGCATGTCCTGAGCAGAACTTTGCTACCCCAACAGTCCTTTGGAATTTCTCTCTCTCATAAGCCAGATGACCCGCCTCTGCAGTCGTCATGTTCAAATCATCAGTTACTTCCTGAATCCATATTCTGCGCAGTCTTCCTCTTCTTCTCTTTGTGAGTATGCCTCCTTCCATGATGGTCTTCTCCAGCCCTTCATGTCTTTTATATGTCCAAAATATCTCAATTTTCTATTTCTTATTTGTAGCATCAGAAAGTTTTCTTTGATTTTGAGTTCTTTCTGGATAGATCTATTTGTTTTCTTCTGTCCATGACATACGAAGGATTCTTCTGTAACACTTATATTGAAAAACACATATATGTTTTCCACTTCCTTATTAAATGTTCATGCTTCACATACATACGTTGCCACTGGAAATATGCATATTATTCAATTCCGTTCCATACTGTTTTTAGTTGTTTAAATTGTTTGTAAAGCCATGTTTGTTCCTTTTTTTCCTTCATCCCATTTCTGTTGTTAGCAGTAAACCTAGATATTCAATGAATGGAATTAAACTACTAGGGATTTCCGTGAAAAAAAAACTATTATCAAACACTAGATTCGAACCACAAATCCTTATCCCTTGCTGCACACATTCCTTAGGCTTGCAGACGATTTCCAGGTGGACAAGTAAATCGCCGGTTTACCCAGTATTACCGCAGCCTCTCTACGGTTTTTTCCAGATATGATCTGATTTGGTCTGGCCATCTCAGATCTGTTGGTCTCCGTACATCGCCTAGCCATACAGACGAGCGGTTTTAAGAACACAGCCAGCTAGGTCTCCAAAAGAAGAGCTTCACTAAGTCGCGTCTTTTATAAATAGCGTCGACTATAGAGAACATAATAATTAGGACAGATTCGACTGTGATTGAGAGCACTATAAGCTAGCTTTGATTAGTACAACGTTCTACAAATGACAAGCTAAGTGAAGATAGCCTGTTATTGAGTGTTCTTTATGAGAGCTGGTATGAGAGCGACGTTCTACAAAAGACAAGATACTAAAGGCATTCGAGGCTGTGAAGTGTGTAATGATGTGTTGAGCACAACGTTCTACAAAGGGACAAGTACATGAAGAAGTGCTGTGTTGAGCACAACGTTCTACAAAGGGACAAGCTACATGAAGGCGTGCTGTGATTAAGAGCTCTCTTCTCGAGCTGTAATGAGAACAATAATCTTCTAAACAAGATATTGATACATGATAAGATTACTACACGATTGATGGATTGATTGAATGATAGGACAATCATCATTACACTTCAGTGAGTAACCATGTGTGCTCCGGTCTCATTCTTACACAGGAGGAAGATCTCAGCTGCAGTGCACGTACTTCGTAGCACCGGCGACGGTCCCTGATGTAATTTTGAAGACGGTGAATATATTTTCTGTAGTAATTTTAGTTTTAAAAATCTTTTCTAATGAATTTTGCCCGTCAACGACTTTACAGCCTGCTCTTCTCGATTTAGAACTGCCAAAGGTTCTTTTACGTGCTCATATTGAACACGGGACCTACGTTTAATCGTCCGTCTTCGATAGGACTAGGAACTCGATCCCACCTACACTGAGATCAGGGATCTCTGAAAAAATATCAAGATGGCTCCACGATGGAGCGAACCTAGTACATTTAGCACTAGAGACGAACACAAAACCTCTACACCACAAAGATCATTGAGATTACTACGTATAGAAGATAATCAAAGATACCATATACAACTGCGAACTAATCCCCTACAACAACAGATTCTCCACCTTTCAACTTCCAACAGAGCACAGATCTTCAACAAGCATCTTCCAGCTCTTCCTCTCTATTGCCATCCCTTCCAATTCTTTCCATGTTTTACCTATCCTTTTAATATCAGCCTCCAGCTCCTTCTCCAGGTCTGTCTAGGCCTTCCCTACCCCTCTTCCCTACGCGTTCCAAAACAGTGCCTGTCTTGCAATTCTTCTGGTTAGTCTTCTCAATATATGTCCTAACCATCGCCAGCGTCTCTTCCGTAGCTCTTTCTCCACTGGTATCTGTGAAGATGATAATCAAAGAAACTCTATACAACTGCAAACTAATCAACTACAATAATACATATTGTACAATAATTTGTTTTGCTGTCATGTAATTTGTCATAATGTAATTTGTAGTTGACAGGTGGGGAAATAATTTATCCGAGCAAAAAACGACAAACAAGCTGATCAGTGAGGACGTGCAAAAAAAAAATTGTATTTTCTTTTTTAATAGTTTTTTGTTTTGTTGTGTATGTTAATGTATTGTCTCTGTGCTTAGTAATTTGATATGTTTTTAAAATATATACTCTGTTTAATCATTGCTAATGAGGTATAGATTTCACGGTCAGAATAATATTATAATGTTAAGAAATAGTATACTTTGTTTACCTGGTCACGTCTGTTCAATCATGATTGTTGTACAGTTGACAATCACAGTGCTGTACATTTTAATCATTTGTTTCGTTTCGTATCAGGTTTCAGGTAATTTCGTGGGTTTCCAATAGTGTTTTTTGCGTAGTTATGCCCTGGAGTGTAAAGTTTCACAAAACGGCACATCACCTAATCACATTTTTGTTGTTTCTTCTGATATATTCCTAATTATTCTGTGTTTCACTGTAGCATTCTCTTACTTTTGAATGTGTATCTTTTTCTTCTTTTTTCTCATCTTGTTTGCCTCACAGCGTCAGGATAAGAAGAGATTTCTAGAACGGGCTTTTGTGAGTAACAGCGATTTTCACCACCTGTGTTGTCTGTGAGATCTTCTTTTGCGTGGACGGCATTTTGCTTTATGATACTCTTTGTGATTTCTATGTGATCGGAGACTAAGAGCGATTGTACGTTGTGATATACGCCTACAAGTAGGCCAAAACATCTGATTTCTGCGACGCGTTTTATTTACTAGGGTATCTTCTCTAAATCCCTACCTCAGTCGCCTCTTACGACATGCCTTGTAGGTCGCAGTGTTACTATTCTTTGCTCACCGTGAGAGCCCCGGCGACACACAGGCGACGTCTATGTCCGAAATATTTCAATTTTTTAATTTCTCTCTTTTTTAGTAGTATCAGTAAATTCTCTATAATTTTGATCTTCTTGGGAATAGATATATTTCTTTTCTTCTGTGTTTAAGTATACACATATGGTCCACATACCAATTCACACTTCTAAAGCTTCAAAGAAATCTTCGAGTTCGATTAATTCAATCATCTCTTTGATCTACTCAGTGAGTGATATTGTATTTATATATTTATGAACCAACCCTCCGTTGCATGAACACGCAGTGCCCTGTTTTATTGATATTGTTAGTGTGTAGCTAATCAGTCTGTAACCTCATGTTATTAATTTAGGTCTGACCACATATCGATGCTTGAGCACTGTGAATGAAGAGGGAAATCGATTGATAGGACAATCATCATTGCACTTCTGTGAGTAACCATGTATGCTCCGATCTATTTCGAACTCAGGAAGATCTCAGCTGAGCAGCAGAACATCGTACACCGGTGAAGGTCCTCGATGTAACTTTGAAGATGGTGGAGATATTTTTGTAGGAATTATTTTATTTAAAAAAAAAATTTTTTAAGGAATTTTTTCCGGGCAGCGGCTTTTCAGTCTGCTCTTTTCGATTTTGAACTGCAAAGTTTTACATGCTCAGACTGAACACGGGACCTATGTTTTATCGTCCGTCTCCGATAGGACTAGGAACTTGATCTTACCTACACTGAGATCAGGGATATGGAAAAAAATCCTGATGGCTCCACGAGAGAGCGAACCTGGTATGTTTGACACTAGAGACAAGCGCCTAATCTCTACGCCACAAAGACTCATGAGGAGAGAAAATGAAGCATTGGTCTTCAGAAACTTCAGAGAATTACTTAAAATTCATTTAAGTTTATTTTTCATTTAGTTTTTGACTTTCCTAATTTTGTCGAGCAAAAGTTTGACTAGCTTTCGAGATTTTTCCAATGATGACATTTTCCCCATCATCTTCTGACGATAGTGTGATGTCAATGTATACAAAAGCCTGAACTTTCTCTATGATTTCATTTAACGATATAATTGGGCCGTGTGAATTTGTCTAATTTGTGAACATAATTGAATCCTTTTTTCTTGTTCATCAATCGTTCCATATTGACAACTTGTTAAACCGCTCTTTGTGATCTGTATGTGATCTGAGCCAAGAGCAATACACGTTGTGCCAGTTATGCGCCTACTCCGCAATCGGTCAGCATATCCGATTTCTGCGACGCTTTTAATTACCAGTGTAGCTTCCCTAGACCTCTACCTCAGTCGTTTCTTACGACATGCCTTGTAGGTCGCAGTGCCACTATTCTCTGCTACCCTTGCGGGACCCAGCAACACACTGGGGAATATATGTGTATCTAAAATCTTCTATCCATCTGCACTTAAAAATACTTACTTATTCATTTCCATTCCTTGTGAGTATAACGCTCAGCGGTGGGTTGCATTCTCCTGTCTCTGGATATTTATTTTGAAGCTTACCATGAGAGGTCCAGCATCCTTCAGCGGTGGGTTGCCTTGTCCCTGTCTCTGGATATTTATTTTGAAGTTTACCATGAGAGGTCCAGCATCCTTCAGCGGTGGGTTGCCTTGTCCCTGTCTCTGGATATTTATTTTGAAGTTTACCATGAGAGGTCCAGCATCCTTCAGCGGTGGGTTGCCTTGTCCCTGTCTCTGGATATTTATTTTGAAGTTTACCATGAGAGGTCCAGCATCCTTCAGCGGTGGGTTGCCTTGTCCCTGTCTCTGGATATTTATTTTGAAGTTTACCATGAGAGGTCCAGCATCCTTCAGCGGTGGGTCGCCTTGTCCCTGTCTCTGGATATTTATTTTGAAGCTTACCATGAGAGGTCCAGCATCCTTCAGCGGTGGGTTGCCTTGTCCCTGTCTCTGGATATTTATTTTGAAGTTTACCATGAGAGGTCCAGCATCCTTCAGCGGTGGGTTGCCTTGTCCCTGTCTCTGGATATTTATTTTGAAGCTTACCATGAGAGGTCCTGCAACCTTCAACTTCCCAAGAAGACTCCGTATCCAGTTCTAGTGAGGACGTCTTCTTTTCCGTTTTCATTGTGGGTTCCACGCACGTGTTTGTCTAGTGAAACTCGACTGTATCTTCCGAAGGCAGTGGCGGCTCGTCATTAAGCCCAATGGGGCCGGGCCTCAATAAAAAAATAAGGTGTAACGTGTATTATTATTATTATATACATTAAAATATATCCTAACCGAAACCATGATTTTTTTCGAAAATTTATGTCTGGTCTCACCAACAAAAATGATCACGAGCTTCCACTTTCCGATGGGTATTTCTAACCCATTGTCATTTTCTTAATTATCCAATATGGAGAAACAGTTTCACAATCTACCAACCTCCATCTTGCATCTCATTTTTCTCAGTCTTCAAGAACTCATCATCATCACATACCTTGTCATGAGCAGAACTTTGCTACCATAACAGTCTTTCGGATGTCCTCTTTCTCATAGGACAAATGTTCTCTCTCTCTCATAGGACAGATGTTCTCTCTCTCTCTCATAGGACATATGTCTTCTCTCTCATAGGACAGATGTTCTCTCTCTCTCATAGGACAGATGTTCTCTCTCTCTCATAGGACAGATGTTCTCTCTCTCTCATAGGACATATGTTCTCTCTCTCTCTCATAGGACAGATGTTCTCTCTCTCTCATAGGACAGATGTTCTCTCTCTCTCATAGGACAGATGTTTCTTCTCATAGGACAGATGTTCTCTCTCTCTCATAGGACAGATGTTCTCTCTCTCTCTCATAGGACAGATGTTCTCTCTCTCATAGGACAGATGTTCCGTTCCACTTCTTCCAGATGTCCTGCCTCTGCAGCCGTCATGTTCAAACCATATGTTCAATCCTGAATCCATCTACTCCGTGGTCTTCCTTGTCTTATATCTGCCGGAATGCCTCCTTCCATGATGGTCTTCTCCAGAGCTTCATGTTTATTTATTTGTACAAAATACTTAAATTTATTCTTTTTTATTTGTAGAAAACAGCCAGAGTTTTCTTTGAATTTGAGTTATATCTAGATAGATCTATTTATTCTCTTCTCTGTCTATGATATACAGAGAACACTTCTGTAACACTTATATTCAAAAGCACATACATGTTTTTCCACTGCTTTATTAAATGTCCATGCTTCACACCTATACGTTGCCACTGGGAATATGCATGCTCTTAGTATTCTGATCTTTGTTTTCTTTTCAGTTACGTTCCATACTGTTTTTAGTTGTTTAATTTTTTGTAAAGCCATGCTTGTTCTTCTTTTAATTTCCTTCATCCCATTTCCATCTGTTGTTAGCACTGAACCAAGATATTCAAAACTGTTCACATTTTCTACTTTCTCTCCATTGATAAAAATATCTTTTGTCATGTTTGTTTTTTCCATTGTCATTATTTTTGCTTTTTCCATATTGAAATATAGATTTTCAAAGAATTAATCACTGAAAATAAATGTTGTAAAATATTTGTCCACATCTGATTTTCTATGATCCTATTATATATATATATTACAATGAAATACAAGAGTTTCACTGCACGGGAGATACCAAACGAAAGAAAATTATGCTACGAATTGGCAAAGCAACATCAGCTTTTAAAAGTCAAAATACGAAAAATGTAACTCCAAATTCTATAGTTTTAAAATTAAATTACGAATTTTCAATTACAATGTTGTATTAATCCTAACATATACCAGAGAGATTCAGGAAAAAGACTAAAGATTTAAAAAGTAATTTCGACGCTTTTGAAAGTAGATGTCTGCCAAAAAAAATAACATAAAATATAACTAATTTAGGAGAAATAATGAAATCATAAAAGTGTCTAGTCAACTATTAGTAAAAACTGTTAGTTTGAAAAAAAAGAGAAAATAGAGATATGTTGAGTATACTCTTAGAAAAAATGATTGAAGAATTATGAAGCATGGGACATATTAAAAGTATGTGACCCCAGTCAAACCATCGTCTCATAGTCAGATCTCCATTGTCAGATCTCCATAGTCAGATCTCTATACCAGATCTCCGAGTCAGTCTCCATAGTCAGACTACTTGTATTCACGGCAAAACTAACATTGCCTTCCTTAACGGCATCCCCTCTGACTTGAGCAATGAAAGCCAAAAAAGACCTGCATCTGCCGAACTACTGGCCCATCTTTGTAAATGATCTCATCGTTTTCCGACAAATTCTCAGAAATCAAAGCATGGACTTCAACTTCCACTGCCTTCTCTTATCTCGATCTATTTCAAGTCTGATACATCTCAAAAACGATGTATTACTTCCTGTTGGCAGTAGTTACAATTATTAAATCGATTATATCCCTTCAGATAATCTTCTTTTACCTTCACCCTAGGAAGTCATAACTTTGCTATCAAGGTCTTCCAAGCTCTACTATCCAATGTCATCTTTTCCCGGTGTCTCTACTCTCTCCCCATTCTCTTACATTAGGTTTTCAACCTCCGCCTCCATGTGTTCCTGTGTCTTCCTTACCTCTATTATCCTGAGGGTTCAATCGAAAGGTCTGTCTCGTGATGCTATCAGGCGGTCTCCTCAGTGTGTGTCCTATCCATCGCCACCTTTTGTCCTTTATGTCTTGTTCCACTTGCCGTTGTCTCGCTCTATCCTACAGTTCCTTGTTTGTGGTCATGTCATACTGTCGCAAAACGAGTATCCTGCGCAGTCATCTATTGATGAACGTCTGAAATTTGTTGATGTTGTCCAGTCCTTCGAAACTAAATGCTACAGAAAGATCCTACGAATACCATGGACAGAAAAAAGAACACTGATGTCGTGAAAAAACTAAATGTTAAAGAGAATTGGCTGATAAGCAACATATTATACAGAAAAATTACGTACTTTGGTCACATCAAGCGTCACGATGGCCTGAAAGGAACAATACTAGAAGGCAGGGTCCCAGGACGCAGAGGCAGACCAAGAAGAAGATGGCTACAAGATATTAAAGAAACCATGAACATGACCATCGACGAAGTGGGTGAACTGGCAAGAGACAGAGTGAATTTCAGATGTGCTGCAAAGAGAGCAACGTCCTATAAAGGAAACGCACCTTGATGATGTTGTTCAAGTAAACTAAGATGCAGTCATCAGTCTTGACATATTCCTCTTCGCTCCCCGTGGAGCATAGGGCTTTAACAGCTGTTCGCCACTTTTCCCGGCCTCTGAATGTTTTCTTATGGTCTTCCATTATAGTCAGCACCCTTCAGTTCCTCAAGAAGATTTTGTCTCCAGGTTTATTTAGGACGTGCCCTTTTCCAACTTCCTTGCGAGTTCCACTCAAATGCTTGTCTAGTGAAAATCAATTGTGTCTTCCGTAGGGTATGCACTACTTATCGCTATTTTCTCCTTTCAATCTTGGTCATCATGGGTTCCTGTCCTGTTCTTATCCACAGATCTGTGTTTTCAACTTTGTCCTACCATCTCAGTCTGAGAATCCACTGAAGACATCCATTGACAAAGGTCTGAATCTATTTATATTTAATTTAGTGACTCGCCACATTTTCGAGCCATACAGCAACACAGATTGCACATTTAAACTGACATTGGTCTGACATATCCCAAATTCTCCTCTT
Source organism: Arion vulgaris (assembly GCA_020796225.1). Taxonomy (NCBI): domain Eukaryota; kingdom Metazoa; phylum Mollusca; class Gastropoda; order Stylommatophora; family Arionidae; genus Arion; species Arion vulgaris. The sequence continues at coordinate 49,279,988 of CM036764.1, forward strand.
TAAGCACAAGTGACCCCTGTTGAAATACGCTTTGAGAATCCCTGTTCACATTTTATTTCAACCCTTGGTATTACATCTTCAATCTCATAAAATGAGAAAAACCAGCATAAACTTATTTTGTTTCCTTGTTGTTATGCAACGAAACTCTCTGCTTCCATTATTTTAATGTCCATCTTAAGACAGAATAAGTGGATTATGTCATTTTCTAACGATGTGCAAGAAGTCACCTTGACAAAACTATGAGCGGCTTTTCCCTTGTGGATTAGTGGATTAGTCATTAGAGCTCTTCTAATTTTTAGATGATGATGATGATGACGACAAGGGAGATATTGACTTTTCCTAGTCAATTTGAATTATAACTAAAATATAATAAATTTCTACAACAGATAATAATTGTGTGTTTGAAGAAGTGAACATAAAACGTAGAGAAGATAAATAAAAGTGAAGATGTGGGTTAGTTAAATGCACATTGTAATCTTGATTAGTGGGGGAAAGAAGACAGATTTGAAAAGAAAGACGGAGAAGAGAAAGAAGTGCTCATTATGTTTCATCACTAAAGTTAATAATTAATAAGATAACTCCGCCAATGAAGACTTGAGAAGGGAGAGAAGTAATAGAATTGTTATATTGATTGTAGTAAAGATGATCACAGAGTGGACATGTTTTCTTATACTTTTTTAAATGTTTCAGATGTGATTTGAGTAATCAAGGACCGTACAAGTTAAAAAATGACAATCTGAAGTCTTCGAATAGGATGTGAGCTTAACAATAAAAGGGTTTGGAGGCGAAGGATTTACTTTATTGCACCGGATTTTGTAATATGGCTCTCTCCAGTGGCGGCTCGTAATCATGTGTTTGTTGGTGGGGCCTGATAAAACATTTAGGAAAAATCATGATTTTTGGTTAGATTATATTTGAGTAGTTACTATTATTGATCTATTCCTGGAGGTTAATCACCCTTTCCGTCAATATACGTCTGTGTGCGACAATATACGTTTAGACAAGTTGACGAGTTGGTACATACATATTCTAGTAAAAGGTATATGAACAAATAATTATGAACAAATAATTAATCAAATAAGGAAAACACGTTACACATTATTTTTGGTGGGGTCCGGCCTCACTGGCACCTAATGACGAGCCGCCACTTGTTTCGTCCCTCTTGGTAGAAATAGAATGCCATCTGCTGAGAGTGTTGCACAAAACAAACAATCAAAGTGTAGTAAACATTTGATCGAGGTCAACGGGTTGGAAACTTCATAGAGAATGTATCTAATGTCACTAATCATAAAATTCTATTTATATATAAGTTTTAGTTTATTTAGTATTCCGTCTGTATGTTTGTGTCCTTGAAAAAAGACTTAGTGTCGAAACGTCGAATTTGTTGTTAGTTTTTTATCATTTAATTATTTGGCTTCCTTAGGTGATACCATACAAGCGTGTCTCTGTCCAAAATCGCCGATTTATTAAGTATCACAGATAGAGTTGGGAATTCGATCTGACCTACATTCAGATCAGGGATCTCTGAACAATTAAGCTGATTTTTCCCCCACAGGAGAATCGAACCGAGGTGCCTTTGTAACAAAATGTGATAACTTTACCTTCACGCCACAGTGACTTCCGTAGTCGAGAGTCTATGAAAAATACTGGCCTAACACCTTATTCTTCAAATATACCTAAAGGTATGAAAACGTATTCATTTACTGTTGAATTGAACCCGGACCATGCTACTTAGAAGCCAGTGCACTAACCACAAACGATATCGCCGATCTTACAGTAGCATACTGTAATATCTGAAAACCCTATCACATTTCATCTCCCAACGGAACACAGGTCTTCAACAAATTTCTTCCAGCTCTTTATCTCCAGTTGTCATCCATTCCATTTCTGTCCATGTTTTACCTATCCTTTTAATATCAGCCTCCATCTTGCTTCTCCAGGTCTGTCTAGACTTTCCCCTACTCGTCTCTCCCCCTCCTCCTCCTTCCGGGTTCTCTGTCTATCACTTTCCACCTTTTTTCGAAGATTCCCAGAATGTCTATCCTGTAGTTCCTCATTCTGGCCGTTTTCCGACAGGAAAGAAGGTTAGTCGGCATAACCGGATCCTTTCAGCTTCCCAGCGATACGTTATTTGCCCCCTGTTGGAAGCTTCCCTGGTTCGGATGGTTTTATGTTATTTTTTATATTTGTACTTTCCATGTTTGTTGATGATGTTGGCTTCATTTTTCTACTGGGTGAGGTAGTCGTGTGGTTTGAACATGACAGCTGCAGAGGCATGACATCTGGCATTTGAGAGAGAGAAAATCCGGAGAACTGCTGGGGTGGCAAATTTCTGCCCAGGACAAGCTATTTGATGATGAGGTAACCAGCCCCACATCGACGCTCCTTAGCCGCCTCTTACACCATGCCTGGCGGGTAGACATTGCAGAATATTTTTTCCTCCCTTTCGAGCCCCTGCAGCACACAGGCGTCAGCTAAGTAAATCCTAATTTATTAATATCGCCTGACAACTTCAAACATAACACATAAAAAATAATATAACATTTAGTCCATCATGCGTGAGCGTTAATCCTGATGTTATAGAAGACTCCACGCCCTTGCTAACAGAAATGTCAGTCGCTTGTTTCTCTCTCTCTCTCTCTCTTTAATTATTTTTCTCTTTCTTTCTCTCTCTTTTAATTACCAGCGGAATCCATTAAATTGTTGAAAGCACCACTCAAGGGATTGGTCCTCATAACGTTAGCGTTATATGCTTTCTTTCTGTCGTTCCCCTCATCCTTTCCTGTTCACCTGCTTCGTTATTGTTGTTGTTGTTTTTTTAATACTCTATTTGTTGATGCTGTTATCCTTTCCTGATTTTTTTGCTCTTTTATTTTTATTATATTTTTTTTTTTTGAATATCGTTTCTTCATTCCGTCTCTTATTTCTTCTTTAACTTGTATTGTCAATGTTATTCTCATCACTCGATTTCGTCTCGCTCGAATTTTTATCCTTTTATGCTCATTTTTTTAATTACATTTTTATATTACTTTTGGCCCTCGTCATTTCATTTTTCTTTGTGGAGATTTTCTCGCCCATCTTGTTCCAACACAATCCATTAGTTTAAACCTTTACTATGAAACCTTTGCTATGAAACCTTTGCTATGAAACCTTTGCTATGAAACCTTTGCTATGAAACCTTTGCTATGAAACCTTTGCTATGAAACCTTTGCTATGAAACCTTTGCTATGAAACCTTTGCTATGAAACCTTTGCTATGAAACATTTGCTATGAAACATTTGCTATGAAACCTTTGCTATGGTTCAATGACAAACGAATAAATGAAAACAAAGTTAGGAACATACACTTTTTCTTCTTCTTTTTCGAACGCTTCATATCGATCACTTGTTAACCACTCTATGTGATCGGAGCCTAAGAGCGAATGTACATTGTGTCAGTTAAAAAGTCCATTGCTTATCCTTTACAGGACTTTGCGAATCAACCTCAGCTTTTTAACGATGTTTGTGATTTTTCTAGGCATTATATTGGCATAGTTCAGTCATTGCTTTATGAACGGGTGGTGCCATCGTCCTTTGTAAAAATCCACGTGAAACAATTTGCAATCAAACTGTCCGCAGCGTGATTCGAACTCAGAACGTCGGGCTTAATAGACCGAGTCACTATCCCCTAGGCCACAGATGCCACCATGTGTCAGTTATGCGCTTACAAGTAGGCCAGCACATCCAATTTCTGCGACGCTCTTTATTTGCTAGGGTAGCTCCCATATTCCCCTACATCGGTCGCCTCTTACGACATGCGTTCTAGGTCGCAATGGTACTATTCTTTGCTTCCCTTGAAGGTGCCGTCACCACCCATGCGCCGTTTCATGTGTTATGACTATTTCAATTGTAATAAAACTGCCTCAGTTGATAACTAATTAGCAAAAGTAATAAGATTTAGTGTTGTGTGTCACTGGTTCCCTTGAGATCAGTTCAGGAGTTGTATGTTCCTTGGGAACAATTTAATGAGACATTAACCCTCGAGAACTTAATAAATATGACCATCTTGAGTCAGTAAACAATTTTATGAAAGCTGCGTCAGTGTCAATCTGATTTTTTTTCTCTATTCCTGTTTTGTCTCGCAGAGTCAGGATAAGAAGAGATTTCTAGAACGGTGTTTTACGTGCGCTTCATAAATAGTGTATTTTATCGTCTCTGTTATTTCTCGTCCACCTTCTGCGTGGACGGCCTTTTGGCTTGTATTCCATCAACTTCGTAGCACCAGCGAGTGTCCGCGATGTCATTTTGAAGATGGTAAAGATATTTTTGTAGGAATTTGATTTACAATCTTTTTCTAATGAATTTTGCTCGGGCTTCGGGTTTCCAGCCTGCTTTTCTCGATTTTGAATTTCCAATGGTTCTTTTACATGCTTAAATTGAACACGGGGCCTACATTTCATCGTCCAACCCCGATAAGACTAGGAACTCGATCTCATCTACACTGAGATATCTGGAAAAATATCCAGATGGCTACACAATGGAGCAAACATGGTACCTTTGTTACAAGAGACGATCACTTAACTTCTACATCACAGAGACTCCCGATTTTGGTGATAATGTGTAAGTCAACTTTCCATTAAAAACGAAAAGGAATTATAGAGAAAAGAAAATGTACACGATGTGTGTTGAAAATTATGACTATGTTAAAACGATAAAACTTACATTTTTGTAACCTTTAATTACTATGTCGTGAGAAACACCTATGATTGGTAAAGTGTGCTACATTTCATATGAAAAACATCTGATAGAAATAGTATATTGTGACTACCAAACAGGGCGTAGAATAAGGTAGGTGATTATTAAAACGTACTGGCTTGTTGGTTGAAAAATTAAATGAACATTATTCATATTGTCATAAACTGTAACTCAATTTGTCACGAGAAAAAAATTTATCGTCACTTGATGTGTAATGTAGGTTGTTAAGTATTCATTTTTTTGTCGATATCACCAGTTATCGAAATTTTGTTGGGTGTAATAACCTATTTGGAAGCAGCTGACAGACGCTGTCTAGAATCTTTCAATCATATGTCTGTGGTGTTTCATTATAAAATCATACTCAAGTTGGCACTAGACATTTTTTAAGATTATCATTAAAATTGTGAACTGATTGCAGAAGATGGTTGTATATGGATTCTCTGCCTTGATCTCTGTGGCGTAGAGGTTGGGGGCTCGTCTCTAGTGTCAAATGTACCAGGTTCGCTTCCATGTTGAGCCATCTGAATATTGTTCAAGATATCCCTGATCTCAGTATAGGTGAGATCGATTTACTAATTCTATCGAAGATGGACGATAAAATGTAGGTTACGTGTTCAATCTGAGCACGTAAAAGAACCATTGAAAGTCGAAAATTGAGAAGAGCAGGTTATAAAACCGCAAATGAGATCTTCATGTGTAATAAAGAGATCAGAGCACACATGGTTACTCATCGAAGTGCAATGATGATGGTCCAATGAATATATGGATTAGTACGGATGTGTTAAGCGGATTGTCAGACTGAGATAGTATGACAGAATTGCAACCCCAGACCTGTGGATTAGAACAGGACAGGAACCCATGATGACACAGGTTAAGAAGACAAAATGGTGATTCGTCGGACATACTCTACGGAAGACGCAGTGAAGTGTCACTAGACAAGCACTTGAGTGAAACATGCAATGAAAACGGAAAAGAGGATGTCCTAGACAGACCTAGAGACGAAGTCTTCTTGCGGAACTAAAGGGGTCTCGATCCTGGAAGACCATAAAGAAAACTGCCAGAGACAGAGAAAAGTGGCGAACAAATATTGAGGCACTATGCTCCACAAGGAACAGAATAAGCCAAGTTAATTCATATATGGATTAATAGATAACTGGATGGATGGATGGATGAGGGCAGAATGGATGGATAGATTTATGTAAGCTGGAGTACTGTCTGATGGTTAGGTGGGTAAGATGGAGGGATTTGAAAGATGCGTACATGCAACGGATGGATAGATAGATGTTACGGTTGAAAGGGTGTGGCTGTGAGAGGGGCACGATTGATTAATGGCTCTAGTTTTCCGAATCTAAATAAAAACAAACATGCAGAAACGGGATGTGAAGGTTTACGGTCTGTAGGCTTTTAACTAGCACATCGAATTCACGCTGTACTGCGCAAATCACATTCTGACCACAAAGAGTATTTTAACAAGTGGTTAATATAAAATGATCAAGCTGAAAAGGCAGCAGCTGGAAATCGAACCTGCGTCTTCCGTTTCAGTTTGGAATATCTTCATTGTACGCCGGATATGTCCATAGGTGCACCGATCTCCTTCGCAATATCTTCAACAGCGACTGACCGTAAAACTTCGATGTTGATTGATGAACGGGTGACTATCCCTCTGTGTGTGGGTTCAATTCCGCGGGATGGCAGAAAAAGCCACAGATTCCTAAGATTTACGGTGTTCGTGGCACCGAACCGAAGGGTTACGATGTCCATGACACCGAGCCGAAGAGCTTTCAGCTCAAGTGCTTCTGGATCGGAAAAACAAACCAATCTATAGACCACCAAAATCTATTTAATTAATTGTTAAAAAAAAAATTTCCTTGTTCTGTAATATTTATCTATTCCTCTCATACCGTTATACATTACATATGGCAATTAATTTCTTCATACCACTCTATCCTGGACAACTCACGCAATCTTCTGCAGAGATTATCCAAAATGGCGGCCGTTCGGAAATGTCGGTGTAATAAAAGCATGTTCTTACCACTGAAGTCGGAGAAGGTTTGCCTGAATGGCTAGGGACACCTTACGCACGGTTAGTCGGCTTTCACGCAGAAATCAGTCAGATACACCATAAAGGCTCCTGACTACGCATGAATTCATAGTGGGCGGAGGCAGAAGAAGAAGAACAAAAAAGCATGCTTTATTCAACGAGATTAGACATCTTAAAAATAAAAATATATTTTTTTAACAATTTATTATGGTAATATCATATGTTTTACATTATGAAACATAAACTATATGCTTTTAAATGCATAAATAACACACAAATACGGCTAGTTCCGGAGTCATGTAGCCATCTCATTTAAAAATGAGATTTCCTTAGTACCCGAACGTTACAGGGTTAATGAAACATTATACAGAAGTCTGTGCAATTCCTCGCTGTGACCATAACTGGATAATGCGCATGTCCGTGATATATTGATCTTAAGTAGAACAGACATAGACCGAAGCAATATCTAGACATAGATTACAAAATAGGTCATGTATCGACTATGTTTCAAGCTTCGTTGGTCAATGTCTGGTCTAATCACAATTGCCCTGAGGAAACAGGTTCTATTCTATGTTACGTCGCCTTGATGAGAAATAACTCTCTTAAAAGAATAATGATAGTTTAACATTAGCTTTAAATTAGTATTTGTGTTCTATGGCTTACAGCAGTAATAGGGTATCTGTGGCTAAGTGGTTAAGCCATTCTGTTCACGAGTGCAGTTTTTCCAGAGACCTCTAGGATTGTTGCTTGAGCTACGGAGTTCGTGCTTTATGTAATACTCTCGGCAGGTGGCGTGCCGTTCCTGCGGAGAGGGACCGAGCCATATGGGGTAAAACCCGGTGCAATGAAGTCAATCCTTCGACTTTTAAACCCTTTTTTCACGCGGATTCACGATAAGGCCATGAAGGTTTTTTTCAGTTGAGGGCATAAAAAAAACATCTTAACCTGAACAATTTCGCGGAGACTGCACTAGCAATGCTGCCATTACGTTCCACAGGCTCATGTCCCTTCTGTCCTACATCGCCCTAGAAAGCGGATTTACAGGCAGTAAATTTGTTTTTTAATAGTTATTTTTTTGGTCAATGTATGAAATTTACGAAAAAATGTAGACATAAAACTAATCTAGGGTCTTTGTCACGTACAATTTTAGTACTCTTCTCTTGTTCCAACGATACTTGTCTCGTTGCTTTATATCGAATATTTCTCCAGTGATCCTTGATCTCATTGTAGATGGGATCGAGCTCCTAGTCCTATCGGATACTGACGATAAAACGTAGATTAAAAGGATCTGTGCCAGTTCAAAATCTAGAAGAGCAGGCTGACAAGCTGCTGCCAGGTCAAAATTCATTACCGATATTTTTTTTTTTTAATTTCTTCAAAATATTTTCACCTTCTAAATTACATCAGGGACATTCGTCGGTGCTGCGGAGTTAGAACACTGTCGCTGAGAGTTTCCTGTGTAAGAAAGAGATTGAGGCACAGATGGTTAATCACGGAAGTGCACTGATGATGGTCCTATCAATCAAAGAATAAATAAATCGTAAAACGAGTTATTTGTGTTAAATCGATGTTTTGTTAATTTTGGTAATTAACTAATCTAGAAGAAAGTAAGCTCTGCCTTCAAATCTCCGCCACCTTCATGTGTTTCTTTGTAATGTAGGGGGAGGGAAAGCCTTTAAGACAAGGTACGCAATTTCAACCTAAGGACGAGTCTTTTGGGATGTTATCAGATCGTGTAAGCCAACATTTATAAAAAAAATAGAATGGTCAATGGAGAAGCGGCTAGGCCTTTCGATCTGAAGGTTGTGGATTCGAATCCGGACCCAGCCACGTGTGCAGTTTTTCATGAGATTTCTAAGATTGTTACCCAAGCTACTGAGCTGGTGCTTTGAGCAACATTCTCGACATATGACGTCCCATTTATGCCGACAAAGGCGGAACCATAAAGGCAAACCCTGTGCAATAAAGTCACTCCTTCGTCTCTAGACCCACTTCGGATTATCTATCTGACCCACTTCAGATTATCTATCTGACCCACTTCGGATTATCTATCTGACCCACTTCAGATTATCTATCTGACCCACTTCGGATTATCTATCTGACCCACTTCGGATTATCTATCTGACCCACTTCGGATTATCTATCTGACCCACTTCAGATTATCTATCTGACCCACTTCAGATTATCTATAACCTCGGAGAAGCCTCGCCTGTATGATGGTGGACATGAATAGTTAGAAAAGCAAACCTTCACGAAAAAAATCAGTCAGAGGCGCCAAACAAGGTGCCATGACTTCTTCTGAATTCATAGCGGGTAAACGCATACAAAATATCATTTTAAACATAAAATATAAGAAGTAACTCCTCGTAGAGAATTAACTCTTTGTCAGCGTCTGTAGCTCAAACGGTAGTGAGCTCGATCACATACTCAAGCGTACCTGGTTCAAACCCCACGGTGGGCAAGTTTAGAAGCAAATTCGTTTCCGTGGGATTGTTACAAAAGGTAAAACTAGACCTCACCTTTCAAAAAGCAACGGTAAACTTCTTACACGGTACAGAACATGTCATCATCATCATCAGGTGCCGTCTCCACATCGAAGGTTGGCTGCAATGAATCTCCAGCATCCTCTGTCTTTCGCCTTGGTGTTGCACACTGCCAGACTGTAACCTATTTCTTAAAGTTTCCCTCCCACTTATCTCGCGGTCTTGCTCTTCCATCCTCAACTTTCCCCTCTAGTAAAGATTTTATCATGGTGGCATGTCTTTTTATGTGCCCAAAATACTTTACTGGTCTGAATTTTATTTCTCTTAATAATTGTTTCTTCATGCCTAGTTTTCCTAAAACTTGTTTATTTGTATGTTTTTCTGTCCATGAAACTCTGCCTATTCTTCTATATATCAACATCTCAAATGCATCAATTCTGTCTTCTAACTGCTTGTTCATTGTCCATGTTTCGAGCCATACATTAATATAGGATATATATAGCATTTGATCATTCTCATTTTTAGCCTGTTTATAATTTGTTTGAATGTCAGTAACTTTCTCATACTATTGAAATTATACTTGGTCATTCTTATTCTCTTTTTAATTTCTGTTATACATCTGCCATCATCTGTTATCATCTGACCGAGATATAAGAAGCTTTTACTTGATGTAGTAATTCTCCATGTATTTTTATATTCATTTTAGGTTTTTCCATTTCCTTGTTGATCACCATAGTTTTTGTATTCTGTATGTTAATGTCTAATCCTTATTCCTTGCTAGTTCTGTCCAATTGGACAGAACATGTAGAATCTGATAATAAATTTCTAATGGCACTAAAAAAAGGTAAAGGAACCCTTTCATACCTCGTGGTATATAGGTCAATACAGTGTTAGGCCTGTATTTTTCATTGACCGTCGGCACACGATGGGTGATGTGGTCAGCATCACGCCGGCCAATGGCACTAAAATCGATGTTAAACTACTTTATTGACGGCCGTTAAGAATGTATTATCTGATTCTATATGTTGTGTACCGTGTAAGAAGTGAACTTATTCACTTATGTTGTATCCTTTGCTTGATAAAGACCTTTTGGTCGAAACGTTGTTGTGTATTGTTTTTGTATTTTGTAAAACTACAGTTCTTTGTTTTTTTACGTGTTTCGATATTGCTACATAGTTTTACTTCAGTCTTCCCTCATATCTTGTGTATATACCGATTTATCTATTTTTCTATTAATCTATTTTAGTATCTCTTTACCTATTTACCGAGTTATCTATTTATATTTACCTATTTATAGGAAAGGCTTGGGAGTCGACCACGAGATTAAATCCGGGGCTGGTGTATCTAAGACAGTATGACACTGTATTCATTGACATTCTGGCATCTCCTGTGAATCCTTTAGTGCCAAGCTGTATCGGCTTTGCAGTTTCCTGTGATTTGTCAATTGCATAGGAAGAGAAGAAATGATACATGGACAGCATCGATCTTCATTATAAATATGTTTGAATAGCGCCCAGTGGGAGTGTAACACGGTGCGTACAGCTGGTGACAAGCTGAATGAAAGCGGACCCGAGTATTGGCACAGATAGACAGGTCAAGCTGGTGACAGGCTGAATGAAGCGGACCTGAGTACTAGCAAAGATAGACAAGTCAAGCTGGTGACAGGCTGAATGAAAGCGGACCTGAGTACTAGCAAAGATAGACAAGTCAAGCTGGTGACAGGCTGAATGAAGCGGACTTGAGTACTAGCAACGATAAACAAGTCAAGCTGGTGACAGGCTGAATGAAGCGGACTTGAGTACTGGCAAAGATAGACAAGTAAACTGGTGACAGGCTGAATGAAAGCGGACCTGAGTACTGGCAAAGATAGACAAGTAAACTGGTGACAGGCTGAATGAAAGCGGACCTGAGTACTGGTGAAGATAGACTCAGACAGTTTAGGGATAGTAAACCTCTTAGGGTAAGGTTGTAATACTGCCAATTGTCTACTGAGACAATAACATAATAACATATGCATTATCATTAAACAGATTGTTATCCTTATCATTCTCATCGTCGTAATCACTCTCATTTTCATCAGCATCAACCATTTCATAATCATCCTCGTCAACAATATCATCATTACCATCATCATCGGCTTCATCATCATCAGCATCATCATAAACGACATTATGGTCATCTGCAAATCAACATCTTTATTTCCTTGAAAATTCATTTAAAAACATTCAATTCTAAACCATCTTTAAAATTGATACAAGGATAAACACCGGTGCTACGGAGTTCCCGAACTGTCGCTGAGATCTTCCTGTGTAAGAACAAGATTGGTAACGAAAAATGGGATGTCACAAACTGACCTGAAGAAGTAGTCTTCTTGGGAGATTAAAGGATTCTGAACTATCGTGCGAAGCAGTAAAGAAAACGGTCGGAGACCGAGGAAAGTGATGGAAAACTGGTGAGAACCTATGCTTCACATGGAGCATAGAGAAATGAGAAGACTAATAAGCAAATAATGATGCTAAGTTAACTACATTACCCATCGTGTGCCGTTGTGCAAAACAGAAGTACAGAGAAATGTAACGGACAACTTCTCTTCCACAATTTACTTTTAAAAGTTATCATTTATCAGAGGACTATCATCATAGAACTCCGGACACGTTCATAAGTGATCCGATCTTCGTCTCAACAAATCCAGCAACGTCCAGCGGTCCAACACAAGCCAGTTCGATGTTGATTAATCAGTCTTTTCGCATATTTGGTATGCCGTTCGTTTCGGGCTGTACCAATAGAAGGATATTGTGAAAAGGTAGTGATCGTCTGTGTAAGCTGATGTTATTCATTTTATTAAAGCTGTTCTTGGTGTAGATCATCAATCATTTGCGTGGTCTTCCTATTGCTCTGTACTCGTTTTAGTTTCGAATATCTTCATTGCACTCCGGACACGTCCATAGGTGTTCCGATCACCTTCGCAATATCTCTAACAGCATTCAGCGATAGGCCGTACGAGTTCGATTTTGATTGTTGAACCTAGTCATAAACCTGATGTGGTGTTCTGGCCACTTCAATCTTCAATCCCAGCTCATGCAATCTAGTAGTTTAAATGAATTGGTTTAAATGAAAATCTTCTTTGGGGGCACACTCTATGAAGGCTTTCAAAATGTCAACTATATCCATTGGCTGGCCCCCAGTCTGCTCTCTCATTGCCGACGACACCTATGTGCCCCTGAACGAAAATTAGTGTAATTCTGCAAATTGTTTACGCTTGTAGTGATTACGTCCATTGTCTGCGAACCGAACCAGCCTCTTCCTTTCGGATCATACTCAATGAATCACTCAGAATGCACGGCACTTTTCACAGGTCTTTGTTCTGAGGCAATTTGTAAGCTGTTATTCGTTGTATTGAAGCTGTTCTTGATGCCGTCGTTCCATCTTCAGCGTAGTCTTCCTCTTGCTCTGTACCGGTTATACTTTATTCAACGTGGCTCTCTGTTCTAGTCGATAACAGGACATCCTTGTCACGTGTTACCAGAACGAACAACTGTTGATATCAATAAGGCTGGTCATATGATTCAATCAACTAATCAATATTCTATTATTACCTTCCTTATACTCATTCTACTTAAAACGTAACTCTTGTTTTTTTGGGGTCTCTCCTTCAACCGCATATTAAATATTAATATACTATTACTAATTTTACTGCTACGAAAGGCAAGCCCTGAGGCAGATTATGCAGGGTCGGTAGAACGTAGTAGTTAGCACACTGACTCAAAAATAGAAATAAAAGTGAGGGATACAGGAAAGTGTATTGATCTCTATAGTAAATGATTTGTTAACACGCAAAAGAAAAAGTTTGCGCGTGTTGAACAGACATAAAACGCATCGTAAACTTGTACTAGTGGGTCAGTAGGTGTGAGGTTAAATTTAGCACTTCTAAAAATACAATATATAATTATATTTGTTTTTATTTTTGCAATATTTTTATTGTTTGTTCGCCCACTGTGAATTCAAGCGAAATCTGAAAGCGAGAAAAGGTATAAAAAAGCAAAGGATTGAGTTCATTGTGTCGGGTTTCTCAATACGGCTTTTTTACTATCGGTAGAAAAGGAACATCATGTACCGAAAGTATTGCACAAAGCACATACTCTGTAGCTCCAGCAACAATCCTAGGGCTCGTAAACGAAGTACATTGCGCCTAGCGTGGTGCCTTATTTGTTTCTTCTGTCTTCTTTCGAATGGATCCCGCAAGAAAACGAACAATAGTACACCCTAAACAGACCTGGAGACGGAGTCTTCTTGAGGAATTGAAGGGTGCTCGACTATCCTAGCTCTTTCCACGCTTTAAGCCGCACTCTGCGCAACGGTGGAAGTCCGTTGCACGCTATTAGCCGCACACTGCGCCATAGAGTTGCTTCCTTATAAGAAGTCTTTCTAGTTTTACTTCTACTGTTTTACTTCTACTACTTTTTAACCTTGTTATTCTATTGGGTTGTCCAGTTTTCTTCAATTTAGTATATAATAATATATATATGTTTATTTATTGACGAGTAGTTGGGATTGTAAATTGTTGTGTTTTGTTTACCTCCCTTGAATTAACTGCTTAAAAATTGAGGAAATAACTGGGCGTGGAAAGAGCTAGGAGACCATAAAGAAAACAGAGACCGAGAAGAGGGGTGAACAACTGTTAGGGCCCTATGCTCCATGAGAAGCGTAGAGGAAAAAGTAAGTAAGTAGGTGTGGTGCCTGTGGCTAGTTTGGCGTGAAGACTTACTTTCCTTATCACTAGCGACCCTCATTATTTAGACAAGCCTTACTTGGACTTCAGATGTGCTTGTAATTTAGACTTCAAAGTGAAGGATGCCATTGTTGAGTGAATCAACATCATAACATTCCGGGTAGACCTGAATGGGCTATGTCTCTCACAACAGACGTCGTGAAGTATGTATACTGATGTTCATGTAACTCACTGATTAAAAATTACTGCACACGCTGATCCTCAGACATCCATTTCCACTTGTGCAACGGGTAACTCCAAACTTCATTGAAAATCTCAATAAACGATATCAACTCTTACCGTTACCTGCCATTTTGAACTAGCTTTACCAGCGTTTTATTAGTCCACTACTTGAACCATTCTTAAAATTGGTAATCATTTTACTACTACTAATCTTACTACTTTTGCGACAACTAACATTGTCGCTACTGTTACGACTACTAACGCAATAACTACTTCTACTAATAACAATCTCACTTTCTACAAATCTGTTACCAGTGCAAATGGGAACGTAATGTGACATCATTTAACACACTCACACATTTACAATCAATAATGCCACGTCATTCTTAATACATGCAGTGAAAGTTGGGAAATGACTAAAGATATAGAAAGGAAGTTGAATGCATTTTAAAATAGATGTCTGCGAAAAATAATGAACATACAATGGGACGAAGTTAGCAAATATGATTAAATCAGAGAAATGTCTGCTCAACCACTAGTTACAACTGGTATAAGAAGCACAACCCAAGCGTACCTGGTTCAAACCCCGTGACGGGCAGCTTGGAAGCAAATTCGTGTCCGTGAATTTTTACGGACCTGTAAAAATAGACTCCACTGTTTAGAAAGCAATGGCAAACTACTGAACGTATAAGTGGTGATTAGAAAACCGACGACTCGTTTACTGCGTCTGATGTCTAAGTCCTGTTAAGGATATGCCACGATTTTTTTACAAGAAAGAGAAGATGGAGATAAGTTGGACACACCTTGAGAATAAGTGATCAAAGAATATCAAAGCAGGCATTAAAGTGGAATGCAAAGGGTTCAAGAAAGAGAGACGACTTAATGTAACTCTGAAACGAGCTTTGCTGAGACAGGCAAGTAATGTCGGATTCAATTCCATGGAAGAGATTGAGCGAGTTGACCGCTATAATTTGTAAGCCTCTATAGTGGTCAACGGAATGAATAGAGTTAATATGAAATGTGTAGCCTAGCGCTGCCCAGCGCGGCGGTTACGGGCGCCATGGCGCCTGTATGATACATCCTTAACGTCTGATGTGACACAACTGACTATAACGTTAATCCGAATTTCATGAAAAAAAACGATTTCTTAATAACAGTATGTATTGATTATCTTGTAAGCAATATATGTGTTTCAAGCTCAAAGTTCAAAGTGATTCAATTTTTATCAATTTTTTTTTTTTTAATTTTCCTTTAAAAAGAGATAGGTACTAGAGGGAAAGGAAAACCAAGAAAAAGATGGATAGACAATATCAAGACCACACTAAATAAACACGGATATAACACAACAAGGGCGACTCATCTCGCCCTAGACACAAATCAAAGCTCCCACCCCTACGCTTAATGGCAAGAGTGGACAACCAATTCTATCTTCCACCTGGGGATAGAAAATTTTACTTTTTAATATTGAAAAATCGTGACATATCCGTTACATGACGTAGCCACAACCACAGTAAACGAGTCGTTGACTTTCTAGGCACCACTTACACGTTCAGTAGTTTGCCATTGCTTTCCGAACGGTGAGGTCTATTTTTATCTTTCGTAAAAATCCCACGGAAACGATTTTTGCTTCCAAACCTGCACACCGTTGGGTTTGAATATTACTGATACTATTATTATGGATAGCATTGGTGTCTTCTTCTTCTTTGGTCGTCACACTGCCACCGGGTTGTTGCCCAGTCTCGTGGTTTTTCTGCTGTTCTCTTGAGCTATTCTGGTGGCTTGGGTGATTGTTTGTTTTTTTTTGCTCTTTGAAAGAACTCTGCAATGCTATCTAACCATTTTTTTCGTGGTCTTCCTCTCTCTCCTTCTTTCCTGATGTTATGTTGTAAAAGACTCTGTGTACAATGGAGTTTGGATGCATTCTTATTAAGTGGCCAAACTACTTCATTCTTTGTTTCTCAATATACTTCAAGCAAGGTTCTGTGCCAACTGTCTTTCTTATTCTGATGTTGGTGAGTGTCTTTTATGGTGTCATTGATAACTTTTCATAGGCATCGCATCGGTGTAAACAATACATATATATATATATGGACCTGACTGACCAGTCCTCAAAGTAAATCAATTGCAGCTTAGCAGGCTGCAGTCTTCTCTCTTGAATTCGTGTCTGAACATCTGCTCCTTTCCTCTATCTCTTCATCTATCTCTCTCTCTCTCTCTCATATGATTCTTCTACTAGTATGATTCTCTATTATTTTTTATTATTTTTTCTCTATTACCTCTCCTTGTCGATTCAAGTTCTTCATTATTTTAGTGCAGTCAGAACAGGGGACAGTGCATCCGTCATTTCTGGAAACTTAAGGACAAATTAGTGAAGTTGGACCAGGGTGAATAAATGACTGAGTGTGCTCTAATATCTCCCTAAGAGATTACCCATCTGTCACTTATACACCTGGTGCCTCATTCTTCAGTACATAGTTCTAAGTCTTGATTGAATTCTACTAACTTAATTCTCTGTATTATCTTACAAATCAATACTTCTGTTCTGTATTTACTTCTTCTTCTTTTCAATTTTTCTAACTTTTATTATTATCATTATGTAGTTTGTTGTTTAAATAACGTTGATCTCATTACAGTCCGAATATGCATCCAGCTTTACACACTACTATCATAGACAGTGACATCACATTGACTATATAATATCTCTATTTTCCTCATCATCTCTGTTATCATCACATTGAGAACAAACTACCTCTAGCGACATCATCATCATCACCTCTGTTAACATCACATTCAGAACAAACTACTTCTAGCGACATCATCATCTTTGTTAACAACACATTGAGAACAAACTACCTCTTACGACATAATCATCCCCTCTGGTAATATCGCATTGAGAAATAGCTATATTAAGAGTCATCTACAACAGAACATCAGAAAAGAAAGCGAGAGGTAATCCACGAAAAATATGGATAAATGCCATAGATGCAGTTATATTTGGACTATCATCACAGCACTCCGGACACGTCCATATGTGCTGCGATCTCCGTCTCAACAAATCCAGCAGCGTCCAGCTGTCCAACACGCCAGTTCTACAGGGTGTTCAACTTAAAAGCAGCCCCAGTGATAAATAGAAATTTGCCATGTACGCATTGCATCTATTCTATTTACTATTTAAATCGGTTCTGACTAGCTTGTCCTATGTCACATTTGTTCATCGCCCCTTCCAGCACTACAATTACACACCATCACACAACTTTGACCTATACTACGTCATAACTGAACCTTCTCATTTCTATACATATATGCCAGATTAGCTCCATTCACAGGCAGCTTTTAAGTTGAACACCCTGTATATTGATTAATCAATCTCTTTGCATAGTTGGTATGTCGTTCTTTCAGGCTGTAAAACCCTGTCAAAACGCACAAATAATTATCTCCCAAACCACTAGAGCAGCGCAGGACAAAAAAAGAAAACCATGACACTGAGCAACAACCAACCAGTAACTGTGTGACGACACTGGGCAACAACCAACCAGTAACTGTGTGACGACACTGGGCAACAACCCGGTAGCAGTGTGACGACACTGGGCAACAACCAACCAGTAACTGTGTGACGACACTGGGCAACAACCCGGTAGCAGTGTGACGACACTGGGCAACAACCAACCAGTAACTGTGTGACGACACTGGGCAACAACCCGGTAGCAGTGTGACGACACTGGGCAACAACCAACCAGTAACTGTGTGGCGACACTGGGCAACAACCAACCAGTATAACTGTGTGACGACACTGGGCAACAACCAACCAGTATAACTGTGTGACGACACTGGGCAACAACCAACCAGTAACTGTGTGGCGACACTGGGCAACAACCAACCAGTATAACTGTGTGACGACACTGGGCAACAACCAACCAGTAACTGTGTGACGACACTGGGCAACAACCAACCAGTAACTGTGTGGCGACACTGGGCAACAACCAACCAGTAACTGTGTGACGACACTGGGCAACAACCAACCAGTAACTGTGTGACGACACTGGGCAACAACCAACCAGTAACTGTGTGACGACACTGGGCAACAACCAACCAGTAACTGTGTGACGACACTGGGCAACAACCAACCAGTAACTGTGTGGCGACACTGGGCAACAACCAACCAGTAACTGTGTGACGACACTGGGCAACAACCAACCAGTAACTGTGTGACGACACTGGGCAACAACCAACCAGTAACTGTGTGACGACACTGGGCAACAACCAACCAGTAACTGTGTGACGACACTGGGCAATAACCAACCAGTAACTGTGTGACGACACTGAGCAACAACCAACCAGTAACTGTGTGACGACACTGGGCAACAACCAACCAGTAACTGTGTGACGACACTGGGCAACAACCAACCAGTAACTGTGTGACGACACTGGGCAACAACCAACCAGTAACTGTGTGACGACACTGGGCAACAACCAACCAGTAACTGTGTGGCGACACTGGGCAACAACCAACCAGTAACTGTGTGACGACACTGGGCAACAACCAACCAGTAACTGTGTGACGACACTGGGCAACAACCAACCATTAACTGTGTGGCGACACTGAGCAACAACCAACCAGTATAACTGTGTGACGACACTGGGCAACAACCAACCAGTAACTGTGTGACGACACTGAGCAACAACCAACCAGTAACTGTGTGACGACACTGGGCAACAACCCGGTAACTGTGTGACGACACTGGGCAACAACCAACCAGTATAACTGTGTGACGACACTGGGCAACAACCAACCAGTAACTGTGTGACGACACTGAGCAACAACCAACCAGTAACTGTGTGACGACACTGGGCAACAACCCGGTAACTGTGTGACGACACTGGGCAACAACCAACCAGTAACTGTGTGACGACACTGGGCAACAACCCGGTAACTGTGTGACGACACTGGGCAACAACCAACCAGTAACTGTGTGGCGACACTGGGCAACAACCAACCAGTAACTGTGTGACGACACTGGGCAACAACACGGTAACTGTGTGACGACACTGGGCAACAACCCGGTAACTGTGTGACGACAGAAGAAAGGAATGCTTCTTCTTTGAACGCTCCCTATCGACCACATCTTAATCACTCAGTAGGATTTATATGTGATCTGAGCCTAAGGGCGATTGTACGGTTTCCCAGTTATACGCCTACAAGTAGGCCAGAACATACGATTTCTGCTATGCTTTTTATTTCCTAGGGTACCTTTCTTAGATCCTACATCAGTCGCCTCCTACCACATGCCTTGTAGGTCGCAGTGGTAATATTCTTTGCTTTTCTTGCAGGCTCCGACACCACACTGATGGTCATGAGTGCAATGAAGATATTCCAAACTTAAACAATCTGAAAATATACAGAAGAGCAGCAAAACGGAATTAAGTATCAATGCATTATGTGTCAACACTGACATGACAAGAATATGGACAAAGAGACACTAAATCACATATGCGACTCTTGCAAAAGTGATGATTTTCTTTATCTCATGCACAACACACAAAAGATAATTAATTTTCTTGAAAATATATTTTTTTTTTAAAACAACTACTGCACCGTGTATTGAATTTCACTAACATAAGATGTGCAAAGAATGTCAAACCAGCATATGATGTACTTATCACCAATAATTGTAGCGTGAACCTCCCCAAAATAAATAAACCAATTGCTTTGTAGATATGGATCTTGCGATATAACCCTTCTAAATCAAACTTTAAAAAAAATAAAACAGCATTTTGTCTCCTTATATCTTCTTCTTCTTTTGTCGTCACACTGCTACCGGGTTGTTGCCCAGTGTTGTCTCACTGCTACCGGGTTGTTGCCCAGTGTTGTCTCACTGCTACCGGGTTGTTGCCCAGTGTCGTCACACTGCTACCGGGTTGTTGCCCAGTGTCGTCACACTGCTACCGGGTTGTTGCCCAGTGTTGTCTCACTGCTACCGGGTTGTTGCCCAGTGTCGTCACACTGCTACCGGGTTGTTGCCCAGTGTCGTCACACTGCCTGCTACCAGGTTGTTGCCCAGTGTTGTCTCACTGCTACCGGGTTGTTGCCCAGTGTCGTCACACTGCTACCGGGTTGTTGCCCAGTGTTGTCTCACTGCTACCGGGTTGTTGCCCAGTGTCGTCACACTGCTACCGGGTTTTTGCCCAGTGTCGTCACACTGCTACCGGGTTGTTGCCCAGTGTCGTCACACTGCTACCGGTTTGTTGCCCAGTGTTGTCAAACTGCTACGGGGCTGTTGTCCAGTGTCGTGGTTTTTCTTCTTTTTTTTGTCTTGCTCTGTTCTGGTGGCTTGGGTGATTGTTATTTTTGCTCTTTGACAGGATTCTGCTATGCCATCTAACCATCTTTTTCGTGATCAACCTCTTGCCTTCTTTCCCGGTGTTCTGTTGTAGAAGACTGTATACTGTGGAGTTTGGATGCAATCTTATTAAGTGGCCAAACCACTTCATTCTTTGTTTCTCTATGTAATTCAAGGAAGGTTCTGTGCCAACTTTCTTTCTCATGCTGATATTGGTGACTCTGTCTTGTCTGGGTTTGTTGGTAACTTTTCTGCTTATATACAGTTTAGAAAAAAGTGGTTCATGTGATACTTATCAGTGATTTGTACATCATATGCTAATTTGACACTCTTTTACTTATGTTTGTGAAATCCATTGCACAATGCAGATTCTTTTTATTATATTTTTGTTTGTTAATTTATTATGGTAATATCATATGTTTTGCATTATAAAACATAAATTAAATGCATTTAAATGCATCAATAATACAACAAATTAGACTAGTTCCGGAGTCATGTAGCATCTCATTTATAAATGAGATTTTCTTAGTACCAGAACGTTACAGGGTTAAATATATTTTCAAGAAAATTAATTATGTTTTAAATAAATAATTACAATGCATACATTAAACGTTGTTTATCCTCAGTAACAATGTCTTATGCAACATGTGGCTAAATTATATGTTTGCTAGTTTTTTTTATGTTAATTTTTACAGAAAGACGACCCTTGTTTTCGGTGAGTCTCCCCCTTAATCCTTATATGTGACGTGCTTACAATAACATAGCTGGACTATTGTTTTATTATTAATATCTATCCTCCCAGTAGGTATACTAACCTTTTGTTGAATGAACTATTTTATTGAATATAGATATAAGGAAAGAGTGCAGTAAAACTATATAGCATTAGCGTAACACGTAAAAACAAAGTACTGTATCCTTTGCCTTGTGAGTAGAAGGTCGTGGTTTCGAGTCCGGAGCGTGCCATTCTGTTCACGAGTGCAATTTTTTCCAGAGACCCCTAGGATTGTTGGACCTCTGGAACTATAGAGTTCGTGCTTTGTGCAATACTCTCGGCAGGTGGCGTGCCATTTCTGCGGAGAGGCACCGAGCCGTATGGGGTAAAACCCGGTGCAATAAAGTCAATCCTTCGGCTTTTAAACCATTTTTAAAGTACAATAACAATACAGAGCGAAGTTTCGACCAAAGTGTCTTTATCAAGCAAAAGATACAGAAGAAGGGAAGAAATTCATTTTTGATACGGCAGATATAATATAAACAATTAGATAATAAATTCATTGCGACCCTAAAATAAAAATATTTGACTAAAAAAACTTAAAACTAAATAAATGCGAAAAACTAGGAATAGAAAGAAAAAAGATATTTTTAAAGTATATATATAAATACGTAGCTTGGCTGAAATTGGATGCACGTGTCCTAAACGTGTAGAAGTCTATATGTTTAGGGGCCTACCAAACCAATGTGCAACGTATACACGTTCTTGGCAAAGATCAAACATATCACAAAAAGTGATTAAAATTGGTCGTAAAGAACGAACGCAAAGAAGAAGAAGAAGAATACGTAGCATTTTGAGCGTCTGTAGCTTAAGCGGTAGAGGGTTCAATCACACCTCAAGCGTTCCTGGTTCAAACCCCATAGCGGGCAAGTTTGGAAGCAAATTAATTCTCTTGGATTTTTACAAACAATAAAAATAGACCTCATCGTTCAGAAAGCAATGGCAAACTTAGTTAGTAAGTTTGTTCCTTTCGTGCCAAAGGCGGCACATAGGGAAGAGGTTTTAGATCTCCATGTGATGCGGTTCTTTGCTAGCAGTTGCAGATCTTGTATGGTTTTACATCCCAATAGTTTACTTTCTTGTTGGAAGGTTCTTTGAAGAGTGGTCTTTGGTCTTCCACGTTTTCTTTTCCCAACTAGTGACCACATAAGGACTTGTCGATTTAGTCTCTTTTCCTCTGATCTAAGAACATGACCTAAATATTTCCATCTTCGTTTCCTTATAATATTTGATACGGGTTGTTGGTGTACAGAATGGCAAACTACTGAATGTATAAGTGGTGCCTAGATAATCAACGATTCGTTTACTGTTGTTGATAGCTAAGTTCTATAAAGGATATGTCATGATTTTCATTTCATACATAGCATATATACATTTAACATATACACATATAGATTAGGGAACATGAGAAAAGATAATGTTAACCCTTTAACTCCGTAATTTATTCTACCTTAAGACACATTTATGTTGCAATGTATACTGATTTAGCCGGTGTACTGGCATTTCGTCATATTAAACATTCTAAGAGCTAGTATATTGGCTCAGAATAGTGAAAGGATGTTTTTTTGTTGTTTTTTTCCGATCCAGAAGCACGAAGCACTTGAGCTTTTCAGCTCTTCGGCTCGGTGCCATGGACATCGTAACTCTTCGGTTCGGTGCCACGAACACCGTAAATCTGGGAAATCTGTGGCTTTGTCTGCCATCCCGCGGAATTGAACCCGCACACACAGAGGGATAGTCACCCGTAGTCCAACGGGCTACGAACAAGCTGGGCAGACGAGCTAGTGAAAGGATTAAGAAGCATAGTAATCTAGAGAGTTGAGTCCATGAGGTCGCAAAGGTACCATATAAAGATATAAAATAATGTTCTAGAGCAGTGGTTCACAACCTGTGGGTCGCGACCCCTTTGGGGTTCGAACCACCGTTTCACAGGGGTCGCCTAAGACCATCGGAAAACACATATTTATTATAATTAGAAATACGTATTTCACAATATATAATGACATATTGTTTTTGTGATTAATCACTATGCTTTAATTATGTTCAATTTGTAACAATGAAAATACATCCTGTTATGAAGTAGCAACGAAAATAATTGTATGGGTGGGGGTCACCACAACATGAGGAACTGTATTAGAGGGTCGCGGCATTAGGAAGTTTGAGAACCACTGTTTTAGAGCATATCGTCAGAGGAACATGATCGGATGGTTGTGACCTGGAGGTCATAATATTGCCTCAAATACTAGACAATGTGTATCTAGATAATGTGTATCTCTCCGGATATATATATTGTGTAAAAACACAGAGATAAGTCGGAAGAGAAAACCAAGAATGTAACTGGGACCTAAAACAGCCTTACGAACATGAATATCAGCTTACAAAGTGCCTTAAAACAAGCACACACAAGATCACTACGTTTCACCCCTAACACTTCTATAAAGAAGTAAATGGCGGAAGAGAAGAAAAACAAGCACACACAAGATCACTACGTTTCACCCCAACACTTCTATAAAGAAGTCAGTAGTGGAAGAGAAGAACAAGCACACACAAGATCACTACGTTTCACCCCTAACACTTCTATAAAGAAGTAAATGGCGGAAGAGAAGAAAAACAAGCACATACAAGATCACTACGTTTCACCCCCAACACTTCTATAAAGAAGTCAATAGTGGAAGAGAAGAACAAGCACACACAAGATCACTACGTTTCACCCCTAACACTTCTATAAAGAAGTAAATGGCGGAAGAGAAGAAAAACAAGCACACACAAGATCACTACGTTTCACCCCCAACACTTCTATAAAGAAGTCAATAGTGGAAGAGAAGAACAAGCACACACAAGATCACTACATTTCACCCCTAACACTTCTATAAAGAAGTCAATGGTGGAAGAGAAGACAAGCACATACAAGATCACTACGTTTCACCCCTAACACTTCTATAAAGAAGTCAATGGTGGAAGAGAAGACAAGCACACACAAGATCACTACGTTTCACCCCTAACACTTCTATAAAGAAGTCAATAGTGAAAGAGAAGAACAAGCACACACAAGATCACTACGTTTCACCTCCACACTTCTATAAAGAAGTCAATGGTGGAAGAGAAGACAAGCACACACAAGTACACTACGTTTCACCCCTAACACTTCTATAAAGAAGTAAATGGCGGAAGAGAAGAAAAACAAGCACACACAAGATCACTACGTTTCACCCCAACACTTCTATAAAGAAGTCAATAGTGGAAGAGAAGAACAAGCACACACAAGATCACTACATTTCACCCCTAACACTTCTATAAAGAAGTCAATGGTGGAAGAGAAGACAAGCACATACAAGATCACTACGTTTCACCCTAACACTTCTATAAAGAAGTCAATGGTGGAAGAGAAGACAAGCACACACAAGATCACTACGTTTCACCCTAACACTTCTATAAAGAAGTCAATAGTGAAAGAGAAGAACAAGCACACACAAGATCACTACGTTTCACCTCCACACTTCTATAAAGAAGTCAATAGTGGAAGAGAAGACAAGCACACACAAGATCACTACGTTTCACCTCCACACTTCTATAAAGAAGTCAATGGTGGAAGAGAAGACAAGCACACACAAGATCACTACGTTTCACCCCTAACACTTCTATAAAGAAGTAAATGGCGGAAGAGAAGAAAAACAAGCACACACAAGATCACTACGTTTCACCCCCAACACTTCTATAAAGAAGTCAATAGTGGAAGAGAAGAACAAGCACACACAAGATCACTACATTTCACCCCTAACACTTCTATAAAGAAGTCAATGGTGGAAGAGAAGACAAGCACATACAAGATCACTACGTTTCACCCCTAACACTTCTATAAAGAAGTCAATGGTGGAAGAGAAGACAAGCACACACAAGATCACTACGTTTCACCCCTAACACTTCTATAAAGAAGTCAATAGTGAAAGAGAAGAACAAGCACACACAAGATCACTACGTTTCACCTCCACACTTCTATAAAGTAGTCAATAGTGGAAGAGAAGACAAGCACACACAAGATCACTACGTTTCACCTCCACACTTCTATAAAGAAGTCAATGGTGGAAGAGAAGACAAGCACACACAAGATCACTACGTTTCACCCCTAACACTTCTATAAAGAAGTAAATGGCGGAAGAGAAGAAAAACAAGCACACACAAGATCACTACGTTTCACCCCCAACACTTCTATAAAGAAGTCAATAGTGGAAGAGAAGAACAAGCACACACAAGATCACTACATTTCACCCCTAACACTTCTATAAAGAAGTCAATGGTGGAAGAGAAGACAAGCACATACAAGATCACTACGTTTCACCCCTAACACTTCTATAAAGAAGTCAATGGTGGAAGAGAAGACAAGCACACACAAGATCACTACGTTTCACCCCTAACACTTCTATAAAGAAGTCAATAGTGAAAGAGAAGAACAAGCACACACAAGATCACTACGTTTCACCATTAACACTTCTATAAAGAAGTCAATAGTGAAAGAGAAGAACAAGCACACACAAGATCACTACGTTTCACCTCCACACTTCTATAAAGAAGTCAATGGTGGAAGAGAAGACAAGCACACACAAGATCACTACGTTTCACCCTAACACTTCTATAAAGAAGTAAATGGTGGAAGAGAAGAAAAGTACAAGAGAAATATATCTGTTGTAACTATTCTCTAATCCTGTTTTGCCTTTCGGCGTTAGGGCCTAAAAAAGAGACACGTGGAGCGAGCCTCCTTATGCACTGTGTACCAGCTGGAATTTAATGCCTCGGATTTTCCGTCGTTCCATCGTTTACGCGGTCGTTCTCTGGGTTTGTTGCCGTTGTATCTTAACTCTAGCTTTCTTTGTGGGAGACTTTCTTGTGGCAACCTTTAAACGTGTCCGAACCACTTTAACCTGTTTGTTGTTATTATATATTGTAACACCAGCAATGTTCCAATTCATTTTCTGATTTCTGTTTCTGATCTCATCTCTTGTATAATAATAATAATAATAGTAATACAAATAATTTATCCTAGTAATGAAATGCACTTCAGGGATAAAGAGATAATAGCTGTAATATACAACACAATAATGTAAAGATTAAGTTAAACAGAATAACGATTCTGTCTTTCCTTCTTTATAGTTGTAATTTACGAAGTGTTTAATAAAAATATAAAGAATTATGTTTCCCCGCTCTCCTCTTGGCCAATCTCTTCAATTACTACAACATTCATCATTAGGTTTTGTTTTGTCGCTTCGACACAACGTCAGAAGCGCCGCTCGAGGTCATTCTTGTCCACTCCAAGAAAGTTAATTACCCCGGTGAGACCCTTCTGGTGAGGTCGCAGATTGTATCCTAGGGGAGAAGCGACCTTTCACGACCTGAATAATAGCCCTTATTTTACCTCTGGGCTATCGTGCTTGCCCCCATTTATATTTTGTTCGGCGTGAATGACCAAAGTTGTCCGGTTTTTGTTGTTGTTATCATGAACAGCTTATTCTCTGTTCGTCCTAAATGAAAATTAACACCCGGATATTCGGAATTAGATCAAACATTTAGACAGTTTGTCCGTGCTACTGTGTAAGTGATCTTATAGAGCATTCTGAATGCAGAAGCATCAGTTCTATTTATTTTTAATATAGCAAGCTAACCAAACTTCCCACCCCTCTCTCTACATAATGGTATTGTCCTTACAGTGACTTGAATCCTGCTAGGGGGTCAAAGGCTCATGAGGTTATGGTGGTAACATGAGCCAGGGTTAGCGAGGGGCGCGCTAACCAAGACCCTGCCCCCAACCTCCACGCGGTGACCCTGGAAACAGACTCTGGTTCCGGTCTGGCTAAGAGAGGCAGGGATCAGGGAGAACTACTGGTAGTGGTAGCAGTGCAAGTACGGAAATGCAAAACAGATCCATACTAACAAAATGCACAAATCTCCTGACCGATGTCCAACAAGATATTGCCCAAGTTCCTAAACGTAACGAAACAGCAACGGAAAGTCTCTGACATGGATGAGAGGTGCATCCAGTGACGAAACGTGTGCCTACGAAGGGCGAAACTCGAAGCCCCGAGGAGGGGCAACATTGCCAGCCCGTCGGCAAGAATAAATAAAACAGGAACGTAACGAATACAAGTCTACCCTCGTGTCGGTACGAGAGAAGATTGCAGCTGACTCCGCATCGGTGGCCTAGTGCAGATACTTGTACTGGGCAAGGTTTGCCGAGCGCAAAAGAACAAGTTGCGTTTTAGTGCATAACGAAACTACCCGCCCTGGGAAAACCGTGCAAGGTACTGCGATTAAAAATTAACATCCCCGGAAGAACTGAGGCTGGTAATACCTAAAGGAACTGCCAGCCTTGGGGCAATCGGGCAAGGTTCGATTGCAGTCGTAACTAACATCCCAGGAATAACTGCAGCAGGGGATGGTGGCGGGCGCAAAATCCTCAGTTGCGTTGATAGAGCCGACTGAAACGACCCTCTACATTGTTTGTACTAGGCCCCATGCCGGTGCCTTTGGAGGTTAATTGCAAATTGCCACGTACCAACGCGCGTCTAGAAAAGGCTGAGAATGTTCCTTCTCCGGATCAAACTCAAAATGTACGGTAAAGCAAGGCCGACAATGTACGGATCAGACAGGAAGTCCGGGTCCTGAACATAGGCGAAGGCCGATACTTTACACGGTGTTTTATACGAGTAAGACGCCGTCCGAGGACAAGCTGACAAGCCCGAGAAATATTTCTCAGTCAGAACGGGTAAAGCAGCGTAACTCACTGTCTTGGCGTAGATCACAAAGCCCAAATATACGGCAAAGTTGATCGTAAAGGCGTAGATCCTGAGCCGACATAGTCGGCAGAAAGGATCGTATCTAGGGAAAGTTCACCCTAGTAAATCAAAAGCTGGCTGAAAACGGACGGGCGGACCTAGTCACCATGGGCGCACAATCGTCCCGACGTAGATCACTCCGTTCTTGCCAGTGGACCAATTATACATCACAATAAGAATGACCAAAATTGGCCGTGAAGAACGATCGCAGAAGAAGAAGAAGAAGAATCCTGCTAGCGTCTTCCTCTTCACTGATCCAGGGACATTTGGGTTCTTGCTCTACTGTCTCTTGATATGTAATGGTACCTACATGATTGATTGATTGATTGTTTGATTGTTTGATTGTTTGATTGTTTGATTGTTTGATTGATAGGACCATCATCATTGCACTTCGGTAAGTAACTATATGTGCTCCGATCTCATTCTTACACAGGAAGATCTCAGCGACAGTGCACGAACTTCGTAGCACGAGCACCGGCGAGGGTCCTGATTTAATTTTAGAGATGGTAAAGATATTTTTTAGCAATTAAACTTTAATTTTTTTTATTAATTGTGCCGGGGCAGCGGTTTTCCAGCATGCTCTACTCGATTTTGAACTGCCAAGCGTTCTTTTTCGTGCTCAAACTGAACACTGGATCTACTTTGTATCGTCCCTCTCCGATAGGACTAGGAACTCGATCTCACCAACCGCCAGTGTGGTGCTGGGGCCCGTAAGGGAAGCAAAGAATAGTACCACTGCAACCTACAATGTATGACGTAAGAGGCAACTGATGTAGGACCTAGGAATGCTACCATAGTAAATAAAAAGCGACGCAGAAATCGGATGTTTTGGCCTACTTGTAGGCGCATAACTGGCACAACGTACAATAGCTCTTTGGCTCACATACAAATCACACAGAGTGTTTTACAAGTGATCGATATGGAGTGTTTGAAGAAGAAGATCTCACACCTACACTGAGATCAGGGCTCTATAGAAGAACATCCAGATGGGTTCACGAGGCAGCGAACCTAACATATATGCTTTAAAGGGTTTTCAAACCGAAGGATTGACTTCATTGCACCGGGTTTTACCCCATATGGCTTGGTCCTTCTCCGCAGAAATGGCACACTACCTGCCGAGAGTATTGCACAAAGCACGAACTCCGTAGCTCAGGCAACAATCCTAGGGTCTCTGGAAAAACTGCACTCGTGAACAGAAAGCCGCGGTCCGGATTCGAACCCACGACCTTCGACTCGCAAGGCAAAGGGCTTAACCACTCAGCCACAGAGACCAACATCTATGCTACAGAGTTCCAATGTGTTTGTACATTGTTCATTCTTCTGATTTTGTTGCAACAATGTTACCGGGTGGTTGCCAGTGTCGTGGTTTTCTCTTTTTATCTTGCGTGATCTAGTAACTTCCATGATCTAGTGACTTGCGTGATCTAGTGACTTGCGTGATCTAGTAACTTGTGTGATCTAGTAACTTGCGTGATCTAGTAACTTGTGTGATCTAGTAACTTGTGTGATCTAGTGACTTGTGTGATCTAGTGACTTGTGTGATCTAGTAACTTCCATGATCTAGTGACTTGCGTGATCCAGTGACTTGCGTGATCCAGTAACTTGTGTGATCTAGTGACTTGTGTGATCTAGTGACTTGCGTGCTCTAGTGACTTGCGTGATCTAGTAACTTGCGTGATCTAGTAACTTCCATGATCTAGTAACTTCCATGATCTAGTAACTTCCATGATCTAGTAACTTCCATGATCTAGTAACTTCCATGATCTAGTAACTTCCATGATCTAGTAACTTCCATGATCTAGTAACTTCCATGATCTAGTAACTTCCATGATCTAGTAACTTCCATGATCTAGTAACTTCCATGATCTAGTAACTTGTGTGATCTAGTAACTTGTGTGATCTAGTGACTTGTGTGATCTAGTGACTTGCGTGATCTAGTAACTTGTGTGATCTAGTGACTTGCGTGATCTAGTAACTTGCTAGATCTAGTAACTTGCGTGATCTAGTGACTTGCGTGATCTAGTAACTTGCGTGAGCTAGTGACTTGCGTGAGCTAGTGACTTGTGTGATCTAGTGACTTGCGTGATCTAGTAACTTGTGTGATCTAGTAACTTGCGTGATCTAGTGACTTGCGTGATCTAGTGACTTGCGTGATCTAGTGACGCGTGATCTAGTAACTTGCGTGATCTAGTAACTTGCGTGATCTAGTGACTTGCGTGATCTAGTGACTTGTGTGATCTAGTAACTTGTGTGATCTAGTAACTTGTGTGATCTAGTAACTTGCGTGATCTAGTGACTTGCGTGATCTAGTGACTTGCGTGATCTAGTGACTTGCGTGATCTAGTGACTTGCGTGATCTAGTAACTTGTGTGATCTAGTAACTTGTGTGATCTAGTAACTTGTGTGATCTAGTAACTTGCGTGATCTAGTGACTTGCGTGATCTAGTGACTTGCGTGATCTAGTAACTTGTGTGATCTAGTAACTTGTGTGATCTAGTGACTTGCGTGATCTAGTGACTTGCGTGATCTAGTGACTTGCGTGATCTAGTAACTTGTGTGATCTAGTAACTTGCGTGATCTAGTGACTTGCGTGATCTAGTGACTTGCGTGATCTAGTGACTTCCATGATCTAGTGACTTGCGTGATCTAGTGACTTGCGTGATCTAGTAACTTGTGTGATCTAGTAACTTGCGTGATCTAGTAACTTGCGTGATCTAGTGACTTGCGTGATCCAGTAACTTGTGTGATCTAGTGACTTCCATGATCTAGTGACTTGCGTGATCTAGTGACTTGCGTGATCTAGTGACTTGCGTGATCTAGTAACTTCCATGATCTAGTAACTTGTGTGATCTAGTGACTTCCATGATCTAGTGACTTGCGTGATCTAGTGACTTGCGTGATCTAGTGACTTGCGTGATCTAGTAACTTCCATGATCTAGTAACTTGTGTGATCTAGTGACTTCCATGATCTAGTAACTTGCGTGATCTAGTGACTTGCGTGATCTAGTGACTTGCGTGATCTAGTGACTTGCGTGATCTAGTGACTTGCGTGATCTAGTGACTTGCGTGATCTAGTGACTTGCGTGATCTAGTGACTTGCGTGATCTAGTGACTTCCATGATCTAGTGACTTGCGTGATCTAGTGACTTGCGTGATCTAGTGACTTGCGTGATCTAGTGACTTGCGTGATCTAGTGACTTGCGTGATCTAGTGACTTGCGTGATCTAGTAACTTGCGTGATCTAGTAACTTGCGTGATCTAGTGACTTGCGTGATCTAGTAACTTGTGTGATCTAGTAACTTGTGTGATCTAGTGACTTGCGTGATCTAGTGACTTGCGTGATCTAGTGACTTGCGTGATCTAGTAACTTGTGTGATCTAGTAACTTGTGTGATCTAGTGACTTCCATGATCTAGTAACTTGCGTGATCTAGTGACTTGCGTGATCTAGTGACTTGCGTGATCTAGTGACTTGCGTGATCTAGTGACTTGCGTGATCTAGTGACTTGCGTGATCTAGTGACTTGCGTGATCTAGTAACTTGCGTGATCTAGTAACTTGCGTGATCTAGTGACTTGCGTGATCTAGTAACTTGTTTGATCTAGTAACTTGTGTGATCTAGTGACTTGCGTGATCTAGTGACTTGCGTGATCTAGTGACTTGCGTGATCTAGTAACTTGCGTGATCTAGTAACTTGTGTGATCTAGTAACTTGTGTGATCTAGTGACTTGCGTGATCTAGTGACTTGCGTGATCTAGTGACTTCCATGATCTAGTGACTTGCGTGATCTAGTGACTTGCGTGATCTAGTGACTTGCGTGATCTAGTAACTTGTGTGATCTAGTAACTTGCGTGATCTAGTAACTTGCGTGATCTAGTGACTTCCATGATCTAGTGACTTGCGTGATCTAGTGACTTGCCTGATAGTTATTTTTGCTTTTTGGCAGGATTCTGCTATGTCATCTAATCATTTTTTCGTGGTTTTTCGTCTTGTTTCCTGATGTTCCGTTGTAGACGACTGCATACAGTGGAGTTTGGTTGCTTTTTTTCGACCATTTCATTTTTTGTTTCTCAATGTAATTCAAGCAAGGTTCTGTCAAAACTTCCTTTCTTATACTGATGTTGGTGACTGTCTTCGCATTTCACTTTTGTTGTTCTTCTTCTTCTTTGAACTCTCCATATTGACCACTTGTTAACCACTTTTTATGATCTTAATGTGAGCGATTGTACGTTGTGCCAGTTATGCACCTACAAGTAGGCCAGCACATCCGACTTCTGCGATGCTTTTTATTTACTACGATAGCTTCCCTAGGTCCTACATCAGTCGCCTCTAACAACATGCCTTGTAAGTCACAGTGGTACTAGTCTTTGCTTCTCTTGCGTGCCCCGTAACCACAAGGGGAGACAGTCCCAAGTTAAAGACGTTACAAATTTAACTTTCTACTTTATGTGAGATGGTAATAACCTGAAGTTGGGGAAGTCACGGTGTGGGGACACTGATAATAAGTAAAGCAAGCCTTCACGCAAGAATCAGTCAGAAGCGCCAAACAAGACTATGTTTGAATTCATAACGGGCAAACGCAGAAGAAGAAACAGATTGTAATAAAATGAACAAGTGTACTGTTTGTTTAAAATATTGAAAGAGATCTTGACTGTTAATGAAAGAATGAGACTGTTCATATATTTCTTCCAGAGGGATCAGGAATGTCCCAACATGACAACCTGGTCAGCTATGAAGAAGCAAAACCCATCGCCAGAGGGCACTACAAAGCAAAGTGGGAGAAAGAACACCGAAAACACAACAAGGACGATGGGTATTACTAACTTCCAGAAGGGACCAGACTGCCATGATACGCCTCCAGACGGTTCACATCCGAATGAGACACCACATGTAAACTAAATTCAAAATCTGTGCACCAATGACTTCTGCTCCTGTGGCTTGGCGAGTATGACAACAGAGCATATTCTACAGACCTGCTCCCAGTATGTAGACCTGAAAAGAAAGAGGTGGCCCACTTACACCAGCATCCAAGACAAACTGTATGGCGTGACTGTCAATTTGAGGAAGACGGCGGCTTTTATTAGAGAATCCGAAATCCCAATCTAGTGAGAACGCAACAGAAGAAGAAATAGTATTTCTACTTTTCCAGTTTATACATTCATTCACGATTATACCGATAGTGTTGTAACGCTATATGTTGGGAAATCAATGGTTTCCGGATCTCTTTATAGACGTCCAGCTGTGACAATGCATCTATAATGCATTATATTGCATTGTCAATTCTTTCTGAGCTCAGTTGACGAAACACGTATAAACAAAGTAATATAGTTTTGATTGATTGATTGATAAGACAATCATCATTACAATATAGTTTTACAAAGCATAAAAGCAAGATGTTAGGTATCTCTGTTTCGTAGAGGTTCGGTGATCGTCTCTCGTGCCAAAGGTACCACTTTTGTTACCTTGTAGAGCCATCTTGATATTTTTGCAGAGATCCCTGATCTCAGTGTAGGTGAGATCAAGTTCCTAATCTTATCTGAGACGGACGATAAAACGTAGGTCTATTGTCTATTCCCAGGTGGAAGATGTAGTTGGCTGACCACTCTTGCTGTTAAGCGTAGGGATCGGAGCTTTAATTTGCGTTCTAGGGCTAGATGAGTCGCCCTTGTTGTGTTGTATCCGTGTTTATGTAGTGTGGTCTTGATATTGTCTATCCATCTTTTTCTTGGTCTTCCTTAGCTCTAGTACCCGATCTCTCTTTATTGTATGCTGTTATTGGTGGTTGGTTGAAAACGTAGGTCACGTGTTCAATTTGAGCACGTAAAAGAAACCGTGACAGTTCAAAACCAAGAACAGCAGGCTGGAAAGTCGCTGCCCGCAAACTCGAGAACTCGATGAAATCCTTTGGCATAGATGTCGACAACTGGGAGAATGTTTCTCAAGACAGATCAACCTGGCGCACACTTCTTCGACACGTTTCTTTGACCTGCGAGGCAGGTAGAACAGCATGGATGGAACAAAAACGTCAAAATAGAAAGGCAGTAAAACTCCCACAAGTGCAAGTATATCTTGCCCACACTGTACAAGAACATTTCAAGCCCACATCGGGCTCACTGCCATCTACGCACACACAGACAAACATAACGCAACTACATTTCCTTGGATGGAAATTGTGTTGTCATCATCATCCGTTATGGACGAGCATCATCAAGTCTCACATTACTGTTGCCTTCCGTGTTGTGCCCAAGCCAAAAGCAAGGATGAAGTGTCATCTCCATTTATGCCTACCCCGGACAGCAGATATGCGGAATATGTCTTTAGAATTGTGCACAAAGCTGCTCTCTACCCTACTGGTTCATCAATAGGAAAGTCCGTACATTTGAAATCAAGTAGGATTTGCATGGGATGCCAGAAGATGAAATGGAATACACACATAACCATCAACTACATTAGGATTATTTCCTTCGGATTTGTGGTCACGTTTTACTTTCTAGCCTACGGCATAACTGTGCTGACCCACAAGGCAGTAGGGGGTTTTCTATCAGGACTTACTCCCCTAGTCTTTAGTTCTCCCGGTTACCCCCACCCCACCCCCTTCCTCCACAAGACAGTGGGTTAAACAGTTGCAGAAAGCAGTCTACTGTCATACGGTAGCAGATGAAACATCTGATTTGGCCTCGTATATAAAATATGTCTCTGGGCACGCAGGAGTTAGGGGTAATGAAAGAGCTGATAGATTGGCTGGCATGGCTACAATATCAGAGGAGCTGCCATGGATCGAAATGACATTCTTCGCGCATTCAGAGAGTCTTTCTGAACAGAGGAGTTTCAGGGCTGTGAATCAAACTCGCTGACCAGATTGAAAGAGATGGGTGTCAATATTGGTGCAGCCCGAAAAGAACGACATACTAAATATGCAACGAGATTGATTAATCAACATCGCACTGACGTGTTGGGTCGCTGGACGCTGCTGGATTTGCCGAGGCGGAGATCGGAGCCCCTATGGACATGTCCGGATTGCTATGATGATAGTCCTCATATAACTGATAGCTGATAAAATATGTATTTGTATAATAATTAAAACGACCTCGAAGACGATGATTGTAAGATTTCATTGACGATCACAGAATGACTGCTGCTGACACCAGTCAACTTACACAGAATGGAGAATTTTTTCAGGACTGCTGTCATGAGAACCAAGTTCCGGGATGGACACGCTATTTGATGATGATGATAATAATGATACATTTATTTATACACAGTTAACATATCATCCATCCAATTTCATTGAGCAATAAGAAAAACAACAGTATAATCTGTACACTTATGCGAAAATAAGGCAAAAATGAACTAAAGTTAATTCGACCACATATTGCGTTTATCAGTTCTGTATTGAATGAGTTAAAATGTACTGATAAGTTGTGGAAGGGAACAGACATTGAGAAAGATAACAAGAAATATCGTAATATGTTATCTGGTGATATCTGAAGGCCTCTGTTGCTTGTAGGTAAGGACCTCGCCTCCAGTTTCAGTGTTACCCAGTTCGTTCCCCGTGTGAAACAATCGTGATATTTATGCCGAGATATTTGATCCTAATGTAAGTTGGACTGCAGATAAGCTATGAAAAACAAATATAATGAAGACACCTATGGCAAGTAATGCAGATATCACCCTGGAATCTAAAATGATAAAAATAACAGAGCAGTTCACCTATTTAGGTAACAATTTTGATTGCACAGGAAATGTTAAAAATAAATTATGCTACGATTTGGCAAAGCAACATCAGCTTTTGAAAGTCTTTCTGCACGTTATTTAGTATTAAAACTAAATTACGAATTTTCAATTCAAATGTTGTATCAGTCCTAACATATGCTAGCGAGAGATGGAAAATGACAAAAGATATAGAAAGCAAGTTGTATGCATTTGAAAATGTCTGAAAAAAAATAATGAACAAAATTGGAACGAATTCAGAAGAAGTGATGAAATCAGAGAAAAGTCTGCCAACCACTAGTAACAACTGTTATAAGAAAGAGAAGATGGAAATATGTTGGACATACTGTGAGAAGAAATTTTCAAAGAATATCAAAGCAGGCATTGAAGTGGGATGTAAAGGGTTCAAGAAAGAGAGGTCGACCTAAAGAGACCCTGAAACGAACTTTGCTGAGAGATGCAGGAAATGTCGGTCTCAGTTCCATGGAGGAGATCGAGCGAGTTGCCCAGGATAGAGTGGTATGGAGAAATTGCTTGCAAATCCTATATAACGTATAACGGTACGAGAGGAATTATTATTATTATTGAATGTTGGTTATATACGAATTCCTAATTCTATCAAAGACCGGAGATAAATAGTAGGTCACGTGTTCAACTTGAGCACATGAAAAAATCATTCATAGTTGAAAATGGGTAAACGTAGGCTGCATAGCTGCTGCCCTGTCAAAAAATTATTAACACAATCTGAAAATAAAATTTATGCACACATTTTCACCATATTTTAAAATGTCAAGGAACCTCGTTGGTGCTACGGAGATCGGGCAATGTCACTGTGATTTTCCTGAATTTGTCATCAGTGTATCCTATGTGATAAGCAGGTAATATATCCTTGCCATTGTTCATATTTTGTAAAACAAAAAAAGGCGTGATTGATTAAATTATTGATTGATTGATTTTACTATAATTCATGCACTTTGGTGAATAAACTTGCATGCTCCGAAATCTTTCTGACACAGAAAGGTCTCAGCTGCAGTGCACGAACTCCGTAGCATCGTCGAGGGTCCCCTATGTAATTTTGAAGATGGTGAACTTACTTTTGTAGGAACTTTTATTTTTAATAATTTCTAATAAATTTTACCTGGACAGCTGCTTTCCAGCCTGCTCTTCTCGATTTTGAACTGCAAATGGTTCTTTTACGTGCTCAAATTGAACACGGGACCTACGTTTTATCGTCCGTCTCCGATAGGACAAGGAACTCGATCTCACCTACACTGAAATAAGGGATCTCTGGAAAAATATAAAGATGACTCCACGAGGGAACGAATCTGATACCTGTGGCAGAACAAGAGACGAGCTAGTGCAGTGATGATGATTGTTCAATCATTCGATGAAAAAGAAGAACATGTTGACAACTAAATATTTAGTCAACAATAGATGATTTAAACTGTAATGCGCAATCATTCGTTCAATCCCAGTTCATAAATATTGCTCTATGTTTGTCGGTCTGTCTCATTCATGACCGTGGGCCCTGCAGACGTGTAGAATTAAGCCAATACACTCTGCCAAACATATCGACGTAATGGTAGTAGTAGTATTATTAATAGTAGTTGGTTTGTTTGATATAACAGTTGTGGTGGTGATACTAGTAGTAGTAGTGGAAGTAATGGTAGTGCTAGTAGTAGTAGTGGTAGTGGTGGTAGTAGTAGTAGTGGTAGTAGTAGTAATAGAAGTGGTAGTAGTAGTAGTAGTAGTAGTAAGAGTGGTGCTTGTAGTAGTTGTAGTGGTAGTAGTGTAGTAATTGTAGTAGTAGTAGTAGTAATAATGAAAGTTGTATTGATGGTAGTAGTGGTGGTGATGGCAGTAGCAGTAGCAGCAGCAGCAGCAGGTAGTAGTAGGTAGGAAGACGCGGCAGTAGCAGCAGCGTAGCTGTAGCTAGCTAAAGTAGTAGTAGTAGTAGTAAGGTATAGTGTAGTAGGTGGTAGTGGTAGTAGTGTGTGGTGGTGGGTGGTAGTAGTAGTAGGTAGTAGTGCAGGAGCAGTGGTAGTAGTGTAGTGGTAGTGAGTGAGTAGAGTAGTAGTAGAGTAGCAGTAGGCAGCGAGCTAGGTGGCAGTGGTAGTGGTAGTAGTGGTAGTGGTAGAGGTAGTAGTAGTGAGTAGCAGTAGGCAGTGGCAGTAGCAGCAGCAGTGCAGTGAGTAGCTAGTAGAGTAGTAGTAGCAGTAGCAGATGCAGGAGCAGTAGCAGTGAGCTAGCAGCAGTGAGTAGCAGTAGTAGTAGGAGGTAGAGTAGCGTAGCAGTGAGCAGTAGCAGTAGAGTAGTAGGCAGCAGAGCAGTAGGTAGTGCAGTGAGTAGTAGGTGGTAGTAGTAGAGCAGTGGCAGTGAGTAGCAGCAGGTAGTGGTAGTGGTAGTGGCAGTAGTAGTGGTAGAGCAGTGTAGCAGCAGTAGTAGTAGTGATGTGAGTGAGTAGGCTAGTGGCAGTGAGTAGTAGTGCAGTGGTAGTAGTAGGCAGCAGTAGTAGAGTAGTGCAGTAGCGAGTAGTAGGTTGAGTAGCAGTCAGTAGTAGTAGGAGTAGTAGCAGTAGTAGTAGTAGTAGCAGTAGTAGTAGTAGCAGTAGTAGTGAGTAGTAGTAGCAGTAGTAGCAGTAGTAGCAGTAGCAGTAGTAGCAGTAGTAGTAGTAGTAGTAGTAGTAGTAGTAGCAGTAGCAGTAGTAGTAGTAGTAGTAGCAGTCGTCTTCTTCTTTTAACGCTCAGAATCGACCACTTGTTAAACTACTCTTTGTGATTTGTATGTGATCTGAGCCTGAAAGCGATTGCCCGTTGTGCGTTAAAAGTAGGCCATCACATCCGATTTCTGCGACGCTTTTGATTTACTAGGGTAGCTTCCCTATGCCCCTACCTCAGTCGCCTCTTACGACATGCCCTGTAGATCGTAGTGTTACTATTCTTTGCTCTCCTTGCAGCCCCCGCCAAGACAATGTCGAGAAGGAATACAATACGTTTTATCAAACATATTATGACATTTTTGATAATTCAAACGTCCCTGGTTCATAGTTATTGATAACATAAACATCAAACTCCTCGCGGATGGAGACACAACTTCTGGTGTCTGTACATCAAATAAACAACATCGATAAGTGGAGGGATTTTTCCTGGAACTTATCTCTAATCTACTATCATCAAGTAGCATGTCGTTCTCACCACATATCGACTAAAATACTCTTGGTCTTTATCCATTACTCAATCGTTGTATTCGATGTTTTTTTAACATCCTGTTGTCTCCCTCGTCTTAGTCTACCTCTGCCTTGTTTTCAATAAACTATATCGCCCGAGTGGTTAGTGGGTCCCACATTTGGGGTGTAAAGAATAGAACCACTGCCACGCATGTCGTAAGAGGCGCCTAAGGAGGTTTGACTGAAATCGGATGCACATGTCCTAAACCTAGAAGTCTACGCGTTTAGGGTAGTACCAAACCAATGTGCAACGTATACACGTTCTTGACAAAGATCAAACATATCACAAAGAGTGATTAAAATTGGTTTAAAGAACGAACGCAAAGAAGAAGAAAATAAACTATCCTTTTATCATTGCTCTAACTCCTGAGGTTTGCTTACTTATATTCCTCTCCGCTACTAGCGAAGCATGCATATATGAAGTCCGATTTTCTTCGCTTATATTGTATTATTTTCTTGATAAAGGCCTTTTGTTGAAACGTTGCTGTATTTTGTTTTTCTGTTTTATCAAACTATATTTCTTTGTTTTTACGTGTTTCGCCTTTGCTGCATAGTTTTACTGCAGTTTTGCCGTATATCGATGATAATCGTAAAGCATAGGGACTCAACAGTTGTCCACCACTTTTCCTGGCTGTTTTCTTTATAGTCTCCCAGGATAGTTCAGCGTCCTTTAGTTCCTAAAGAAGACCATGTCTTCAGGTATGTGTGGGGTGTCCCCTTTTCCATTTTCCTTGCTAGTTCCACTCAAGTGCTTGTCTCATGACACTCGACTGTGTCTCCGCAGGGTATGCTCGACACATTTATATTTTGTCCTCCTACCCTGCGTAATATTACGCTCCTGACCTGATCGTATCCACAACTCTAACCTGCTGCCCTGCAGGTCGGCTGGGGACAGCTAAAGGCTGACGGAAAGCGAACCCAGAAAACGCTGGCTAAAACCGGACACATCGCCGAAGGATAAACACCAGAGCTCCAAATGGCGCTAAAGATGTGACGAACCACACCAATGCTAAGGCTGCATGAATCAGATTTCCACATGAATGAGATTTATAGGGAAATCTGGTGCACCAGTCTAAGCGGTGATCGTGAGAGAGAGAGAATATCCACAACTCTGGCATACCATCTCAGTCTGAGACTACGCCGAAGACATCCGTTGAGAAAAGTATGAAGTTTATTTATATTCAATTTGATGACTCGTCACTTCGACATTTAGTTTGATAAAATTGTTTCATATGCGATGTTGCTGCTGTTGTTTGCGCTTGGTCTTATCAACCAAGTTAACCACTCTTTGCGATATTTGTGATTTGCGTCAGAACATCGAAACTTAGACACACAAAACGAACAATAAAATGAAATGGAACTTTAAGATAAAATTCAGATTGTTATAGGCATGCATATTCCAAGCAGCAACGTGCCGGTTTATGTAGTAACGAAGTGATTAAGACTTTTGCCTGTCTTCCTGAAGGATGTGGGTTCGAATCCGGACCAAGTCACATGTGCAATTGTTTCATCGAATCTCTAGGATTATTGATGGAGCTGCAGAGTTTCTGCTATGTGCAAAACTATCTGTAGACAGCGTTTTATTTCTGCCGAGAGGGACGGAGCATTATAGGGAAACCCGGTGCAATGATGTCAATCCGTCGTCATTAATCTAATTAGTAGCAAAGCATGGACATGCGATATGTACAATTAATACAACATCAGTACTGAGCTTCATCACGAAACAACAAATTAAATGTTTCGACCACAAAAGCAGATTGCCAACAGACAGTGCGCTTTAAAGAGAAAAGTTACTCCTTCCTATACAGTCGATACAAAGCAGAAAGGTGGTCTATACAAAATATGGACCTCAAAGATGATTGAGGCGCACACAGTTTATGAAGCGCACACAAAAACCCGTTCTAAAAATCTCTTCTTATCCTGAAGCAGTTAGACAAAAGAGGTTGAGAGAAAAGTAGAAGAACAAGATGAAGACAAAAGTGTGGAACGAATGAAGGTGCACTAAAATATAGACCGTGCACAGAAAAGAACACAAATAGAACTATTCACATAGGATATCCAAATGAAAACAATATTATTAATACAGATAGGAAGAAGAAACGACAAGTGTTGTTGACATACACAAAAATATTGAAGACTGGAAAACACAATAATGAAGGGAGACATTTTGATAACAAGGAGAATATAAAGGAGAAGACAAAAATAAGCGCTCAAAATGTGACAGACGATTTGAAGATGACAGTAACTGAAGCGAGACATATGAGTGGAAGACATTTCTAGAGAATCTAAGATTAGCTCAGTTCTACTCGAGACACGCTACTAGATGATGTTTATTCATCTGTCTCCTTGACATTTCTGGAAATTTCAGACTATGCCATTTTCCATTGCATGCATTAATTTGAGGATTAATCTTATTTATATTATTTTTGATTCCTGTCCCGTTTGACATCAAATGTTTTCACAAGAGATTTTCATTGTTGTAACTTTTCGCAGTTCTATGAATTGTTTTATTCGCTAGGCAACATTTTGTCAACTCTCTGTTTACAGTTCTTTATATGCACCCTTTGAAGTTCAAACCTTCTTTTCTTCAACCGATGTCTAGCGTATGAGAGCCGAAGTATCGTACTTGTTAGTGTTCTTAAACAAGTGGTTGCCCGCCTGCCCAGCGTGTTCGTAGCGCGTTCGACAACGGGTGACAAACCCCCTGTAAATGCGGTTTAATTCTGTGGGCTGGCAGAAAAGCCACAGGTTCTCCATATTTGAGGTGTTCGTGGCACCGAACCGAAGGATTACGATGTCCATGACATCGAGCCTAAGAGCTGAAAAGCTCAAGTGCTTCTGAATCTAAAACAAAAATCCACAAAAAACAAGTGGTTCAGGTTCAATTTCACAATGGACGTGGAATATTTTTTTCCACCGTTTCGAGGCAGCCATAATTGGATATCAGGAAAATAACCAGGAAGTAAGGGTGGTCGACATGAGGATGATCCTATCATCCATCGCGTGTCGACAGTCAATAAAAATACGTGCCCAACACCGTATACCCAAAATAATTTGAGGTACCAAAAGGGTCCCTTTACCTTTACTGTCCATCAGATATCTGTCTTAACCAATGTCATAAATGTCCAATGTACTTTCATTTTCGTTTTTTTATGATGGTATTCAATTGTGAGCATTTGTTGTTTTTTTGGGGTTTTTTCCGATCCATAGCACTTGAGCTGAAAGCTCTTCGGCTCGATGTCATGGACATAGTAACCCTTCGGCTCTGTGCCACGAACACCTGGGGAACCTGTAGCTTTTCTGCCAGTCCGCGGAGTTGAACCCGCACTTACAAAGGACTAGTCACCCGTAGTCCAACGCGCTACGAACACGCTGGGCACGCTGGGGTGAGCATTTGTTAAATCTCATCATTTGCTTTCGTATTTCGTCAGACAATTCACATGATTCTTCAGAAACCTTTTTCTGGGCAATGTCTCCAGCTTGTGTATGATGTTGTGAGTCCTTAACACTCGCTACCGTATAATATATATCTTGTGGCGGAGAAGATCATTAATTCCTTTGAATGCAAGTGCTACAGAAGAGTAATTAGAATATAATGGACAGAAAAAAGAACACATGCTTCTGTTCTGCAACTGCTTGATTTTCGAGAGAGAGTTGGCTAATAAAGAACATAAAATAAAGGGAAAAAAATATTTCGGACACATTACACGAAATGAGTGCCTAGAGAAGATAATTTTGGAGAGAACTGTTCCTGGAAGAAGAATAAGAGGAAGACCTAGAAGACGATGGGTGCAAGATGTCATTGATTATCTGAGAATAACTGCTGCTGACGCCGGTCATCTTGC
Source organism: Arion vulgaris (assembly GCA_020796225.1). NCBI lineage: Eukaryota > Metazoa > Mollusca > Gastropoda > Stylommatophora > Arionidae > Arion > Arion vulgaris. Next base: position 49,322,908 of record CM036764.1, read on the forward strand.
ACAGAATAGAGAGTTTTTCAGGACTGCTGTCATGGGAGCCAAGTTCCGGAAAGGACACGCTACTTGATGATGATGATGATGATGATGATGATCACTGTATAACAACACTTCAAGAACACAGTTTCTATATATTCAAAGTATTGTTTTAAAGTGTACTTGTTTGACCTTCTAGATTGTGTTTAACATGGCGAAAGTTTGAAGTTAAACATGCTCAGATTGCATTAGCTTGTTAGTTTTAGCTTGGACTTCTCTGTCACGTGGTGGTTTAGCTTGTGTTTCGAAGGTCGTGGGTTCGAATCTGGATCTCGCCGTTCTGTACACGATGCCATTTTTTCAGAAATTCCTAGGATTATTGCCAGAACTACGGGGCTCGTGCTTTGTGCAGTACTCTCGACAGTTGGTGCGACATTTCTGCGTAGAGATATCGAGCCACTTGACGTAAAACTTGATGCAATGAAGTCAATGCTTCGCCCTTAGATCTTTATTAGTAATGGCGAAACACGTAAAAACAAAGTAAGGAAGATTTACATTTTTTTAAAAACAATAACAATACGCATCAACATTTCGACCAAAAGGCCTTTATCAAGGAAAGGTTACAACAGAATGGAAGAATCTCACTTCTTTCACAGGACACTACATATAGAATACAACAGTAAAATCCTAACTTTTGCTTGATAAACACCTTTTAGTCGAAACGTTGTTGTGAATTGTCATTGTTTTTGTATTTTGTAAAACTACAGTACTTTGTTTTTACGTGTCTCGCCACTGATACATAACTTTACTGCAGTATTTTGGCTGAAATCGGATGCACATGTCCTAAACGTGTAGGTCTATGCGTTTAGGGGCCCACCTAACCAATGTGCAACGTATACACGTTCTTGACAAAGATCAAATCATATCACAAAGAGTGATTAAAATTGATCGTAAAGAACGAACGCAAAGAAGAAGAAGAAGACTGCAGTCTTCCCTTATATCTGCATTAGTTATATAGAGACTATTTCAAGCCAACGAAATTAACAAAGGAAAGGCAAGAAGATATAAATGTCAATACTAAAGAGTTGCATTTCTGAATTATAACTGGATGTCAACTGATATCTTCAGCGGATTCACAGACTGAGATGGTATGACAGAGTTGCAAATACAGACCTGTTAATAAGAACAGGACATGAACACATGATGGCCCAGATCCAGAGGAGAAAATGGCGATGTGTCAAACGTACCCTACGGAAGACACAGTCGAGTGTTACTAGACAAGCACTTGAGTTGAACCCCCAAGGAAAACGAAAAAGAGGACACAATAAACAGACCTGGAGAGGAAGTTATCTTGAGGAACTGAAGAGTGCTCGACTTCCCTGGGAGACCATAAAGAAAACAGCCTGAGACCGAGAAAAGTGGCGAACAACTGTTGAGGGCCTATGCTCCACGTGGAGCGGAGAGGAATAATTCAAGGCATACACTAAAACTATGCAGGAACATATGCAAAAAATTAGACAATGATATTTAGTAATTGATAAAAATAACAATGCTTCGTCGCAATAGCAAAATAGAAACATTTTCAGGGACATAACTAAGACTATATTTCTGTATTCTTAAAATAAACGCGATTGTCTCTCTTTGATAATTACGTTTCTTAGCGGTGTAATCTTCGAAATCTCGATCATCTTGCATATTTTAGTTTTCAATCCAGCGGTACTATTTTTAACTCGTTTTCCTATCTTATTTCCGGGTTTATCCGAAGGTTTGTTGATATTTTATAATGATCCAAATATGATATCAAGTGTTTAAGAGCCTGCGTTTTTTCCTTGGCAACAAACATATAGTTGTGAGACATGGAACATTGATAAAGCTGCGGAGAAGCTCATTAATGTCTTTGAATGTAAATGCTACAGAAAAGTACTTAGAAATCATGGGCAGAGACAAGAATAAATGTTTCTGTTCTGCAACAGCTTGATATTAAAGAGAGTTGGCTATTAAAGAGCATAAAATTTTAAAAAATTAAACATTTCGGAAACATCAAACGACATGAGTGCCTAGAGAAGATAATCTTGGAGGACATGGTTCCTTGAGGAAGAATGAGAGAAAGAGCTAGAAGACGATGGGTGCAAGATGTCATTGACGATCTGAGAATGACTGCTGCTGACACCGGCCAACTTGCATAGATCAGAGAGTTTTCAGGACTGTTGTCATGGGAGCCAAGTTCAGGAAGGCAAACGCTATTTAATGAGGAGGATTATATTCTAATTTCAACGTATGGAGATAGATCCCACTGATCCTAGGATTATTGGATTCAGTTATCATACGAGGACTATATATTGATTGATTGATTGATAGGAACATGATCCTTGCACTTCGGTGAGTAACCTTGTGTGCTCTGATCTCATTCTTACACAGATCCAATGAACGAACGTCGTAACACCGGCGAGGGTACGTGATATAATTTAGAAAATAGTAAATATTTTGTGTAGTAATCCTTTTTAAAAATCTATCTAATGAATTTTGCCCGGACAGCGGTTTTTTACCCCGCTCTTCTCGATTTCTGAACTACCAAGAGTTCTTTAACATTCTCATCTTGAACACTGGACCTACATTTTATCATCCATCTCCGATAGGACTGGGAACTCGATCTCACCTACACTGAGATCTGGGATCTATTGAAGAAACATCCTGATATCTCCACAAAGAAACGAACCAAGTTCCTATGGTACGAGAGGCGTACACCTAACCTCTACGCAACAGATATCCCAAGATCAGAAATTAATTTAATGTAGTACTCAACAAAGTTATGCAATATTTGTCCACATTGAAAGTCAAAACTCAATAACTAGTATCTATGTTTTCTCAAACTTTAAAATAGCAACAAAAAAAAACACTGAACATCTCAATAGTCTCCCGATGTTCTTCAACCACAAGCCAGATCTCAGATTGTCCTTCAAACGTTATGAACATTATAAGAAGCTCAAAATTTGAAAATCCCTCTTTACCCCTGGGTGACATACCGCAATTTTCATCTTAACTCTTAACCCTTGGGGCATAATAACACGAATCTTCGTATTTCTAACCCTCATTGTTTCTTTGAAGACTCTTTTAATTTTGTCCCTTTTCTTTTTTTTTTTTTTAACAAAAAAGACATCCTTATCTTGGCGATGCTGTCTTGATATTTTCACATGGGAGAGATCTCCTGAAACTAATTAAAATATTGGAGACAAAATGTACAAACAAATTGAAAATCAGGTTATGTCTAAATTAAATGTATGTCCCATTTTCCTACTGCAAGTGTATGTATAAATTCAGCTGCAGTTTTCTTAATTATTCACAGATTTTTATGAGTGATATAATAATAATTATTATCTCTTCTACTGTTATACCTTAAATAGGGCCTGCAAGCAATTTGTCCATACCGCTCTATTCTGGGCAACTCGCTCAATCTCCTGCATGGAACTCAAGACTTATATGTTTGACTCTCTCAGCAAAGTTCGTTTCTGGGTGTCCTTAGGTCGTCCTCTCTTTCTTGAACCCTTTGCATTCCACTTCAATGCCTACTTTGATATTATGAGTGATATATGAAACACGTAAAAACAAAGTACTGTAGTTTTACAAAATACAAAAACAATAACAATAGACAGCATCGTTTCCACCAAAATGCCTTTATCAAGCAAAGGATACAAAAGAAGTTAAGAAATATAGCATTAAATAGTAATATCTAATTTTGTAGATAAATGAATTTTTTTCAAGATCATTCTAAAACAAATAAATAGTGGGCCGCCAGCACTTATATGAACCAATCAAACTGAATATTTAAAAATAGAAGATGCTGTCAATTCCTCTTCATCTCCTTCTTCGTTTGCTCAACAGCAACCATTTGTTAAAGCACTCTTTGTGATTGGTATGTGATTTCTACTTCAGTGCACGAGTTCGTTGTAGCAGTTAAGCGTCTACAAGCATGTAGGCCAACACATCTGATTTCTTCGTGTGTTTTTTTTTATTCAGTGTCACCTCCCATCGTATGAGAAGCATTCGTTGGAACAGTTGAATTGTGAGGTTTTGTTATGACGAGTTTCAGCGCCAGTGCAGGCTTTTCCGCAGCAATACCAGAAGTCCCGATTCACGTTAAAAATTAAATATATCCTCAGCCACACAGCTCATCAGAATGCAAACACACTAAAAGAGACATATAAAGAGACACAAAGGATTGGAGAAGGTCATCATAGAACGAGGAAAAGAGGCAGACCACGGGGACTATGGATACATGATGTAACTGATGGTTTTAGCACGACGGATGCAGAGATCTGGCCTATGTAAGGGAAATTCCAAAGTACTGTTAGGGTGACTAAGTTTTCCTCAGTACAAGTTATTTGATGATGATGATAATGTATCCCATATCATGTCTTTTCTTCTCGCTTCAATAAACTGACGCCATAGCAGTCCGGCAGACATAGGTGCTCAGTCTCCCTAAGCAGATATTGAAGGGTATGAAATACTGATGGTTCCTGTGACTCGGTCAGGAATACAGTTCTCCTTGCGCAATGTGTAATTCCAAATTCCTTAATTCTATGGATAAATGTAACATCCGTTCTCAATGAGTATTTGATTATCATTAAGTAGCTTTGTCCCTTCCGCAACTTAGCTTCCATGACAGCTGTTCTGAAACCCTCTGTTCTGTGCAAGTTGGCCGGCGTCAGCAGCAGTCATTCTCAGATTGTCAATGACATCTTGCGCCCATCGTCTTCTAGGTCTTCCTCTCATTCTTCTTCCAGGCATCATTCTCTTCAAACGATTCTTCTCTAGGCAGGCATGTCGTTTACTGTGTCCGAAATATTTCATTTTCCTTAATTTTATATTCTTTAATAACCAACTGTCTTTAATATCCAGCTGTTGCAGAATATAAGTATTTATTCTTTTTTCTGTCAATGATATTCTCCTTCTTCTTCGCGATCACCGCTTAGACTGCTGTACCAGATTTCCCCATAAATCTCATTCATTTGGAAATCTGTTTCATGCAGCCTTAGCATTGGTGTCGTTCGTCACATCTTCAGCGCCATTTAGAGCTCTGGTGATTATCCTTCGGTGATGTGTCCGGCTTCAGCCAGCGCTTACTGGGTTCTGTCCCCGTCAGCCTTTGGCTGTCCCAAATCGAATTGCAAGGCAGCAGGTTAATGATATTCTAAGTACTCTTCTTTGCAGTTGCATTCAACTGCATTAATGATCTTCCCAGTCGATTTGTGAATGGTCCAGGTCTCACAACCATATGTTGCCAAGGTAAAAAAACGTAGACTCTTAAACACTTGAGCTTTGTTCTTGTGTCAGTTTCCTTCCATAATTAGTACTTACGTGGAAGCAAATCTGTTTCTTATGTCAGTTTCCATACATAATTAGTACTTACATGGAAGAAACTCTGTTTTTATGTCAGTTTCTTACATAATTAGTACTTACGTGGAAGCAAATCTTTTTCTTATGTCAGTTTCCTTCCAGAATTAGTACTTACGTGGAAGCAAATCTGTTTCTTATGTCAGTTTCCTTCCAGAATTAGTACTTACGTGGAAGCAAATCTGGTTTTTTTTTTCTAAACCGTTTCTGTGCAACCCGCCTATTACGTCCACGTCTCTCCTCTACCTCGTCTTCTGTACGCATATTTCCTTTCTTGATGTGCTGGAGGAAGATACAACAGGGCACGTACTCCTCAGCACTGACTGGATCGCATTGAAGTTATTCAACGAATCAATGACCATGTTTGCTGGCGTTGGTGATCATGTTCTCCACAACTTTCTTTACCTGGCACATTTAATCAATTATAACGTCGATCATTTGTGGAATCAAGACGTCAGACTATCTAAATGGCAGACATTCTTCCTCTGCCTTCCACGATCTCTCACTCCCTGTATTTTACCTTCTGTCACCAAATGCTTTAAACCTCCTCTTGGTATAATATGACCGTAGAACATTGAATATCCGATTCTTATTTTGTTAGATGAGAATTAGAGATATTACAAGTTGTAATAGAATATAAACCTGAATACAAATAACATTCAACCTGGGAATATAGCAATACTAACTTGGTTTCAGCTTCTCTGATATTCAATTTTGAGATACCGACTGAGTAATGAGAAATTAATCATGATAAATAATCACACAAAGATGCAATTTTACTCTTTCTTCTTCCAGCGCTCCGTATCAACAACTTGTCAACTACTCTGTGTGATTTATATGTGATTTGAGCCTAAGAGCGATTGTACGTTGTGCCTGTTATGCGCCTACAAGTAGGCCAGCACATCTGATTTCTGCGATGATTTTTATTTACTAGGGTAGCTTCCTAAGGCCTACATCAGTCACCTCTTACGACATGCCTTGTAGGTCGCAGTGTTACTATTCTTTGCTCCTATGCGAGCCCTGCTATCACAAAGTCAATCTCTTTATCTGGAAACTTTTAACATTATTTTTAATATTATTTTTCATCAATGGACGAGTAAAAAACATCTAGAAAATTAGCTTGCATGCGGGCAAGCGTGTGTGTACCCTATTGATGCCCATGTGTCTACGTGAGTATGGGCGTGCGCCTGTGTGTGACATTGATTGTTAAATTCAACATCAAATTGTACCCGCAGGGCGCAATGCACAAAACAACTTTTCAGAAAGGAGTTTGTCGTCCAGGCAGTCTCCAGCAATCTTTCTGTCATCCTCCGCAATTAGTGTCATAGGAAAGTCTCCACGCAAAGCAGCGACCAGTGAAACAACAGTAAGAAATGTGAGCTCTTAGTTAGTTTTCTTCTTCTTCTTCTTTTTCTTTTCTCGAATCCTGTTCTCACGACGTCAGGATAAGAAGAGATTTCTAGAACTGGTTTTTGTGTTATTGGTTATTGGTTACTAAACTGACGTCATTGCACTCCGGGCAGACCCATAGGTGCTCAGTCTCCCCAACAGATATCGAAGAGTATGCATACTGATGGTTCCTGTGGCTCGCTGATTAAACACACCTTTCACTCTGCCTCTCAGGCATCCAGTTCGACTTGAACAACGGGTAACTCCAAACTGCTTAAATCACTTGATCGATTCAACATCGATTTTAGTGTCCTCATCCAATAGAGAGTCGCGAAGAGACCGAAGAATATCCCCTTATCCATCTTCAACTCCCCAACAATCGATGCTGTTGATGCAAGCCTGTCCGCTCTCTCATTACCGTAAACACCCGCATGCCCAGGACAGTATATCCACGTAAGCCGCTGGAGGTTAGAAACTTCTATAGACGACATCCACTCATACCAAAACCTGCCCTTCTGGATCTTGTGAAGCATCGACTGAGAGTCAGAGACAACAACTGCCCCAGTAAATGAAGTCCCAGAAATTCAATGGAGGGCAGCAGTAACGGCCTCAACCTCCATCCTCATACTAGAAGTAGTTGTCCTGTGCGCTTCATAAACTGTGTTTTTCGTCGTTTCTGTTATCTCTGAAGTCCACCTTTTGCGCAGACGGCCTTTCCCTCTCTCTCTCTCTCGCGATCGTTCTTTTTGGCCATTTTGATCACTCTTATTGTGATATATAAACAGCCTCTGCCAAAAATTTATTTTTACGTCACATCGTTCAGCGCCATTTGGAGCTCTTGTGACGTGTCCGGTTTCAGCCAGCTTTTACTGGGTTCGCTCTCCGTCAGTCTTTGGTTGTTCCCAGCCTACCTGCAAGGCAGCAGGCTGTTATTTTCTTTTACGGTAGCGACCCTTAGACAACCTTCCCTCCCGGATTGTTGAGCGTCATCTGCCCATGTTACCTGTCTTTTTTGGACTACTTGGTTTGCCTACCGTCCAGTTTCGTGTACGGTTTGCTCCACTAGCCTTTGATTGTCCCCAATCTAACTACAAGGCAGTAGTAGGACAGCCTTCTGATTTGTATACACTGTACCGGAGTAAAATTTGCCCATTTGGTACTGGGACTCGAAAGGAAGCAAAGAAAAGTAACACAGCGACCTACAAGACCGACTGACGTCTGACGTCTGACGTCTGTCGTAAGTTACCACTATGTAGGACCTAGGGTAGCTACCATAGTAAGTAAAAATAAGAGTATAGGTCTTGTTTTTTTCGACATTTAACAGAACATCAAAATTAGTTTTGTACAATCTACTAATGGGGGGCATTGATTTTCTGCCTTTAGTACTGTTTGCCCCTGTTTTGGGGGCAAACAGTACTAAAGGCAGAAAATCAATGCCCAAAACTTCTGCAGCATGAACAATCTCGTTATAGGAGGAACCCTATTTCAACATTTAGATATCCACAAATTAACATGGTATTCCCTAATGGCAGAGATAAAACCAAATAGACCATATAATGATCAATGGACCCTGGAGACGCTCGCTGCTAGATGTTGTAGTCAAGAGAGGTGCAGATGTTGGTAGTGACCACCACCTAGTCACAGCTTATGTCAAACTTAAACTAAGAAAAACAGGACAACAGAAAAACTTCCAAAAGAGGTTCGATGTGGATAGACTAAAAGACACGGAAGTAAGGGATAAGTTTATAATGCAGATAAAGAACAGATTCCAAGCCCTAGAAAGTAATGAAACTACGGATGAAACTGACAACATAGATAGAACATGGGACAACATAGCATCTATATATAGCAAGAGCAGTGAAACATGTCTAGGGTACCGCACAAAGAAAAGAAAAGAATGGATAACACCAACAACATGGAAAATAATAGACAGCCGAAGAATATTAAAAAGAAATTGTTAGAAGCAAAGTCCGAAAGACTGAAAGCAAGATACCAAGAACAGTACAAAAGCGCAAGTAAAGAAATCAAACGGGCTGTGAGAGCCGACAAAAGAATGTATGTTGAAGACCTGGCAGTACAGGCAGAAGAAGCAGCAAAAAGTGTGATCAGGGACAGTGTACAAAATTACAAAGCTAATAAGCGGGAAACATTACAGAAGATCAAATACTCTCATAAAGGATAAGAATGGAATACTATTGACAACGGAAAAGGAACAAGAAATACGATGGACAGAGCATTTTAAAGAATTGCTAAACAGACCACCTCCAACGGTAGTAGCAGACATACCAGAACCAACAGAGGAGTTAGAAATTGGCATTGAAACACCCAGCCAGGATGAGATCATTACAGCAATTAAATCTCTTAAGAATAACAAGGCACCAGGGAATGATAACTTAAACGCAGAACTATTCAAAATAGACCCAGAACTTGCAGCTAATATATTGCAACCCTTGTTTACTACTATATGGAATGCCCAAATAATACCTGATGCATGGAACAGAGGAGTCATCATCAAGATACCCAAAAAGGGCTCCCTTGCCGATTGTAATAATTGGCGTGGAATAACACTGCTTTCTGTCCCAAGTAAAATCTTAAGCAAAATCATCGTACAACGTATTACTGACGCTGTGGATAAGAAACTGAGAAAGGAACAAGCAGGATTTCGCAGAGGACGGAGCTGTATAGGCCAAATATTTGCTCTTAGAAATATCATAGAACAATGCACAGAATGGCAAAGCAAACTCTATATCAACTTTGTAGATTTTGAAAAGGCTTTTGATAGCATACACCGCGAAAGTCTATGGCGTATCTTAAGATGGTATGGAATCCAACTGTGTTTTATAAATATTATAAAAGCTGCTACAGCAAGTTTGCATGCAGTGTTGAAACTTCAGAACTAAAGTTTGAAGTAAAAACAGGCGTGCGACAAGGATGTGTTATGTCAGCCCTATTATTCAACACTGTCATAGATTGGGTGATGCGTAAAACAACGGAAGATAAGGCAAGAGGTATTAGATGGACGCTCACGACCACTCTGGAAGACCTAGATTTTGCAGATGACATCGCACTCCTATCTCATACACATAGAGATATCCAGGAAAAGACCTGCCGCCTTAACCAATATAGTGAGATGGTTGGGCTGAAAATAAATCAGAAGAAAACTGAAGTAATGACTCTGAACATAGCAACCCCAGCACCAGTCAAACTAGAAGGTAAAACCTCCGAGATACAACCGCTTTCACATACCTTGGAAGTGTTATTAGCAATGAAGGAGGCGCTGGATCTGACATTAAAAACAGACTGAGTAAAGCACGCAGTGCATTCATGACCCTTCAGACCGCCTGGAAATCTGCCCAATACAGCATCAGAACCAAGACTAGTATCTATAACAGCTGTGTGCTGTCAACTTTGCTGTACGGATCGGAATGCTGGAGAATGACAGAACAGGATATGTCCAGACTCTCCGCCTTTCATACAACTTGTCTGCGAAAAATCTTACGCGTGTACTGGCCGACTACTATCTCGAATCAAGAATTGCTTGCACGATGCCAACAAGAGAATATGGGCACTATCATCCGAAGACGACGCTGGAGATGGATTGGACATGTGATGCGCATGGAGACTGGCTCCGACACGAAAACTGCACTGAGATGGACTCCAGAGGGTAGGCGAAAGCGTGGAAGACCCAAGACAACCTGGAGGAGAACGATAGAGCAAGAGCTGAAGGAAATGAATCATAGCTGGAACACAATACAGAGGAAGGCCATGAACAGGGAAGAATGGTGTACGTTTGTTGCTGCCCTAAACGCCAGGGCGTAACAGGCTAAAAGAAAAGAGGGGCCCCTGTTTTGCATTATACGTTCACGGCTTCACACTATATTGTACTTTTTAACACTGTTATTCAGTTTCTCCTATTTGGCACTTTTCGCAATGATTTGCTATGTTTCACACTGTTTACCATTTGTTCACGATTTTATACTGTTTAACGATGTTTTCCATCTTTTTCTACTGTTCTGCACTATTTTGCACTGCATGCTGTGCACTGTTTCATATTCGATTGCATTATTGTGCAATATTTTGCACCACCGTTTTGCACTATTTCACACTATTTTGTAGTGTTTCACTAGAATTACGGTGGAGCGAAATTAATGTTACTAGGCTTAGTTATAGAGTTTAATTTCCTACTATTTACCTGATCAAGGCTCTGCTTGCAATGCAGAAGTTAGGCCTATCGTGTTCGTCTCCCATTGGTTAGGATCTTGGAGGTCGCTGAACAAGTCCTTACTTGGGTTCTAGAATCATCGACAAACTCTCACTAGCTGTGGGAGTTTTGGTTTCTTGATATGAATACGTGCGTAGTCTTGGCACTTTTGATAATATCTCTGATTTTTCGGGAAAGTCACAGTGTTCTTCGCCATTTAGTCGAGCTTGACTCCGAATCAGAGGTACTAAATGCAGAGAAAGAGGCAGAACACACCTTGTAGACCATACTTCTTTGAAATTGACAGTGCAGAACTCCGTAGCAACGCCAAGGGTCCCCGATGTAATTTAGAAGACGGAAAAAATATTTTGCAGGAAATTTATTTGTATCTTTCTACTTAATTTTGCCCGGGCAGTGGATTTTCATCTTGTTCTTCTCTATTTTGAGCTGCAAAATTGTTCTTGTATATGCTCAACTTGAACACTGAACGTACGTTTTATCGTCCGACTCCGATATGACTAGGAACTCACTCACCTACACTGAGATTAGACATCTATGGAAAACTCTCCCGATGACTCCACAAAGTAGCGAACCGAGTACCGTTGGAACAAGAGTCGAGCTCCTAACATCTGCGCAACAGAGATATACTGGTGCGAATTCTCAACACTCATATTAGCATTTATAATAGCATCATCATTATCAAATAGCTTGTCCTGAGCAGAACTTTGCCACCCCAACAGTCGTCCGGAATTTCTCTCTCTCATAGGTCAGATGTCAGCCTTTGCAGCCGTCATGTTCAAACCATCAGTTACATCCTGAATCCATCTTCTCTGTGGTCTTCCTCTTCTTCTCTTTGCCAGTATGTCTCTTGCCATGATGGTCATCTCCAGTCCTTCGTATCTCTAGCATGCAGTTCTCAAATCCTATAGTTCTAGTTTTATTAATATGAATCACATCTTTCAATTTTTTCATTCATATTTACAATTCATAAATACATTATGACCCTTGACCTTACTTTAATTGTGCACACAAAAATTGACATAAATGTATTCCCCTGGTCACGTTTAAGTTTTCTAAAAGTACATCTAAGGCCGCATTTTCGACTAACTACCCAAGCATACCAATCTTATTTCATAAGGCAGTACTTAAAACCTCAAGCACTTTGAATACACAACACAGACCGATGTCTCCATCCACTTTCGACTCAAGTTGACAGCGACTGCAACTCTTTTGAAAACACTCAACCACATAATAGATTGAAGAATCACTCAGAGATCTCGTCTAGAACCTTTTCAGACTGTTCCTTAAGATTTCAGTTCAAATGTCTGAGTCTTCTGAAGGATACCTTTTGTCAGAGTCGACGAGCGATTGATGTTCCGACACGTCGGGTATAAAGAATAGTCGACAGTATTTCTTAGATGGAAAAGTTGATGGCGCCTAAAGTATTTTGTGGATTAAAATTGTTGAAAGTCCAAAGAAATTTGTGCAAGTGTAAAGAAATCAAATCTAGAACCAAAATTATATTATTTCTTCGTCTTCTTCTTAATGCGTTTGCTGGCTATGAATTCAAGCATAGCCATGGCTACCTAGTGTGACGCTTATGACTGATTTTTTGCTTGAAGGCCTTCTTTCCTTATTAACAGTGTCCCCTCCTACCCCCCTCGCCCCCGCCATTCAGGTGCATCTTCTCCGACTTCATAGGTTAAAATGTTTGACTCCAATGCTAAAGGTATAGAGTGTATGGCCGGATGGATTAGAGCGCAGAAGACTCGGGCTCAATCCACGGTAGGGTCAATGAGTTTTTTTCTGTCGAGGGCATAACGAAAACAACATAACCTGGACAGTTTCGCAGAGATTGCACTAGCCATGCGGCCATTAAATTATACAGTCTCATGTCCCTCCTGTCCTACCCCGCCCAAAAAAGCGGTATTACAGGTAGTAACCAGATTTAAAGAAATGCTGCTGTATGGGTCAGAAACATGAAGAACTCATCATCAGAAATGCTGCTGTATGGGTCAGAAACATGGAGAACTCATCATCAGAAATGCTGCTGTATGGGTCAGAAACATGGATAACTCATCATCAGAACTGCTGCTGTATGGCTCAGAAACATGGATAACTCATCATCAGAAATGCTGCTGTATGGCTCAGAAACATGGAGAACTCATTATCAGAAATGCTGCTGTATGGCTCAGAAACATGGAGAACTCATCATAAGAACTGCTGCTGTATGGGTCAGAAACATGAAGAACTCATCATCAGAAATGCTGCTGTATGGCTCAGAAACATGGAGAACTCATCATCATCATCAGGTACCGTCTCCGCATTGAAGGTTAGCTGCAATTAATCTCCAGCATCCTCTGTCTTTCGCCTTGGTGTTGCACTCTGCCAGACTGTAACCTGTCCATTTTTAAAGTTTCCTCCCACTTATCTCTCGGTCTTCCTCTTGCTCTTCCCCCTCAACTTTCCCTCTAGTAAAGATTTTTCAAGGTGTCATGCCTTTTTTAATGTGCCCAAAATACTTGACTTGTCTGAATTTTATTTCTCTTAATAATTGTTTCTTCATGCCTAGTTTTCCTAAAACTTGTTTATTTGTCGGTTTGTCCATCAAACTCTGCCTATTCTTCTATATATCCACATCTCAAATGCATCAATTCTGTCTTCTAACTGCTTGTTCATTGTCCATGTTTCCGAGCCATAGATGGAGAACTACTATAATAATAATAATAAAGTGTACATATTCGTCAACTGATATCTGTATAGAATAAAAGGACTTAGACTGTATAACATGTTCACAAATAAGGAGCTTATGGGACTATATAGACGAACATAGTAGTACAAAAACAAGGGAAAATGAATAATTAAATATGAAATATAAATTGCCAGTTCAAATTCGAGAAGGATATGCTGAAAAGATATAAGAAAGAGACAGTCATCATTTTTCGGGCATGTGATGAGGAGGGAGGTTTAGAACACATCGTGACAACCGGTAAAATTGAGGGTAGACGAGACAGAGGAAGACAGAGAGAGACAATTATGAATAGCTTGACTTCATGGCACGGTAGAGCGTCAACATCTGAGTTGATAGCAAACACCAACGACAGAGATTTGTGGAGATCCATGATCGTCTACGCCCGCCGGCACGGCACCTGATGAGGATGCTGCTGAAAAGACGCGGCCTATGCAAAATTCATTAGAAAGATTTAACTTATAAAATTCCTGCAAAATAGTTTTAATATATTCTAAAGTACATCGGGGACCCTAGCCGGTGCTCCTGAGTACTGCACTGCCAATGATATCTTCATGTGTAAGAAAGAGATCGGAGGACACATGGTTACTCAGCGAAGTGCAGTGATTATTGCCCTATCAATCAATCAAGCAATCAATCAATCAAGAAAAAAAGAAAACTAACGACGTTTTAGATTTGTAAGTTTCTGTACATTCCCGAGGAGACAGACCCCAGTAAGCGAATAAGGGAAGAGAAATATCTGGAGTGGATGAAACCAGAGCCAACTATAAGCTTATGGGCCTGCGGACTCAGGTAACAATTATGGTAAATCAGACCACAACTACACCACGTAACCTCGCATTCCAGTTTTGTTGTACATAGACGAATTTATTTTAAAATCAACACAAAATTCTAAATCGAAGTTATATTATGCAACAAATTAAGTTTAACAATAAGGAATATCAACATTATGAATATTTTTCACCAATAAATAACCATAGACTCACATAATTGAGTCTCTGTTTGGGGTTCTCTATGGCTAAGTGGTTAAACCCTTTGCCTTGTGAGTCGAATGTCGTGGGTTCGAATCTGGAGGTGGCGTGCCATGTCTGCGGAGAGGACCGAGCCATATGGGGTAAAACCCCATGGTGCAATGAAGTCAATCCTTCGGCTTTAAACCCTTTAAACATAATTGAGTAAAATTGCAAAATAAGCATGAAATGTTCTATCAAACATATATATTTTCCAGCCCCCAACTTAAACTAGGTCAAGAATTTTCCGTCAGTTGTCAGGCCCAGTTAGAGTTGGCTGTGATGGAGCACACTGAGAAAATAGGAGGTGAATATAACAAGAGGGGTCTTCTCATTTGACGCGCAGGGAAAGCGATAAAGAGGAAAGGATAAAAATAAGAGGAAAGTAGATTATGAGTCACATATAAAGGGATGATATGAGTAAACTAGAAAGAACTACAAGAGATAACTAACGATAAGGAGATTTGCCATGAAGTTTTTGAAGGCTGGAGGTGTATGCCCAAAGTGTGGTTAAAATAATACAAAAGAGAAGGAGAGAGAGACAGATAGAGAGACAGAGAGAGAGACAGAGAGAGAGACAGAAAGAGAGAGAGAGATAGAGAGAAATTGAGAGTGATAAAGAGGGTTTGTGAGACAAGTAGCTGTTACGTTTGGTTTTGGCCTGAACCTAAAACGTGTCAAGTTGACCGAATTCTTCCTTGGGTACAAAATAAACATTGTGGGTCGTGTGGGTTAGAGGAATGTTAAACACATAACCCATTTATGGATCTTTGGATAAATTAAGCGTTTGCATTGTGTTCCGAAGCGGTTCGAATCCGGGAAACATCGTTCTGATCACGCCTGTATTTTTTACAGAGATCCCTAGGATTGTTGCCGGAACTACGGAGTTCTTCGTTCTTTGTTAAATACTTACTAAATTAACATTCGATATTTTACTAAAATGATATTCTATATTTTACTAAAATGATATTCGATATTTTACTAAAATGATATTCGATATTTTACTAAAATGATATTCAATATTTTACTAAAATGATATTCAATATTTTACTAAAATGATATTCAATATTTTACTAAAATAATATTCAATATGTTAGAAAATGACAGACGATTTGTTACTAACATGTTACACGATATTACTGAAACGTTATTTACTATGTTACTAAACTGATAGCTGATCGGTTGCTGTTGTATACAGTTACATCGGGTTGAATAACAATGCTAGTTTGACTGACCTAAAATCAATTTGCAAAAACGTGTCACGTTTAACAATAAAGATATTAAAATCATTGACATACAATAACATTAATCCTAATCAAATTACTTAGTAAACATAAGTCAAATTGTTGGGACGGTCTCCCCTTAAACTTTGATCTTTACGATGTCTGTCTAGCAGCAGAACGACGGTCACAATCTCATATTGTTTATTTACAAACGTGACGCCGTGCAGTCTTCATTGCTTATAGACAGGGCCGTGCCGTGCTGTGATACAGAGATACGGCCGCATCAGGCGGTACCGTAACGGGGCGACATAAGCGGCGAAATAATAATCACAATTGAAGGTTGTTTTAAAGAAAAACATTTAAGGGGCGGCATTTCGAAGACTTGCATCATACTGAGGAAATATACCGCACGGCCCTTCTTGTAGGGCCCGGAATGTAACACGGAGAATATGTATTTGTTTAGTTTCATTGGTAGATCATCATCACTGCCCATTAAACTAATTTACATCATCATCATCATCATCATGTGTCGTGCCGTTTGTGTAGGCGATCATAAGTAAAAGTAAAAATGTAAAGGAACCCTTTTCATGAAAATCGTAGGGTATACGTTACAGTACGTGGCCATCAACCACAGTCAACTAGTGGTTGATTTGCTAGGCACCACTTATACGTTCAGTAGTTCGTCATTGCTTTCTGAATGGTGATGTCTATTTTTACCGTTCGTAAAAATCCAAATGAATTAATTTGCTTCCAAAGATGCCCACCGTGGAGTTTGAACCAGGTACGATTGGGTTGTGATCGAGCGCACTACCGCTTATGCGACAGACGCTCACCACATGGTATAAAGGTCGATACGATGTTAGACCAGTATTTTTCATTGACCGTCGACACACAATGGGTGATGTGGTCAATATGCGCCGTCCGCCTTTACTTCCCGGTGATTTTCCTCTAAATTTGTGATTTTCATCTAATTTTTCATATCAATTTGTAATTTTCATATTCTTCTTCTTCTGCGTTCTCACTAGATTGGGATTTCGGATTCTCTAATAAAGGCAGCCATCTGCCTCAGATTATCAGCCACGCCATACAGTTTGTCTTCTGTGTTCTCACCAGATTGGGATTTCGGATTCTCTAATAAAGGCAGCCGTCTGCCTCAGATTATCAGCCACGCCATACAGTTTGTCTTCTGCGTTCTCAGTGTAAGTGGGTAAGTGGGCCACATCTTTCTTCTCAAGTCTGCATACTGTGGGCAGTTCTGTAGGATATAATTTGTATGATTTCTGCTTCCCCGTTTGTGCCGACCTCTTCCCGCAGTAAATTGTGGCCCCCCTCGTGATGGTAGGTCTGACATTCTTACTCGTGGCTATATCTCTGAGACAGGTTGGCGGCCGTAGAATCCGTTATCCCATTCCTCATTGTGAGGGGTCGTTGCACCATGTTATGCGCCTTACGGCCTGGTGCATCAGTTTTCCGCAAGCATTTGTTTAGGGTTAGCATTCCCTAGCGGACACGTGCATCCGATTTCAACCAAACCTCCTTAGACGCCTCTTACGACATGCGTGGCAGGTAACAGTGGTTCTATTCTTTGCACCCCAAATTTGGGCCCCGGTAACCACTCGGACGTAATTTTCATTTAATTAATCTTATCAGTTTGTACTTTTCATGTGTTTCCTCAAGAACAGCTCCATTCGTTTTTCTGTCACTTTAAAGTTATATTATATTGTCCTTAAAAAATGCATCACCATGTGCATTCAACATATCTTAACTTGTCTGCTTATTGTCCATGTTCCACATACATATAACAGCATAGGATCTATATCGCATTTCAACACTCCCTTCTCAAGGAATTTGGCAGATTTGTATTTATATTTTTCATTTTACACAAGACTTTTCTATCATCAAGTCATTATTAACTTTTCTATTTTGAAGACATTTTCAGTCTGATATTCCAAGACTTATTTCTTCTTGTCTATAATCCTATTGTGACTCACAAAGTCAAAATAAGAAGAGATTTGTAGAACGGTCGTTTGTGTGCGCTTCACAAACCGTGTTTTTCTGTTTTCCGCCGCCTCTGTTACCTCTGAAGTCCACATTTTGCGTGGACGGTATTTCGCTTTGCATCCACTGTGTTCGGAGTAACATTGCTCTTTGAGGTAATCTGTTAGTAATCTGTTGGTAATCTGTTGGTAATCTGTTGGTAATCTGCTTTTGTGGCTGAACCCATTAATATGTTGTTTCGTGATGAAATTCTGTACTGATGTTGTACCCACTTTTTTCCTGATGTCTTAATTTCTCAACGGGTCTCTTTTTGTTACACCCAACATTCTGCGTAGACACTTCATCTCTGTCGTGACTAGTTGTCTTCTTTTCTTTGATGTCAGCGTCAAAGTTTGGTACTGATAGCATAATGTTTGAATGAAATATTGTGTAGAACAATGCACTTTTAGTGTTAAATTTGACAGAATTGCATTTTAAAGTTGGTGCCATCTGTGTCCTATCGTTTGATTCGCTTTAGTGCATCTATGTTGAAATTCTTCCATTTCCTAAAAACATGCTCCCTAAGTTTGTAAAATCTAACGACAGATGTACCATTTCACTTGCTTAAGACACCCCTTTAAGATAGCCATACGCCCGAGTGGTTACCGGGGCCCAAATTTGGGGTGTAAAGAATCGAACCACTGTTACCTGCCACGCATGTCGTAAGAGACGACTAATGAGGTTTGGCTGAAATCGGATGCACGTGTCCTAAACGTGTAGAAGTCTATGCGTTTAGGGGCCTACCAAACCAATGTGCAACGTATACACGTTCTTGACAATAATCAAACATATCACAAAGAGTGATTAAAATTGGTCGGAAAGAACGAACGCAAAGAAGAAGAAGAAGATAGCCATAAAAACAACATAATGTCAAAATGCCCTGAGATAGGTCAACATGACATATTGAACCGACTTTCTATCCTGATGTGTGGTTACTGGCTGTTATGTCCATCCAATCGTTAATTATCCTTGGTTCTCTCATCAATGCCCTTGACCTCAGGTTACTGGTCAGAATCATTGAAACCCTTTTCTGATTCAGCCCAAATTTGTAATCCATTATCTTGTTCAACCCACCCTCTTCCCTCTCCAAAGTCTTCGAAGGTGGACTTCTAAAAATAAAAACCACAACCCTGCATGCCTAATAAACGCAGATCCAAGAATGATTGATCTTCTCTCTCAATCGGGCAAAAATCAGTCATGTTCTTGTCTTAAGAAATGGATTACTCTGAAACGCAAAAAAATGACAATTTTAGCCTCTAATGCCATGGCGCGTGACGAGATTTCATGTCCGAGAAACGTGCAGTCTTGAAGCCTTTAGCCATCGCCTGTGCCCCCATTTTCTGTACTCATTTCGTGGTCGAATTTTTCTACATGGTTGCTCTCCCGAATACGTCTCTAGTACTCAATATGAGACATCCACTATCAGTTAATATCAAGAATCCACTTTATGTCCTTTGTGAAGGCACCGATTTGTCCAGGTGACTTCATTCCCTTGTCCTTATTCTCGATTTCACGGTTAGCATGATTTACTTTGAACAGAACATCGCAGCAGACATTTCTGGAGTTGAGCTGGCAGAAAATATCATTCGTGAGAACAAGACACGCGTATTAATTTAACCGACGTTAGATTGTGGAGAGTAACATCTTTCTCTTTGTCCGTTAATTTCCACCATTTTTATAGCTCTGGCCTTAAGGTCACTATGTTTCATTTTCTTGATGGCTGGGGGGCAAGCCCTCTTCAGCATAAGATCGTTTCTTGACTCGAGGATCGTGTATTGCGTCCGCTCCCAAGTTTAATCGTTTCCAAACGACTCTTAATGTGTTTGTGAATTGAAACAATTCTTCTCCGACTTCCTTATGGTGAGATTCAGAGATGTCTGTATTGAATTGTTGATGTCATGTCATATTTCTTTCTCTGTTCTTAGAGGACAGTTCTAGAAGAATTGTGGTGCCGTTAGTTAAAAATTTATTTAAAAATTTCAATGTAAGATTGAGTGTATTATATGATCATCATCATTGTACTTCTGTGAGTAACCATGTCTGCTTCGATCTCTTTCTTACACAGGAAGATCTTAGCGGCACTACATGGACTCTGTAGCACCGGCGTGGGAATTTTGAAGATGATGATGTTTTGTAGGAATTGTATTTTAAATCTTTTCTAATGAATGTTGCCCGGTCAGCGGCTTTCTAACCTGTTCTTTTCGGTTTTGAACTGCCAAGGGTTCTTTTACGTGCTCAAATTAAACACGAGACCTACGTGTTCTTCCATCTCCGGCAGGACTAGTAACTCGATCTCACCTACCCTGAGATCAGGAATCTCTGGAAAAATAACTCAATGGTTCCACTAGAAAGCAAACAAAGTACGAGAAAGTACCTTGAGTACGAGAGGTGAGCACCTAGCCTCTGCGTCAAAGAGACCCAACAAAATGTCTCTTGAGTTCAGTATAGACAAATAAAAAAATGCAACTTTTGACAAGAAAAATTCTTGTTAAACATGTGCGAAATATAGTTTTCATTAATTTCTGAACGGTGAAGTCTATTTTTACCGTTCGTAAAAGTCAACGGGAACGAATTTGCTTCTAAACTGATCGCCGCGGGGTTTAAAAACAGGCTTACTTGGATTGTGATCAAGCTCATTACCTTTTAAGCTACATACGCCCACATGAAGAATACAAGATTTAAATCAAAGCTGCTGTAATTGGATAGTGGGTAAAAGTCACCTGGTAACACAAATGGCCCAATGAACTTATCCCTACGGAAGCAACAGACATTAGTACTCAGACTCTGGACGAGTCACAACAGAATTTGTGGGGACAAATACAAGAAGTTTAAGATTAACAACACGGAGGTCTTACCATGTTGTCAAGGACCACCAGAATGTGTACGTATATTGTAGTCATACTTCAATTACACAGCTTTGAGAAACCAGATATAATTAGCCCTCACTTCTGAAGAAACTAAGCGCAGAGCAAGGACATGCCCTGCATCTCAACCTTTATCAAGATATTAGCTATGCTAATCTACTATCGTCTATGGCTTAGGGCAGGGGTGGGCAAACTTTTTGTGCAGAGGGCCACATTGAAAATTATAAAGCTATTGGAGGGCCACATATAATATTATGTATATTTGTGTTTAATTCTCGGTAAGTAATCAATTAAATATTTTTATTGTAAACAAAGGTAGTTTTACATAATGTAGATAACTTCTGAAATAAATTATTTTTCTAACAGACTTACACTATAACAGTATACTTTCTAATATGGATAAATGTGTTTGAGGGCCGCAAAATATCCAATGGCGGGCCGCATGCGGCCCGCGGGCCGTAATTTGCCCACCCCTGGCTTAGGGGATAGTGATTGGGTCTATTAACCCCAACGTTCTGAGTTCGAATCACGCTGCGGACAGTTTGGTTGCAAATTGTTTCGCGTGGATGTTTACAAAAAACGATGGCACCACCCGTTCAGAAAGCAATGACAAAGTACTGAACGTAATAATGATTAGAAAAATCACAAACAGCGTTAAAAAGCTGGGGTTGATTCGCAAAGTTTTGAAAAGGATATGCAATTAACTTTTTTTTTAATCTACTGTCTCTGACAGGAGTAGCAAAGAAGGCGAGGAAAAATTATCTATATTTGACGAACCATTTTATTTTATATCTATCCACGTATTTAGTTTCATTTCTCCAATCCTGTTTTACCTTACAGTGTCAGGATAAGAAGAGATTTTTAGAACGAACCCTTGTGTACGCTTCATAAATAATGCCTTTCGTCGTCTCTGTTATCTCTGAGTTTACCTTTTGAGTGGCCGGCCTTTTTTGCCTTGTATTCATTGTATCGTAGCAACATTGTTCTTTGAGGTGCACTGTATGTTGGTAATCTGCTTATGTATCCGAACCATTTAATTTGTTGTTTCTTGATGAAGATCAGTACTGATGTTGTACCCACTTTTTTCCTGATGTCTTTATTTCTCAACCGGTCTCTTCTTGTTACACCCAGCATTCTGCGTAGACACTTCATCTCTGTCATGACTAGTTTTCTTCTATCGTTTGATGTCAGCGTCCAGGTTTGGCACCGATAGCATAATGTCGAGAAAAAGATTGTGTTGAACATTGCTCTTTTTGTGTTCATGGTGACTTGTTTGCATTTTAAATTATGTTGTATCCTTTGCTTATCAAAGACCTTTTGGTCGAAACGTGTCTGTATATTATCTTTGTACTTTGTAAAACTGCAGTACTTTGTTTGTACGTGTTTCCCATGTATAGACAATACATAGTTTTACTGTGGTCTTCCCTTCGATAATATCGATAATATTTTTCTACAACATCCTCTCTTGAGCTATAGATAAGGATAAGCTTCTACTAAACGTTTCTTAATAAATTATCATAAGGATCCAACGTTTCGGTAACATACCCTACTCAGAGCTGTGACATTTCTGAGCAACAGGGCGAAATTAGGGCGTGGGAAAGGACACAATAAATGAAGAGAAACCATCGATTGTTTTCCCTAAGAAAATGTGAATAATAATCGTTCATTGAAATGTCCGGGCAATTTTGAGATAGTTTGTCCCTATTTTGTTCTATTTTTTTACGTTCCATATAGAATTTGGATAAAACATGATATGTTCCGAAAAAAATATCAGCTGTTAGGTGGTGGAAATTTAAATAGAAAGTTTAATTGCTTGGACGTTCATATGTTTCATGATGGGGGAAGATCTTTATTTGGAGAATGGATTTATATTGTAAAATTGTATTTTCTGTTCGTTGAAGAAAGTCTATTTTGAAATATTTTGGTTATTTTTTTTTTTATTTTTCACAAATTTATTTCTTAATCTCTTTCTCTCTTATTCCTTTTTCTAAATCTTCCATATCGTTGTTTTTCCTCACTTTCTTTCTTTCTCTCTTATCTCAGTATCGTTTTATTTATTTTTTTGTATCTCTTTTCTTCTCACTCTCTTTATCTATTTTTCTTTCTTTTTTCTATTTTCTTGATAGTTTTCTTTCTTTCTCTCTTTTCGATAAACATTTTTATCTTTCTGTCCATCTTTCTTTCTCACTTTCTTTTATTTGTTTCTAATTTGGTTTCGTTTTACTATATCTTTTATTTCTTTTGATATCGTTACCTTTCTCCGTTTCTTTTATTTTCTGTAGTTTTTCTATCTTTCTCTCCTTTTATTTTTATATCTTTTTGTTTTTATCTATTTTTTTGATATTTTTCATTTAATTTTCTCTATACAGTTTGTTCGCAATCTCCGCTTCTGTCTTTCTCTTTGTGTGATTGCATGTCTACACGCAGTGTGTGAGTGGAAGAATTGTCAAATGTTTGTGTAGCTCTGTGTCTGTGTGCTTGTTTGACCTGTTTTACAGCATATAGCATGTGGTTTTTGCTATCTTTATCTCTCTATCTCTATCTCTCTTTCTCTCTCTATCTCTCTCTCTCTTTGTATATCTTTCTCTCTCTCTCTCTCTATCTCTCTCTTTGTATCTCTTTTTCTCTCTATCTCTAACTCTATCTCTCTCTTTGTATATCTTTCTAGCTCTCTCTCTCTCTCTCTCTCTCTCATTTGACTCCTCTGGCGCTTAGGATAACAACAAATACACATAATTTTTCTCTATTCTTGTCCGTCCTCTGTATCAGAGTCAATTATAAACTTATGTGTCTTCGGACTCGAGTAAGAATTATGGGAAATCAGACCACAACTACACCACATGACCTCGCATTCCAGTATTGGTGTATATAGACGAATTCATTTTAAAATCAACACAAAATGCTAAATCGAAGTTATATCATGCAAACAAATTAAGTTTAACAATAAGGAATATCACTAATATGAATATGTTTCACCAATAAATAACCAGAGACTCATAGAATTGAGTAAAATTGCACACAATAAACTTGCAGTGTTCTATCAAACATATATGCATTCCAGTCCCTTTCTCAGATCTAGGTCAGGATTCCCGGTCAGTTGTTTGGCGTAGTTATCTAGAGTTGACTATCTGTATTGTGTTTCGGCTGTCATTCTTTTCTTTTCAGTTCTTGTTTTACTGTTCTCCTCCATGTTGTTTTAGGTATTCCACGTTTTCCATCTGGTGTCCATCACAGTGTAGCTTTCCCCATAGAGTAAGCCTTCATGCGTATCACATTTGTCATATACATCTCCAGCGCTTCCTTTTATGATGGTGCATATATTCTCTCTGTACTGGCCGACTACTATCTCGAACCAAAAATTGCTTGCACGATGCCAACAAGAGAATATGGGCACTATCATCCGAAGACGACGCTAGAGATGGATTGGACATGTGATGCGCATGGAGACTGGATCCGACACGAAAACTGCACTGAGATGGACTCCAGAGGGTAGGCGAAAGCGTGGAAGACCCAAGACTACCTGGAGGAGAACGATAGAGCAAGAACTGAAGGAAATGAATCATAGCGGGAACACAATACAGAGGAGGGCCATGAACAGAGAAGAATGGGATGCGTTTGTTGCTGCCCTAAACACCAAGGGAGTAACAGGCTAAAGAGAGGATATATTCTCTTGCTGACACTGTACAAGAAGTTCTTGGTTAGAGAAAGTATTTGACCAGAACATGTGTAAGATCTTTCGCTTACAAAATGTATAGAAGATGGAAAGTTTGGACATATCTTGTTCTGTTATTTTCCAGCATTCTGATCCGTATAGTCCTGACCTCCGACCAAAAGAAGGTTAACAATGCATACTTCAAAGAGATCATCTTTTTCTCAATTTTCCTTTATTATTCAAGCACTCTGGGAAGAGCATCTGGTAGAATGGATTAGAGCACAGCTCCCATATGGGAGACCCGTGTTCGATTCGCGGTAAGGCACTGAATTCTTTTCTGTTGCAGGCATAAAGGAAAATCCTAACCTATACATCTTCACGGCGACTGCACTAGTCATGAAAAAAGAACGAAAATCAAGGCATATCCTTTATAGAACGTAGCCATCAACCACAGTAAATGAGTCGTTGATTTTCTAGGCACTACTTATACATTCAGTAGTTTGCCTTTTCTGAAAAGTGAGGTCTATTTTTACCTTTCGGAACAATCCAACGGAAACGAATTTGCTTCCAAACTGCCTGCCGCGGAGTTTGAACTAGTAGCCATACGACCATTAAATTCCTTAGTCTCTCGTCTCCACTGTCCTAAACCGCCCTAAATAGCGGTACTACAGCCACTAACGGCAATTATTCAACCGCTGACTCATCACTCAAGATATATTGCTAGATGTGGCATTCAGTGAAACATCTCCAAGATAAACTGACAGTACATCTCAGAACGGTCTAACTAAATGTTATAAGGATCAGTTTCCGTAATAATGAGCAGCGTGGTCCATAATAAACAAAGGTCACACTCCGTTTGACCTAAGCCTGAAGCTCGAACAATCACTAGAGGGTACCCGACTCGGAATTTGACTTTACTTTTTTTTTTCCCCGATCCAGAAGCACTTGAGCTTTCAGCTCTTCGGCTCGGTACCATGGACATCGTAACCATTCGGTTCGGTGCGACGAACACCGTAAATCTGGGGAATCTGTGGCTTTTCTGCCATCCCGCGGAATTGAACCCGCACACACAGAGGGATAGTCACCCGTAGTCCAACGCGCTACAAACACGTTGGGCAGACGGGCTACTCCCATTGTTAAGGCACGCAAACATCTTACTGACAGCTAAACAACAGATGATCAAATGTATTTTTATACCTACTTTGTGTTACCAGAACCAAACTTGAACAATGAGCACAGCACAGTCGCAGAAAATAACTACATGTGAAATGCGCTGCCTATTTAAAGTTACCAACAATACCAACAAAAGACAAGAGACACCAACATCAGCATAAGAATGAAAAGTTAGGACAGAATCATTCTTGAATTACGTTCAGAAACAAAGAATGAAGTGGTTCGGTCACTTAATAAGAATGCATTCAAACTCCACTGTATACAGAGTCTTCTACAACAGAACATCAGAAAAGAAGGCAAGAGGCAGACTACGGAAAAGATGGTTAGATGGCGTATCAGAATCCTGTCAAAACTAAAAATAACAATCACCCAAGCCACTAGAGCGGCACAAGACAAAAACTGAAAACCACGACAACCTATAACAGTGTGATCACAAAACAAAAAGCATAAAAATGTTAATAATAATAATGTATAATAATGATAAATAATGATAATAATAATGATAATAATAATGATAATATAATAATAGATAATAATAATGATAATAATAATAATAATATAATAATAATAATAATAATGATAATAATGATAATAATAATAATAATAATAATAATAATAATAATGATAATAATGATAATAATAATAATAATGATAAATAATAATTGATAATGAACTAGAATCATGTCATATCTACGGAGTCACATCGAGAACAATTAAGTGAACGTCATTTTCCTAGAAACTTAACGCAGTAGAGTTTGAACGTAGGTATTTTCGTAGTAAATCTAAGAACTATTTTGCCTCTAAACTGCGCAGCAAGTTTGTATACAGTAATCTAGTTATAATACTACGCCTAACTACACGCACAATAATAATAGTAATAATAATAATATAATAATAAATAATAATAATAGTAATAATAATAATAATAATAATAATAATAGTAATAATAATAATATAAATTAATAATAATAATAATAATAATAATATAAATAATAATAATAATAATAAATAATAATAATAATAATAATAATAATAATAATAATAATAATAATAATAATAATAGTAATAATAGTAATAATAATAATAATAATAATAATAATAGTAATAATAATAATAATAATAATAATAGTAATAATAATAATAATAATAATAATAATAATAATAATAATAATAATAATAATAATAATAATAATAATAATAATAATAATAATAATAGTAATAATAATAATATAATTAATAATAATAATAATAATATAATAATAATAATAATAGTAATAATAATAATAGTAATAATAATAATAATAATAATAATAATAATAATAATAATAGTAATAATAATAATAATAATAATAATAATAATAATAATAATAATAATAATAATAATAATAATAATAATAATAATAATAATAATAATAATAATAATAATAATAATAATAATAATAATAATAATAATAATAATAATAATAATAATAATAGTAATAATAATAATAATAGTAATAATAATAATAATAATAATAATAATAGTAATAATAATAATAATAATAATAATAATAGTAATAATAATAATAATAGTAGTAATAATAATAATAATAATAATAATAATAATAGTAATAATAATAATAGTAATAATAATAATAATAATAATAATAATAGTAATAATAATAATAATAATAGTAATAGTAATAATAATAATAGTAATAATAATAGTAATAATAATAATAATAGTAATAATAATAATAGTAATAATAATAATAATAGTAATAGTAATAGTAATAATAATAATAGTAATAATAATAATAATAATAATAATAATAATAATAATAGTAATAATAATAATAATAGTAATAATAATAATAGTAATAATAATAATAGTAATAATAATAATAATAATAATAATAATAGTAATAGTAATAATAATAATAATAATAGTAATAATAATAATAATAATAATAATAATAATAATAATAGGAATAATAATAATAGTAATAACACAGTGAAATAAGCATCAAATGTGAGTATTTTTTTTAAAATTGGTTTGATAAAGTATACCGATTTTCAGATTGCAGCAATAGGAAGACCACGCAAAAGATGGAGCGACGGCATCAAGAAGAGCCTTACAAAAATGAATATCAGCTTACAAAGCGCCTTAAAACAAGCACACAAGATCAGTACATTTCACTAACCCCTCCCTCCAAAAAACCAACTACTATTATAAAGAAGTAAATGGTGGAAGAGAAGAAGAAGAGAAGAAGCCCGGGCTAGACAGACAGTCCCTGTTCGAGAGACTACACATAAACTGCGTAGACCGGGCTAGACAGACAGTCTCTGTTCGAGAGACTACACATAACCTGCGTAGACCGGGCTAGACAGACAGTCTCTGTTCGAGAGACTACACATAACCTGCGTATCACGGGCTAGACAGACAGTCCCTGTTCGAGAGACTACACATAAACTGCGTCGGCTTCTAGCAGTAAGCGGCTTCTTCTTCTCGCTCGCCCGCTATAAATTCAGGTGGAGTCAGGACGTCCAGTGTGGCGCTTCTGACTGATTTTTGCGTGAAATCTTCCTTTCCTTTTCATCAGTGTCCCTTGCCATTCAGGAGAACCGTCTCCGACTTCAGTAATAGCTGAACAAGCGTTAGGATCAGCGTAGGAGTCTCTTTGACGTAGGAGTCTCTTTGGCGTAGGAATCTCTTTGGCGTAGGAGTCTCTTTGGCGTAGGAGTCTCTTTGGCGTAGGAGTCTCTTTGGCGTAGGAGTCTCTTTGGCGTAGGAGTCTCTTTGGCGTAGGAGTCTCTTTGGCGTAGAGGCTAGGTGCTTGTCTCTTATGCCAAATGTACCAGGTTCGCTCGCTCGTGGAGTCATCTGGATATTTTTCCAGAGATTCCTGATCGTAATGTAGGTGAGATCCAGTTCCTAGTCCTATCAGGGACGGAATGTAAAACGTAGGTCCCGTGTTCAATTTCAACACGTAAGCGTGCGCTTGGCAGTTCTAGAAAAGTAGGCTGGAGAATCACTACACAGACCAAGTCGAGAAAAGTAGGCTGGAGAACCGCTACACAGACCAAGTCGAGAAAAGTAGGCTGGAGAAGAGCTACACAAACAAAATCGAGAAAAGTAGACTGGAGAACCGCTACACAGACAAAATCGAGAAAAGTAGGCTGGAGAACAGCTACACAGACCAAGTCGAGAAAAGTAGGCTGGAGAACAGCTACACAGACCAAGTCGAGAAAAGTAGACTGGAGAACAGCTACACAGACCAAGTCGAGAAAAGTAGGCTGGAGAACAGCTACACAGACCAAGTCGAGAAAAGTAGGCTTGGAGAACCGCTACACAGACCAAGTCGAGAAAAGTAGGCTGGAGAACTACTACACAGACCAAGTCGAGAAAAGTAGGCTGGAGAACAGCTACACAGACCAAGTCGAGAAAAGTAGGCTGGAGAACAGCTACACAGACCAAGTCGAGAAAAGTAGGCTGGAGAACTACTACACAGACCAAGTCGAGAAAAGTAGGCTGGAGAACTACTACACAGACCAAGTCGAGAAAAGTAGGTTGGAGAACTACTACACAGACCAAGTCGAGAAAAGTAAGCTGGAGAACAGCTACACAGACCAAGTCGAGAAAAGTAGGCTGGAGAACAGCTACACAGACAAAATTCATTAGAAAGGAATAAAAATAAAGTTCCCACACAAATGTCTTCATCTTAAAAATTAAATCGTAGACCTTCGCCGATGCTACAGAGTTCGTGCACTGCCGCTGAGATCTTCCTTTGTAAGAAATAGATCGGAGCACACATGGTTACTCACCAAAGTGCAGTGATGATGGTCCTATCACTCATATCTATCAATTACCGTAGGAACAAAGATGATGTAGGAACAAAGACCGATGACTTCAAGACGTCTGATTAAGTTTGTGGAGAACGAAGATAGAGAAATTAACCAGGTACCCAAAAAGTATATTTCTGAAGTCGAATGTGTTGGACCAAAAGGGGCCGATACCACAGTTCATGCTGTAAGCTGCGTGCGATACTAAACATTACGTTAACTGGATTGTAGCCTTCTCTTGATTGATTGATTGAATGATTGATTGATTGAATGATTGATTGATTGAACCATCTTCATTGCACATTGGTGAGTAACAATGTGTGCTGCCATCTCTTTCTTACACAGGAAGATCTCAGCGGCAGTGCACGAACTCCGTAGCGTCGGCGAGGGTTCAAGATGTAATTTTGAAGATGGTAAAAATATTTTGTAGGAATTTTATTTTTATTTCTCTAATGAATTTTTGCCGGGCAGCGGCTTTACAGCCTACTCTTTTCGATTTTGAACTGCCAAATGTTCTTTTGCGTGCTCAAATTTAACACATGCCCTGCGTTTTATGGCCCGTCTCCAAAAGACTAGGAACTTGATTTTACCTACACTGCGATCAGGGAACTCTGGAAAAATATCCGGATGACTTTACGAGGGAAGCCAACCTGGTAACTTTGACAACAGAGACAATCTTCTGTAACCAGCGGTAATATGAGTACGAATGAGGAAGAAGAAGATGA
This sequence comes from Arion vulgaris, assembly GCA_020796225.1. Classification (NCBI taxonomy): domain Eukaryota; kingdom Metazoa; phylum Mollusca; class Gastropoda; order Stylommatophora; family Arionidae; genus Arion; species Arion vulgaris. Next base: position 49,353,117 of record CM036764.1, read on the forward strand.
TGATTGTAGCCACCCATACAGTGGCGGCTCGTCATTAAGGGACAGTGAGGCCGGGCCTACCAAAAATAAGGTGTAACGTGTATTTATTATTTTATACATTTAAAATATATCCTAACCGAAGCCATGATTTTTCCGAAAATTTCTGTGTGCCCCCACCAACAAAAATGATCACGAGCCGCCACTGCACCCATATATCAAGGACCAGGATACGCCACTGCATTGAAAGAGATCATGAAGGGGTACAGATTGTTTAGATCACGTTTCCTTTATGTCTTCATTTTTCATTCAAGCATTAATCACTAGGGACGTCTCCTCATAGTTGCTAAATGTCTCCAAGGAAATTGACAAGACAAAGGAAAAGGATCCTAGCATCTCACCAAATGCGGATCATCTTTCATTAATCTATTTAGCCAACGGGCGCAGGTTAAAAATACAAAGCTTCTGGTGCACGTGTAACCCGAATTAGTTTTCATTGATTCTTTGTTGCCTTCCCTCGTTACATTGTTTCCGGATTGTATTCGTGTTTAAAATTAGTCGCGAAAATAATTTCTTGTCCAAATTTTTTTGAAGTATTTAATTTTAATTATTTTTCTCACTTATACTAGTAACAGAAATCTGTGTTTTCGAATCTTCTGAATTTTTTCTTATTTGATTCAGGATTGATTGATTGATTGATTCTTCTTTTTCTTTTCGATCGTTATTTTGATGATTATACCGTTAGACGCGTTCTTATGATGAAGTCGAATATTGTCTGGAGCTCATCTCTGGTGCGATGTAGTTTTGAATGTAGTGTTGGATTGTAGGGTCAGCATTCCTTTCTAGGGAAGACATACAGGGGACAGTCTTGCAGGACATATTCTATGGTTTGATGAGCAGTGCCAAAGGGACACAGTGGGGATGGGGACAATCGAAGCCTATGTAGGACAATTGATTCATCGATCGATCGATTGATTGATTGATTAGTTGAGCCACTATCATTGCACCGGTGAGCAGCCATGTGTGCACCGATCTCTTTATACACATGATGCCACTGTGCACGGGGCGTCTTTTTGGGTACTCAGTCTTTTTCTACTAGTTGAAATTTGTCTGAATGTATGCGCGATAGATCACTTGCCTAGATGATAGAAGCCATGTATCATCAAGTAATGAATAATGCTACTTTACTTGAAAGACATTTGTGTCGTGTTCATTAAATAAAGTCTAGTTTGATATATACATATATATTGAAATATGGAAACCTGCTGCCAGGGCAAAGTTTATTAGACAAGATTACAAATAAAATTCTTATAAAATATCTTCACTATCTTCAAAATTACATCGGGTATCCTTGCCGGTACTACGGAGTTCGTGCACTGCAGTTGAAATCTGTCTGTGTAAGAAAGAGATCGGAGCAAATGTGTTTACTCACCGAAGTGCAAGGATGATGGTCATATCAATCAATCTATCAATCAATCTATCAATCAATCTATCAATCAATCTATCAATCAATCTATCAATCAATATATATATAGAAAAGATGATTATTCAAAGAATATATATTTTTAGAAAAGATGATTATTCAAAGAAGGATACTTTATAATTACAGCCTTTCTTCTTCTTTTTCTTCGAAGGCTCCCTATCGACCATTTGTTAACCACTCTGTGTGATTTGTAAGTGATCTGAGCTTAAGTTCGATTGTACTTTATGTAGGCGAGGATATCCGATTTCTTCGATGCTTTTTATTTACTAGGGAAGCTTAACTAGATCCTACATCAGTCGCCTATTACGACATGCCGTGTAGGTTGCAGTGGTACTATTCTTTGCTTTCCTTGCGGGCTCCGACACCACACGAGCGATAACCTTTCGCAACTAGACTTTGGATGACGGGCTCAATGTGTTACATAGGGAAGTCACCTCTGGTTCGGTTACCGGAGTGCACGGCAGTCATTTCTGTCGACAGAGAGAGCAATTGAATTAACTGATTCGTGGTCAATGTCCCTCGAGTCTCAGTGGTCATTATTATTTAAAGTGATGGTCAGGAGGGAAAGAAAACAGCTTGAAGCAAAACACTATCTGAATCAGGGATTTGGTTATTTCTTCTGTCGATCGACGATGTAAAATTCAACTTATTGTTAGTGCAAAAGGGAGTTGCTGAATCCCACAAGAATTACAGTGATGGGTCTATGTTGCGTAGCGATAAGGTACTAGTCTCTAACTCTAAGGGTACTCGGTTCGTTTCAAGCGTGGATCGATTGGGATATCTCTCTCGCGATCCCTAAGATTGGGATATCTCTCTCTCGCGATCCCCTAAGATTGGGATATATCTCTCAGTGATCCCTAAGATTGGGATATCTTCTCTCGCGATCCCCTAAGATTGGGATATCTCTCTGCGATCCCCTAAGATTGGGATATCTCTCTCGCGATCCCTAAGATTGGGATATATCTCTCGCGATCCCCTAAGATTGGGATATATCTCTCTGGATCCCCTAAGATTGGGATATCTCTCTGCGATCCCCTAAGATTGGGATATATCTCTCTGCGATCCCCTAAGATTGGGATATCTCTCTCTCTCGCAATCCCCTAAGATTGGGATATATCTCTCGCGATCGCCTAAGATTGGGATATATCTCTCTCGCAATCCTCTAAGATTGGGATATCTCTCTCTCGTGATCCCCTAAGATTGGGATATATCTCTCTCGCGATCCCTTAAGATTGGGATATATCTCTCTCGCGATCCCCTAAGATTGGGATATCTCTCTCGCGATCTCTCTCGCGATCCCCTAAGATTGGGATATCTCTCTCTCGCGATCCCCTAAGATTGGGATATATCTTTCTCGCGATCCCCTAAGATTGGGATATCTCTCTCTCGCGATCCCTTAAGATTGGGATATATCTCTCTCGCGATCCCCTAAGATTGGGATATCCCTCTCTCGCGATCCCCTAAGATTGGGATATCTCTCTCTCGCGATCCCCTAAGATTGGGATATATTAAAGTGATTCTTTTTCAATGTAGGTGAGATAGAGTTCCTAGTCCTATCGGAGACGGACAATTGTTCTTCTTCTTCTTCTGCGATCAACTTCTACTATGCGACTACTCTGTTATATGTCATAAAAAGAACGATGCGCTTGAGGTCTTCACATCCCCCATAGTTTATTTTGTAGAGACGGATGTTAAAACATAGATACCATGTTCAAGATGAGCACGTTAACTCTTTCACTCCGTAATTTATTTTTATCTCCGGATACATTTATATTGTAATTTACACTACAGTAGCCGGTAGATTGTCTTTGCGTCAACTTAAACAAATAAGTCGAGCCTGTATATTTGCACATAAGAGTGAAAGTATTAAAGAACCATTAGCAGTTTAACATCGATAAGAGTAGACATAGATGAGAACTGTGCGGTTTTTTTTGTAAGAACCCGCAGGGGAAGCAACGGAAGCCAATGAATATGATTAATAAATAGACAGTGTGCAAGTATTAGGAGCTTCCGGAAAAACAAATTTCCAAACACAAGATTCGAACCACTTACCCTTGTTTCTTACGGCATCCATTGCCTAGCTTAAGCAATATGATCGTTCTTACGAACACAACCAGTGAGTCATTAAAAATGGTTTTACTGAGAAGTGTCTTTCACAAACGCTTCGTTTTAGCTAGACACAGAATAATCAGGTAAGGATCGATTGAACAATGTTTGAACAAACACATTCTATAAGCTTACTGTGCTTGTATATTTGAAGCGAGACAATATTATACATATACACATAGTAGACAACAAAGCTGGGGTCTTGGTAAAATTTATTTTAAAATGATTAAACCAATAATTCCAATCTCTCTCTCTCTGTCTCTCTCTCTATCTCTATCTCTATCTCTCTCTCTGCCTTTTAAACCCGGATTGGGGCATAGGTCAAACAACTCATGCCAGGTCTTCCTATCTCTAGCTATCTTCTATAGCTCCCTCCAGCTCTTCTTTATATTGTTGATATCCGTCTCCAATTCTCGTCTTCATGTATTTCTCGGCCTCCCCTTTCTTTCGCTGTACCTTTGGGTTCCAGGAAAGGGCCCTTCTTCTTATATTCTCCTCAGGTTTTCGAAAAGTGTGTCCTATCCAGCACCAGCGTCTTTTCTTAACCTCTTGGTTCACTGGAATCTGTCTTGTTCTCTCCAAAAGTTGCTCATTTGTGACCCTATCATACCATCTTAGCCCCTCTATTCTGGGAAATAATTCCACTATTTTCTATAAATTTCCTCACATTATCTTCCCGTTTCCAATATTATTTTCCATACATTTCCCATATTTCTTTCTAGTTTTCCCATTACTCAATTTCCACATTTCTCAATTTCCACATTTCTCAATTTCACATATATATTTCTTCTAATATCTAGCCATATTTGATGTATACCAACATAAACATTTATTGAGTATTCAACCAACAATATCGCTCCGGCGAAGACATTCTCGGTGACTACAAACGCTGAACTCATCTTATCTTGCAGATATCATTTGGTAAAACAAACACAGATATATTTGCTCGCCTCTGTACAATCGATATGTACACAATTCTGTTCAAACAATCTTTCTTTGTGTTTGAGTCCTCAAATGTTGATCGACGTAGCAAGTTTAAACGCTTGTTTTGCTTGCATTTCCTGATAATCATGTTTGCTCTTTACTAATTGCTGTTTTTCGTAGTTTAAGACAAAGTGGTCGGAATACAAGTCTTCTACATCTCACAGAAAACATCAAATCTTTATTTACACATTGTGGGTTCTGATGTGAATGACGTACTTAGCCGATAACAGATGTAATATAACAAACAAGATGAAAGATAAGAGATAAGCATAATAATAGTAATAATAATAATAATAATAATTCCTGTCGTACTGCTATACGTTACATAAGGTGTGCAAGCAATTTTTCCATACCGCTCTATTCTTTACAACTTGCTCAATCTCCACCATGGAATTGAAACCGATATTTCTTGCCTCTCTCAGCAATGTTCGTTTCAGTGTCTTCCTAGGTCGTCCTCTCTTTCTTGAACCCTTTACATCCCACTTCAATGCCTGATTTGGTTTTCTTTGATCATTTCTTCTCAGGGCTTGTTCAACATATCTCCATCTTCTCTTTCTTATAACAGTTGTTACTAGTGGTTGACCAGACATTTCTCTGATTTCATCACTTCTCTTGAACTCGTCCCATTTTATATTCATTATTTTTCGCAGACATCTTTTTTGAATGCATTAAACTTGCTTTCTATATCTTTAGTCATTTTCCAACTCTGACTGGCATATGTTAGGATTGATACAACATTTTCCAACTCTGGCTGGCATATGTTAGGATTGATACAACATTTTCCAACTCTGGCTGGCATATGTTAGGATTGATACAACATTTTCCAACTCTGACTGGCATATGTTAGGATTGATACAACATTTTCCAACTCTGGCTGGCATATGTTAGGATTGATACAACATTTTCCAACTCAAGCTGTCATATGTTAGAATTGATACAACATTTGAATTGAAAATTGAATTGATAAGCATTAATTCAGTAACAATAATACAGTTTTCTGTAACCTCTTCAGATTTTAACTGCTTTAATTAGGGCTTTAATACTTTAAGGCTTTAGCTGCTAAGGACGTATTTAGACGTTTTTTTTCAATTCACTACTAAAGACGTGTTAACACGTCTGTTAATATCTCTCCTCTGTGGGCTAAAGACGTGTTAACCGTTTAGAAAACAATGGCAAACTACTGAACGTAATAATGCCTAGAAAAATCACAAACAGCGTTAAAAGCTGGGGCTGTTTCGCAAAGTCCTGTAAAGGATATGCAATTAACTTAACCGTCACTGCTATAAGCGTACATTCACGTTTGTGACCTAGAAACAAAAAGTAGCTATTTTTAGGTCCGTCTTGGAAAAGTATGTAGCAGCGAAAGGGTTAAATGCCTGTCACTTCACGTTTCTAGGTTTAGTGTGCAGGAGGTAGGAGCGCCAGTTCCTTTCCGAGAAACGTCGAGTGTGTGTGAATGACCTTTGACCCTTTTGTTTCCAATCGATCGAATAACGCTTATGCATTACGCTAATCTTCTTCTTTTGTCGTCACAATGTTACCGAACTGTTGCCCAGTGTCGTTGCTTCCTGTTTTTGTCTTGCTCTGTTCTAATGACTTGGGTGATAGTTATTTGTGCTTTTTGGCAGGATTCTGTTCTTCCATCTATTCATATTTTTCATTGTTTTCCTCTCACCCTCTTTCCATATGTTCTTTTATAGAAGAATCTAAAATAAAGTGGAGTTTGATTGCATTCTTATTATGTGACAGAACCATTTCATTATTTATTTCTAAATGTAATTAAAGCATGTTTCTGTCACAGCTTTCTTTCTAATGCTGAAGTTAGTGACTCGGTCCTCTCTGCCGTTATTTGTAACTTTTCGTAGGTATCGCATTTCACATGTCGTTATTTGCTTCGCTCATTGTCCATGTTTGGCACTGCTAATACAGAGTATTACGTTTAATACCAGTGTCTACTTACTGATGGGCTGTATCCATTACATTATAAAGACTTTATTGTAGAAATAATGTAAGGCATGGTTCTTGGAGTATGAGGCAGGGGGACGACCAACACAAAGGTGGCAGTAGGACAACAAAGAAACATTGAACATGACACTGGAAGAGACGGGAAAACTTACTAGAAACAGAATTCTTTAGGTGGGCTGTGATGCAAGTGATGTTCAACAAGGGACATGCTACTACTTGGTTTGAATGTAAAAATGTAACTATTACATGTTTACACTTTTGTAACATTATCTTGGTGGGTTGGGGCGAAATAGCGCAATTCTTAGAGTTTACGACCTTCGAATCGAATACAAATTTGTTGTGCAACCACCAACATCAAGTTCATGCAACCGAAGTTTTTTCTTTTTTGCTTTCTTTATTATTGGGATCTACATGGAAGTTCTACGACGGGTGGACCAAGTACGATTGAGCATGTAAACTCTGAGCGTCATCGTTCTTTCGAGTGAGAGCTGCTTGGAGTTTGTTTAAGTAGTATTTTTTGTGCCAATTTGTCGTTTTATGAAGGCTTTCGCCCTTTGGCCGTCATCAAGTGGGTACTACACTTTAATCGTAGTCAAAATAAGGTTTTAGAAATTAGAAACCGAACTTGCCGAACTTCTTCTTCTTCTTTGCTTTCGTTCTTTACGACCAATTGTAATCATTTTTTTGTGATAAGTTTAATCTTTGCCAAGAACGTGTATACGTTCCACATTGGTTTGGTAGGCTCCTAAACTCATAGACTTCTACACGTTTAAGACACGTTCATCCGATTTCAGCCTAACCTCATTATTCGCCTCTTACGACATGCGTGACATTTAACAGTGGTTCTATTCTTTACACCCTAAATGTGGGCACCGATAACCTCTCGGACGAACTCCCTCCTGCATAGTTAGGTTCAGAAATATATTATTACAGGGATTTCACATGCTAAGCTATGCAAATTCTACAGAACATTTTCACTTTCAAAGTCTCATACTTTCTACTTTGATATTCAAATTATCCCAAATCATAAATAGTTAAACAAAACCAAAGAAGACTTTTAATTGTTTCTTTGTTTCTTTATTTAAATAGAAAAATATTGAACCTTGTTAAGCTCCTTGCTTTGTCCTTCATGCAAGTCTTCAGTTCTTCACATTTGTGTAACATTTATTCCCAATGAAATCCTTTGAGACTGCAAGTTTATCGTTGATGGTATTCCGGCACGCTCGGCTCATTCCTAATTAGTTCGTCCCGTGGGCATCGTACAGGATGACTCCAGCAATCCAACGTATCAACCGTTAGCGTATTCGCTTCATATGAACGACATTTCCTCGGTTATCTCCTCACAAATTTCATCCTTCTTCCTCGCGATTTTTAGTTATACGATTGAGCATCATCGGGAGTGTGCAATTGCTTTTTTTTTATTGCATTAACTTGCGTCGTGACATATTTGTTCGTTACTTCGTTGAAGTTGACTATTGGTTTCCTAGAGTCAGGATATGAACGATGAAACTAGAAGTTTTAGTGTCGAAGAGAATGAATATTTGATTTGCTAGTTTTTTTATCATCATCATAGCAGTTGTTATCATTGCTATCGTCATCAATATCATTATCGTCGTCGTCATTACCGATGTCGCTAGCATCATTATCATCATCATTATTGTCATATTTATCCTCGTCATCATCATCACCATCATCGACATCATCATTATCGTTATCATCGTCATCACCATCATCATGATCATCATCATCTATCATATTTCTGTCGGATCTTGGCTTATATAAAACAAACTACACAGACCTATATGTGAGCTACAAAAGACCGTGAAATTTATACAGGAGACAACATTGAATTTATAGAAAAGTCAACACTAGCCTAGTAAAACTACACTGGAAAGAAAGCTGCAAAGAACTCTGTGATAAAACTACAAAAAATAGTGAAGTTTATACAAGAGACATCATTGAATATATCAATCAATCAAGAGCCATGCCTGTCGGCATAGGCGATCATGTCTCTCTACATCTCGCTCTCACCCCTCTCTCTCCTTGGTGCAGTTAATCTTTCTGGCGTCGATCTTTTGTCGAACCATGATGTCAGACCATCCAACATCTTCTCAATCTGTCTTCCACGATTTCTCCTTCCCTGAAATTTACCCGTTGTCACCAAATGTTCTAAACCTTCTCTTCGCATTATATGCCAGAAGAATATTTATTGTCATTTTCTTAATCTTTTAATAATGTTTATTTGCGTGCAGGCTTGCTTTTAAAACTCATCATTTGTTTCATTGAATATTTAGAGTATCCGAAACTGGCCTAATGTAACAACACTGGAAAGAAAACTGCACGAATCTCTGTGGGAAAGCTACAAAAGACACCGAAGGTTATACAAGATACAATATGGAATATATAGATAATACTTCAAGCGAACGAAAGGGCGGATATTATGAGATTCGCATCCCAATTGCTTTCTCGCTCATTTCTTTCAAATCAATGAAAAAACGTACGAGAAACGACAGCGTTGATAATTGTGGTGATATTTCTAATGATAAATACGAGAATTTTGTTTATCAAGATTTTATACATATTGTTTGTTGCCATTAGCTTCTTTGTTTGTGTTGAGTGCTGGAGATAACATCAAGCTTAAAAAACAAAGCAGTGATTTAGAACAGTGTTTCCCAAACTTTACATTATCACAGACCCCTTTATAAATAAATGTTGTTGCCGCCTACCTCAACAGTTTCTAAATATGAAAATGGACAGGAATTAATTATCTTATTGTTACAATAGTAAACAATGTCTGCAATTTAACATTTTAATAAATAGGAAGAGGTTTCCTTTTGCATTGAACAAGACGCGTCATCATTAGCATCATCAGTACATTTGCGTTTCAATTTCAGCCAGCGATCCATACACAGTCAAAATGTATTGTAGCAAAATCCAATGTATGCCAACGTTATTTATCCTATCTTTCTTGAGATCGTTTTAGCTAATTAATTACTTAAATTTCATTCTTCTAGCGATGGAGTTATTATTACACCACACCATAGTCAAGCCGGCTCCAATTTCTCAGACTGTGAGAAACTTCAAATGATCTTTCATTTTGTCCTGTTAAACATTTAGACTCCGGTCTGGTCCGGGTACTTTGATTTCACAGCGGAACTAGTTTACCATTGTTCTTCTTCTGTGTGTTCGTTCTTTACGAGCAATTTTAATCACTCTTTGTGATATGTTTGATCTATGCCAAGAACGTGTATACGTTGCACAGTGGTTTGGTAGGCGCCTAAACGCATAGACTTCCACACGTTTAGGACACATGCATCCGATTTCAGCGAGACCTCCTTAGCCGCCTCTTACGACATGCGTGGCAAGTAACAGTGGTTCTATTCTTTACACCCCAAATTTGGGCCCGCGAATCACTCTGGCGAGTATACCATTGTTTCTATACATACGTTTTAAATTTATTTTGCTGTTAGAAATGTCAAAGATAATAATATTTCTTCAAGCGCTTGAGGACCTCCTGTGAGTGCATCTCGCATATCCAGGGGTCCGTTGACCACAGTTTGGGAAACGTTGATTTAGACAAAGAAAATGTTTGTTTCCTTTTCCTCTATGGCACTTTTCTGTGGTAGGGTATTTATGAAAAGACTAATGATGCTCTTAACGAAGACATCATCAACTTCTTTGGGGAAAATTACGGCGAGCAAGATAATGCCGAAGATAACTAAAACGATAAAATTCGTCTAAAAGGATTTTCCAACCCCCACGTCTTAAGGAAATAAAAATATATCGGGACCAAGAGAATATTCTTAGATCGATACTGAAAATCTTTCAGTTTGCTCAAAATTTCCTGAAAAATCCGATTCCCCAAACATAATAGCCATCTTTGCCAAGTAATCGCGCATTATTCCAGCCGATTACATCTCTTTTCTGTGCAGTAATTACTAATTCCCAGCCAATCACGCGCCAACAAAAATAATTAAATTTTAAAGTAATTTACACTTCTTCATTTCTGTTCAATTTCTTGACTATGCCACCTTCACATTTTCCACTACACTCGGTGAAGAAACACGAGTAGTTAATTAGTTTGTCTCCCTTACTTGGCAATCTAAATTACAAGTACATCGGAAGTCGAAAAATGGTTCGCCTGAATAGCGATGCACACTAGTGACAAGTAAGGCAAGCATTCAAGCAAAAATCAGACAGAGTAGCCAAATTGGGACCCATGATTACGCCAGAATTTCTAGCGGGCGAAAAACTGTTGAAAAGAATTCGTTTTTCGTTGAAGATATTTGTTTTTCACGCGTTGTTAGTTGGTGGTCTGTCAATGTGTATACTGTTTTATTCAATAACTTGTCCAGAGCAGAACGTTTCCACTCTAACAGTCCTTCTAAGTTTGTGTCTTTCTCATATGTCACATATTCAATCTCTGCCGATGACATATTTATATCATCAAAAACATCATGAGTCCATTTATTTCATGGTTTTCATATTCCCCTCTTTGTCTGTCCTATTCGCCAAGAAGGTTAACAGTGGTGCAAAGTACACACGTTCTCAACGCAAACTACAGAGATCGCAAAGAATAGAAGTTTGCCATCCTAACATTCTTTCGAAGTTTATCGTTCTCTCATAGGTCACTGGCTAAACTGGTAATCCACCTTTCCCAAGGATGTTCCGTAGACTAGAAGATGTAACACAGTATTACTGAATCACGACAAGCATCAACAATTCGTAGAGTTACATTCACCTTCGTTCCAGGTCACATGAGTGTCGTTAGCAATGAGAGAGCAGACAATCGGTCTGGTTCTGTCACCATATCAAGCGGTCAGCCAGTGGCGGCTCGTCATTAAGGGCCAGTGAGGCCGGGCCCACCAAAAATAATGTGTAACGTGTATTTATTATTTCATAATTATTACTTTTAACGTGATACTGATTAGCTTTGAAAGTGGAATATTTTCCCGGAATAAACAAATAATAGTAAATACTCAAATACAATGTAACTCAAAACCATGACTTTTTCGAAAAATGTTTGTCTGACCTCACCAAAAAAATGGGGACGAGCCGCCACTGCGGTCAGCCAATGGATAGAACTGACATTCTGAACGCCTCAAAGAGTGTGACTGAAAAATTTTTTCATTTTAACCAATTTTAGTTCACTGCTAGATTGTAGATTGAAGATTGGAGTGACCAATTTTAGTCCACTGCTAGATTGTAGATTGAAGATTGGAATGGCCAAAAAAGAACAACACAACAGGTATATTAGTAGGCTCATCAATGAACATCGAACTGGTAAGGTTAGTCGCTGTAGGCTGTTGGAGATATTGTGAAGGAGATCGGAGCATATAAGGACATGTTACGAGTGGAATGAAGATATTCCAAACTGAAACTGAAACTTGTGTGCTTTTAGAGTTGACATGGGTTATTGAAAGAGTCATTCTGATTGTCGATGACATTTTCTATTGTTTTCCAAGAAATGTTTACATCAGACGTTTGTGATAACTAATTTGTTATTGTCCTTATCAACGAAAGAAAAACTTTGTGAATTGGATTATCTAAATTGATTTTCGTGTAGCCTGCAGGAGGGCAGTGCAATGTAAGATTTAGCGAGGGAGAAAATGTGTTGTTTTGGAAATAAATGTCGATCAGAAATCATTTTTAAAATAAACAGTTTCTCTAAGTTCTAGAATGATTGTGCTTACTCGCTGATTAAACTGCGCCTGGTCTTTTGTCGTTCAGACTAATTCCACATAACTGTATCTTCATGTTTTTATAAGCTGTTGATTCTTATTCTTCTTCTCTTCCATCATTTATTTCTTTATAGCGGTGGAGGGAGGGGGTTATTGATCTTGTGTGTGCTTGTTTTAAGACACTTTGTAAGCTGATATTCATTTTCTTAAGGCTGTTCTCGATGCCGTCGCTCCATATTTTGCGTGGTCTTCCTTTTGCTTTGTACTCGTACTACTTTTACTGTGTGGCTCTCTGTGGTAGGCGATACCATGGCATTCTTGTCAGGTGTCCAAACCATTTAATCTGTTGTTCTTTTATGAATTGCATGACTGGTTTCACATTCAGTCTTCTTTTGATTTTTTTTCACTTTTAATTTTGTCTCGTATTGTCACTCCTGCAGCTCTTCTAAGACATTTCATCTCTTTCGTTATGATTTTCCGCTCATTAGCTGCTGTTATTGGCCATATTTGACACTGTTAACATAATTTTAAGATGCAAACACGTCACCATGAACACAAAAGAGCAATGTTCAACACAATCTTTCTCCCACATTATGTTACCAGTGCCAAACCTGGACGCTGACAACAAACGATAGAAGAAAACTAGTCACAACAGAGATGAAGTGTCTACGCAGAATGCTGGGTGTAACAAGAAGAGACCGGTTGAGAAATGAAGACATCAGGAAAAAGTGGGTACAACATCAGTACTAGACTTCATCAAGAAACAACAAATTAAATGGTTCGGTCACGTAAGCAGATTACCAACAGACAGTGCACCCAAAGAGCAATGCTGCTCCGATACAATGGGTACAAAGCAAAAGGCCGGCCACGCAAAAGATGGACCTCAGAGATAACAGAGGCAACGAAAGAGACTATCTACAAAGCGCATACTAGGGCCCGTTTTAGAAATCTCTTCCTGACCTGACGCTGTGAGGCATACAGTCTCACGAAAGAAGAAGAAGAAGAACATAGTGTTGGCCAGAAAATCGTTCTTATAAGTTGTTGATTAATTTAATATAAAGTTAATTATGTTACGTTATGTTATGTTATGTTATGCGATCGACGTCATGGCACATTGAGCATTCCCATGCGTGCTATGTCCTCCGCTGCAGTAACCATCCTAAAGTCCACTTGCTCACCGTTATCCTGCTAAAACCAGCGAAAGTATGAGAAGGAACAGGAAAAGAAGAAGAATGTTGGTAATTAGATACTGCTATCCTCTTTTAACCCTTCTGAGCTGGTATGTTTGCTCTCAGTACTTTTTAAACCTCTGAAATTGGAGATGGCACGCCTGAATGGCCGGGGACACTGAAAATAATGAAAGCAGACCTTCACGCAAAAATCGATCAGAAGCGCCAGTACTATGTGCACTTACTACGCCTGAATTCATAGAGGGTGAACGAAAGAAGAAGTATACTTTTTAAGAAGACATGAAGTCAGTGTACTGACTAATTCAGTGTACTATAGTTCGTTCCAAAATTCGTGATCACACTAAGGTTTAATTTGTACGAAATCTACCTGATGCATACCAGTGATTTTTGCAAGCAGTCTTATATATCTCACGACCTTACGAATTCATGTTTAACTAATTGGTAGGTAGCTTAGTTGATGCAAAAACGTTTTTTTGTTATATAATTTTGCATAAGCACAACAAAATGATCATCAAAGTTTAGAACTTACAGTAATACACAAAATGGTGGCGAATGATTGCAAAGGCGTATCCCTATTACATATTATAAAAGAGAGGTGATATAGTGAACAAATGATGCCTTCCACTTCTATAAATGAAAGTAAATGTTGCGTACATACGCCAATGACAGTCAGTAGGAAACATTGTGAACTGATTAGTTCCACGGAATTCCCGATTTTGACTTGCACTGAATTGCATGTGGAACACGGAAATGCTTAGTTATAAACAAACTTGACAATCGTACTGTAAAATTTCGACAAGTATACCAAATCAACATCGCTGCAATTTTAGTAATAACATATAATAAAATCTTACAGAACTAAAGGTTTTGGTGAGCAAAAATACTTTTAGAAGGTCGTCACTGTTACCTATATAAAAATGTAAAAATCAAGAATTTATGTCAAGGGGATGATTTTATATCGGTCGGTAAAGATGTTCACCAATTTTGGAACGAACTGTTATAGTATATTGCAACATACTAGCGTCCGGAGGTAAATAAAAATTACGCAATGAACGTGTTAAGTTATCCCTGTTATTGGTTGTTCAATTGTGACTTTTATCGTTTGATATCATCGTTCATGTTTGGCACTGAAAATATTATGTCGGGAGAAAAATTATGTTGTACAATTTTCATTTCTCCTCCTCCTTCTTTTTTGCGTTCGTTCTTTACGACCAATTTTAATCACTCTTTGTGATATGTTTGATCTTTGCCAAGAACGTGTATACGTTGCACATTGGTTTGGTATGCCCCTAAACGCATAGACTTCTACACATTTAGGACACATGCATCCGATTTCAGCCAAACCTCCTTAGTCGCCTCTTACGACATGCGTGGCAGGTAACAGTGGTTCTATTCTTTACACCCCAAATTTGGACCCCGGTAACCATTCGGGCGAATTCTCATTTAATAGTCATTGTGACATGTTTGCTTTTCAAAGTTGGCGCCATTTGTTCTATGAATTATCTCTCTCTCTCTCTCTCTCTCTTTCTATCTCTCTCTCTCTCTTTTCTCGACCACCATTTGTTCTATGAATTATCTCTCCCCCCTCTCTCTCTCTCTCTCTCTCTCTCTCGATCACCGTTTGTTCTATGAATTATCTCTCTCTCTCTCTCCACTTCTCTCTCGATCACCATTTGTTCTATGAATTATCTCTCTCTCTCTCTCGACCACCATTTGTTCTATGAATTGATTTGTTTGGTTGCATCTATGTTGAATTTCGCTAGTTACTTTTTCCATTTTCTGAATAAATGCTCACTATGTAAGTAATTTATTTGACTTTCTTTGATTGTTGCTTGTCGATGGAGATATTGATAACGTTTTCTTGTCTACGTCATTACTTTGGTTTTGTCGATGTTTATTCTCATATTGCATTAATTGCATGGTAACTGGAGTCTATTAATGTGTTGCTGCTCCTCTGTTGCTGATATGATTGCTTGTTCGTCAGCAAAACGAAATTCATTTATAAGTTTCTTCAAGGTTGTTAACTTTACTAGTGTTAGATATTTTACAGATTTGACCGATATTTGTAATGAACAGCAACATACTTCATTTGAAATGTAGATCTTTAATTGGACACATTCGTGCGAAAAGAGTCAGAACCTCTGAGCCAGACACACGTCTAAATAACAATAACCAAGACACGTTAATTCAAATACAGTATGACATGAGTTCAATAATTTGTTAGCTTGAATACAGATGGGACCTATTCACGTATCGCTGGGTACCTAAATACCAGACACTAGTAGTCTCCAGAATCATATCTCACAAAGAAATCGACCTTATCCCGCAGCGTCTGAGAAGGGACTTTATGAAGTTCTTACACGCTATCTTGTCGCTAAATAACATATGATAACATAGAGTAAGTCAATGGGGATTACATTAAATATTATACATTTTTTCGTCCGTTATTCCTTCTTTTCTAAGTCACAAGTTAACTGCTGCAGAGATTATGTTGTTTTCTGTTAGTCATTTCACCATGAGTCATGTGAAGATACAAACATGGTGTCCTTCTTTAATTCTTCTTCTTCACCAGAGTTTTACCGGGGCTTACAAGGGGAGCAAAGAATAGTAACACTGCAACCTACAAGGCATGTCGTAAGAGGCGACTGATGTAGAACACAGGGAAAATACACTAGTAAATAAAAAGCATCACAGAAATCGGATGTGCTGCCCTACTTGTAGACCCATAACTGGTACAACTGGTACAATATCTTAGGCTCAGATCACATACAAATCGCAATAAGTCTTTTAACAAATTGTCGATATGGAGCGTTCAAAAAAGAAGAAGAATCTTTATTGACATCCATCGCTAATGACGGCAATTTTACCTTTAAAAAACAAAATCTCGCTTTGAAATAAAACTTTGAATAACGACATTGATTGATTGACTCGTGCGATGTCTCTTAGCTGCACTGAGAGACACCTGAAGACCTGTTTCTTACCTGCACTGAGAGACACCTGAAGACCTGATTCTTACCTGCACTGAGAGACACATGAAGAACTGTCTCTTACCTGCACTGAGAGACACCTGAAGACCTGATTCTTACCTGCACTGAGAGACACCTGAAGACCTAATTCTTACCTGCACTGAGAGACACCTGAAGACCTGATTCTTAGCTGCACTGAGAGACACCTGAAAACCTGATTCTTATCTGCACTGAGAGACACCTGAAGACACCTGAATATCATGTCAGTTGTTGACCGTCAGTGGCTCAGGGGATAGTGATTAGGTCTATTAAACCGACGTTCTGAGTTCGAATCACGCTGCGGCCAGCTTGGTTGCAAGTTGTTTCCCGTGTATTTTTACAAAAGGACGATAGCAACACCCGTTTAGAAAGCAATGGCAAACTACTGAAAGTAATAATGCCTAGAAAATCACAAACAGCGTTAAAAAGCTGGGGTTGATTCACAAAGTCCTGTCAAGGATATCCAATTAACTTGTTGACCGTCATAGTAGACCGAGAAAGGCTCACCAGAATGGAAAGGAAAACTGATAATAAAGAAAGCAAACCTACACGCAACAATCAGTAATAGGTGCCATAGTAGGAACCACGCTGCCTGGGAAAAATTCATTAGAAAAGGTTAACAATAAAAAATGTCTACACAATATCTTCACCATCTTCAAAATTACATCGGGGACCTTCTCCGGTTCTACGGAGGTCGTCACGGCAGGTGAGATCGTCCTGCTAAGAAAGAGATCGGAGCACACATGGTTACTTACCTAGTAAAGTGCAACGATGATATCCTATCAACCAATCAATCAATATATATATACAGTGGCTGCTCGTCATTAAGGGCCAGTGGGGTCGGGCCCCACTAAAAATAAGGTGTAATGTGTATTTATTATTTTATACGTTAAAATATAACCTAACGGAAGCCATGATATTTCCAAAAATTTCTGTCTGGCCCCACCAACAAAATGATCACGAGCCGCCACTGTATATATATAAGTGAGCGTACTCATTTGTCTACGTATATCCCCCTCCCAGCCTCTCCCTCTACGTATATCTCTCCCTCTACGTATATCTCTCCCTCTACGTATATCTCTCCCTCTAAGTATATCTCTCCCTCTACGTATATCTCTCCCTCTACGTATATCTCTCCCTCTACGTATATCTCTCCCTCTACGTATATCTCTCCCTCTCTAGACCAGACACCGGAAATTGGTACATCATTATGAACTAGAAATATCTTCTAGAACATACACAGAGAATTTAATAACCGTCTGGGCTAAATAGCCTTATTACTAATAAATTGTGAGCCGGTATTACTAACTTATCCAATCTCTCTCTCTTCTTTTTTTTCTTTCTATGAAGTCTTTCTCTGTCTTTCAATTTTTTTCTCTCTCTCTCTTTTGTAGTCAGACTTATACATTAACTTTTACAACGGTTCTCATAAGAGCGACTGGAGGGTCATGACTCTCTAACTTGGAACTGTAGCGATATCATTGTTAATAATATAATAATAAAATAATAATTTCTCTCGTACCGTTATACGTTACATAGGGCCTGCAAGTAACTTCTCCATACCGCTCTATCCTGGGCAACTCGCTCAATCTCATCCCTGGAACTGAGACCGATACCTCTTGCCTCTCTCAGCAAAGTTCGTTTCAGGGTCTCATGTTAACAATATAAAGTAATGTTATCGTATTGTATTCCTCTTGTACCGTTATTGGTTACTAAATTGACGTTATTGCACTCTGGGCAGACCCATAGGTGCTCAGTCTCCCCGAACAGATGTTGAAGAGTATGCATACAGATGTTTTACGTGGCTCGTTGATTAAACACATTCCTCACTCTGCCCCTCAGGCATTCAGTTCTACTTGTACAACGGGTAACTCCAAGCTGATTAAATCGCTTGATCGATTCAACATCTATTTTAGTGTCTTCATCCAACAGAGAGTCTCGAAGAGACCGAAGAATATCCCCTTATCCATCTTCAACTCCCCAACAATCGATGCTGTTGATGCACGCCTGCCCGCTCTCTCATTACTGTAAACACCCGCATGCCCAGGACAGTAGATGTACGTAAGCCTTTTTGAGATTAGAAATTTCTATAGACGACATCCACTAATACCAAAACCTGATATTTTGGGTCTTGTGAAGCATCAACTGAGAATCAGATACAACAATGACCCCAGTAAATGAAGTCGCAGAGAGCCAATGGAGGGCAGCAGTAACGACCTCGACCTCCATCCTCATACTAGAAGTAGTTGTTATGTACGCAGCACTTCTCTCTGCAACAACAATCGTTATAAGATACATAGAACCTGTGAGATTCCTGTGTCTTCTTCTTCAAACGCTCCATATCAACCACTTGTTAAACCACTCATTGTGATTTGTATGTGATCTGGGCATGAGAGCGATTGTACGTTGTGCCAGTTGTGCGACTACAAGTAGAGCAGCACATCCGATTTCTGCGACGCTTTTTATTTACTATGGTAGCTTCTCTAGGCCCCTACCTCAGTCGCCTCTTACGACATGCCTTGTAGGTTGCAATGTTACATTTCTTTGCTCCCCTTGCGAGTCCCCGCAGTACACGAGAGAAATAGCATGTAAGCAATTTATTCATACCGCTCTGCCCTGGGCACCTCATTCAATCTTTATGAAATTGAGTTGGGAAAGGAAGGGGGGGGGTCTCTGTGGCTACGTGGTTAAGCATTCGCCTTGCATTCCGAGCATCGTGGGTTCTAATCCAGACCCCGCCGTTCTGTTCACTAGTGTATTTTTTCTAGAGACCCCTAGGATTGTTGCCGGAACTATGAGACCGTGCTTTATGCAATACTCTCTACAGGTGGTGTGCCATATCTGCGGGGAGGGACCTGGTGCAATGATGTCAATCCTTCTGCTTTAGACCCGTAGACCATTTATGGAATTGAGACCAACAAATAAGTGAAGAAAGAAAACTCCTGGCCACCGAGTACCTACAGGAACACTTTCCTAACAGCAGGTGGACTCATGGGTCTGCAGCAAAAGCAACTGAAAATGGAGGAGGAGGAGGAGCCCTCATAGTGCTCAGTGATATGAAACACAGGAAGCTAAAATTAGCGACAGGAAGGTTCTCCAGCAATTACAGAGCAGAGGCCCTAAAAGCGGCGACAGAAGCCATAGTGTCAGAGAAACATGTAAATGAAAACCTGGTATTTCTTACTGATTCCCTGTCAGTAATTACTGCTCTAAAAATCAAGACGATAACAACTTGAAGGAACTGCAAGCATCACTGCACCAAGTATGCAACATCTTCTCTAGAGTGGTAATACAGTGGATACCATCTCACTGCGGAATACCTGGCAATGAGACTGCAGACATATTGGCAAAAGCAGGAAGCAGACTACCACAGACAGACACCAGTATGACATATGAGGAAGCAAAAGTACGGATAAAATGGCCTACAAGAACAAATGGCTGAGAGATCACCCAGGGCATGAAAAGGACGATGCATACCACCAACTAAGTAGAGAGGAACAGGTTGTAATTTTTCGTCTACGAACAGGGCACAATAGACTGAGGTACCATCTGTTTAACAAGTATAAAATAGGCCCATCTGACATATGTACATGTGGCACCAGCAAGGTGACAGAGACACACATCCTGCAAGAATGTCCAACATACACGGAACAGAGAAAAAACACATGGCCAATCCCCATATCAGTCCAAGACAAGCTATACGGAGATGTACATGGACTCCGGTTGACCACTAACTACTTTAAAAGTATACAAATCGATGTCAGTCCAAGACAAGCTTTATGGAGATGTACATGGACTCCGGTTGACCACTAACTACTTTAGAAGTATACAAATCGATGTCAGTCCAAGACAAGCTATATGGAGATATACATGGACTCCGGTTGACCACTAACTAATTTAAAAGTATACAAATCGATGTCAGTCCAAGACAAGCTACATGGAGATGTACATGGACTCCAGTTGACCACTAACTAATTTAAAAGTATACAAATCGATGTCTGAAAACGTTGGAAGAAGAAGAACAAGAAGAGCCCGATATTTCTTGCATCGTTCTGTAAAATTCCTTTTCAGTTTTTCCCAAGGGTATCCTTTCTTTCTTCAACCCTTTACCTCTCACTTCAATATCTATTTTTTCCTCTGAAGTTGGATAAGACACGCCTGTGTGGCGATGGACACTGATAAAAAAGGAAAGCAAGCCTTTACTCAAAAATCAAAAGCGCAACACTACTACGCCTGAATTCAAGAAGAGAAGATTAATGTCTGCTTTTTGATTCTTTGAAAATTTCTTCTCACAGTATGTCCAATATATCTCCATCTTCTATTTCTTATAACAGTTGTTACTAGTGGTTGACTAGACATTTATTCTGATTTCATCTCTTCTCCTGAATTCTTTCCATTTTATTTTCATTACTTTTCCCAGAAATCTATATTGAAATGTATTCAAATTACTTTCTATATCTTTAGTTATTTTCTAATTCTCGCTGTGATTGAAACAAGATTGGAATTGAAAATTCATAGCTTTAAAACTGCCAGTTTATTTATATTTAATCATATTATCTATTTGAATTCGCATTAGTCTCTCCCACTTTCTCTTCCCCAGTGGGTTTCAGTCAAGAGCAGATCTGAGAACATCATTCAATTTTGTCCCAAATATATTTCTTTATTTCTCTCTATCTCTCCCTGGCATATGTTGTGATTGATACAATATTGAAATTGGAAATTGGTAATTTAGTTTTATTCAATAAGAAATGATTATTCAGTAAAAAATGTGAGATTTATTTCGTTGTTTACTTTATTGAGGTTGAGGAGGTTACTATTGTCCATCGTTGTATCTCTGGGACTTCGTTTACTGCGACCATTGTTGTATCTGTCTTTCAGTTGATGCTTCGGAATGTCCAGTATGCAGATTCCAGTATGAGTGGATGTCGTCTATAGAGGTTTCCATCCTCTAGAGTCTTGTGTGTATCTATTGTCCTGATCATGCGGGTGTTCTCGACAATGAGAGAGCAGATAACTGGCATCGGCAGCATCAATTCTCGGGAAGTTTAGGATGTATAAGAGGGATGTTCTTTGGTCTCTCGACGACCTCCTTTTGGATGAAGACACTAAAATAGATGTTGAATCTATATAGCAATTTAATGAGCTTGCAATTACACTTTGTACACCTAGAATTCTATTCTTGAGTGACCCCCCTGATGAATGAGTTTAACCAGCGAGTGACAGGAACCATCAGTATGCAAGCCCTTCAATATCGGTTGGAGGAGACTGACCACCCTAACGGTCTCCCAGGAATGCAGTAACCAATAATAGTCTAACAGGTCCACACACCTAGAGATCTAATACAATCACGCACCTGAGAATTTAACAGACCACACACCTGGAACTTAACAGAACCACACACCTGAGAATATAACACAACCACACACCTGAGAACCTAAGAGAACACACATCTGAAAACCTAACAGACCACACACCTAAGAACCTAAGAGACGACACACCTGATAATCTAGCAAAATCACACACCTGATAAAATAACAGAACTACACACCTGAGAATCTAACAGAACCAAACACCTGGAACTCTAACAGAATCACACACTTAGAAATTAACAGAACCACACACGTGAGAATCTAACACAACCACACAGCTGGAAATGAACCGAACCACGCACCTGAGAATCTACCATGACCATATTTTTGAATGCTTTACGTGATGGTTTACCTGTAAACTAGCATGGAACATCTGTCCTTTGTTGCCCGGTGCTTACCGGGGCCCAAATTTGAGGTGTAAAAATAGAACCACTGTTACCTGCCACGCACGTCATAAGAGTCGACTATGGAGGTTAGGCTAAAATCGGATGCATGTGTCCTAAACGTGTAGAAGTCTATACGCTTAGGGGCCTACCACACCAATGTGCAACGTATACACGTTCTTGGCAAAGATCAAACCTATCACAAAGAGTGATTAAAATTGGTGATTAAAGAACGAACGCAAAGAAGAAGAAGAAGATCTGTCTTTTGTTCTAAAATGTTAACAAAATTACCTCTTCTCTTAAAATGCCCTCCCCTCTGCTTCTTTCCTCTGACCTCATCCATAACTTCAGTTACTTCATCGTCACGGATGCTGTAATTACAGCTACCAGCACGGAGGTGACATTTCTTGACAACGTCTTCCTGCACCCTCTACTACATATATATATATATATATATATATATACATTGTAACGAATTCTTCCGAGTTTAGACATTTTTGGTTGCATTATTAATGTCTTCCGGACAGAAAGAGAAAAAAAGAGAAGGAAAACTCTCAGAACCCTGGTGAGACCTCCTCAGCGTAAACGCCGTCTGTTGATGAACCAGAAATTGCATCTCACAGAGTTCCCTAAGGGCAAGTCAGAAATACACGGAGTTGCGGATATATCGATACTGACAGCACGTGTTTCCAACAGTTTATATGCGATCATTAGTGCTTATATAGTGAGCTAATATTTTATGAACTTGTCTAAAACTTTTCTGCAAGTCAAGCAGTTATTTCATTTCAATTGGTGCTCTTACCGCCTGTGTCGTGCCTGGCTCGTAAGTAGAGCAAAGACTAGTAACACTGCAACCTACAATACATGTCGTAAGAAGCAATTGGAGTAGGGGTCTAGGGAAGCTACCCTAGGCTCTTAGGCTCGGATCACATACAAATCACAGAGAGTGGTTCACAAGTGGTAGATATGGAGCGTTTGAAGAATAAGGTGCTTTGAAGTTACGAAACGGAAGTCACGAAATAGTGCAATCAATGGCGAAATACTTAAGCACGACGCAAGGAAGTTTTTAAAAACTAAAAACAAAATAGAGAGACGTTTCGACCAAAAGGTTCTTATCCAGCAACAAATAAAGAATAACACAGGATACAAGACGACAGTTATATATTACAGACATCGATGACAGTAAACCAATTGTCATAACTGCCAAGATAAAAATATGTAATAAAATTATGGTTTTTTTTAAAGGGAACATCAAAAATAAATTAAAATAATAAGATGTCTTGATATGTGATTTGGGCTTTAGAGCTTCGTTAGAAGTTCTTTGTGCCTGTTAAGCACATACAGAATTGTAGCACTTCTGGTTTCTGTATGATTTTTGTTCGAGTACGCCTTCCTTTTAAGGACACAATTTTTATTTACTAATTAGTTTTTAAGATTTATAAATAAATAAATGTAACACATTTATAACCGATCTAGTGGAGTCCAACTTCCTATGCCAGACATTGCCCCCTTCTTTAAGGATGGCGCAGCCCGTCTACCCAGCGTGTTCGTAACGCGTTGGACGACGGGTGATAAACCCCATTGAGTGCGGTTCAATTCCGCGGGTTGGCAGAAACGCACAGGTTCTTCAGATTTACGGTGTTCGTAGCACCGAACTGAATGGTTACGATGTCCATGGCACCGAGCCGAAGAGCTGAATGCTCGTGCTTCGGATCGAAAAAAACCAACACATAAGGAAGTCGTAAAATGTTTAAGAATTTGCATGCATTTTGTTGTTATAAACGATAATTATCTGCGCTTCAGTTTTCTTGATTTATTCCCGTCGTTAGTATGAGTTTTTATCTAGTTGTGAAATTTAAAAAAAAAACACTGAAACTTTCTTGAATTTGGTGACAGTTAAAATCTGCTACACCAGAGCCAACTATAAACTTATGGGCCTTCGGACTCAGGTAAGAATTATGGGAAATCAGACCCTAACTACACCACGTGACCTAGCATTTCATTATTGGTGTATAATGACGAATTCATTTTAAAATCAACACAAAATGCTAACTCGAAGTTATATTATGTATTAAGTTAAGTTTAACAATAAGAAATATTATGAATATTTCTCACCAATAAATAACCATATAATTACAGAATTGAGTAAACTTGCAAAAAAAATCTTGCATTGTTCTATCAAACCTCTACATTTTCCAGCCCCCCTTTTCTGATCTAGGTCAGGGAACACAGAATCAGTTGTCTGGCCTAGTTATCTAAGTTAGCTGTCACTGCACTCTCTTAATTTTGGCATTTAATACTGAATATAATGTGTTTATTTTGGCATTTAATACTGAATATAATGTGTTTATTTTGTCATTTAATACTGAATATAATGTGTTTATTTTGTCATTTAATTCTAAATTTTGTCTGTTTCTTGTTTTTCGTTCGCCCTCTATTAATTCAGGCCCAATTATCTCGCCTAATATGGCAACTCTGACTGGTTTTTGCGTGAAGCTGTCCATCGCTATTCAGGCGAGCCTTACTTCGACTTCTGATGTACTTGTAATTTTGACTCCCAATTAAAGGATCAAGAAACATGTACACCCACCGCGTACAGAATGCACACCAAAATCATTTTGGGACCAAGTTGGTTTCGAACCTTGGAATTAGAACTTCATGTGGTTACTGAGAAATCGTGGCATATCCTTTACAGGACGTCGTCAACAACCAAAGTAGACGATTCGTTGACTTTCTAGGCATCACTTATACGTTCAGTAGTTTTCTATTGCTTTCTTAACGGTGAGTCTATTTTTACCTTTCGTAAAATTCCATGGGAACATATTTGCTTCAAACTGCCAACCACAGAGTTTGAACCAGATACTCTTCGGTTGGGATCAAACTCACTACTACTTAAGCTATAGGCGACCACATGTGAACCAAATCCGCTATCGGGCTCAGTTTTTTTGTTTTTAATCAAGTGAGAAGCTACTCTTCCCCCCCTCCTCCTCCTCCACCTTCCCCAAATAAAGAATCCATCATGCCTCTAGTTCTCACGGAATCGGCCATCATTCAGGATCTCCACTTTTTACCAGTAAAATTATTTCGTGAAGATCATCAAAAATGCATGAGGACAAAATGTCAGCGAATGTTTTAATCCCACTATCATCGACTACTAAACAACGATTTCCTACTCCTCGACCATACTTTTGGAGAATTTTGTATTTTAATCCGTGGATAATAATTATATTTCTCCATGTGTGTGTCCTCCTAGGATCTGTATGTATCAGACTGGCAGGCTGTATTTCAGAAGAATCCCTAATCGAGGGTTGTCTGGTAATCATCAAGAAAATTTGTCATATAAAACAATGTCCTTTTGTTTAATGATCTCGTGTCTTGTAACTAGTTACCATAGTTTCCCATGAAGGAGACCCGTATTCAGTTCACCATAAGGCCAAGAATATTTTCTGTCATGAGTATGAAATAAAAAGTTCAGGCCTAACCTGAAGAGTTTCGCGGCGACAGCACTAGCCATGCGGCCACAAAATTCCTCAGGCTTATGTCCACCTTGTCCTATATCATTCTTGTTGTGATAAATAAACAACCTTTGCCAAGAATTGTTTTTTACGTTGTGCCAAGTTATGCACATATGGTGACTAGGCCAGCACATCCGGCTTATTGCCAGCATTTTATTTACTAGGGTAGCTTGTCCTAGAACTGCAACCTTTTTGACTAAGCGCGGAGTAATTGTTTGCATCGTATGAGGAGCACTCTTTAATGATCCATTTAACGTCGTATATTGTGGCTTCGATCTACGCCAAAGAGCATTTACTACTTTGGAAATTTTTCTGACTGGGTGTGGTCGCTCCGTTTTAGGAACATTAACAACCCTTCTAGGAATAGTCAGTGGGACGGTCACTTGTCGGCTGCATTGCTCTTAATATCATCTTTCGCCGTCTAGTTGGGCTTTATTATCTACGCCAAAGAGCCAGCATTTTATTTACTAGGGTAGCTTTCCCTAGAACTGTGGAACGGATGGGTTTGCTACTTGGACTTCATCTTGCTAGAGAAGGATGATCGGCGTCCGAAAAGTATCGCTCTTAGCCAATGCTTGGGTTTGTACCATTCAAGGCTTTGCATTATCGGCCTTACTTTTCTATCCACTGTGAGTTTCTTCCTGAGTAGGAGTACTCTCAGCCGTCTCGGGGCGCGTGTCGGCACTTGGCAATTTGTAATGTCTACTCTGCATTTTCCCTGTCCCCGGGAAACACTGGCCTAGGGCTGCGCACTGATATTCTAGAGGGTCGTTTCAATAGGCACTAGCAAGGCAACGGAATTGTTGCTCTCGCCAACATCACCAACCTCAGTTCTTCCAGGAATGTTAGTTGTTAATGCAACAGTACCTTGCCCGGTTGTCCCAAGATAGGCAGTTTCGTTCGGCACTAAAACGCCACTTTAGGATTTGCGTTTGTCCAACCTTACCCAGTATCTGCGCTAGGCCTTTGGTATGGAGTTTGTCGCAATCTTTCCGTGTGTCGTCACGATACGTTACAGTGTTTTCAGAGACACTTGCTGAGACTGTTAATTACACATTGTTCTCATTGATTCTTGCCTCAATAGCTAGCAATTGTGGTGATGCCATTTGCTCCAAGAGAGTTGGAATTCGTTCACAGACTCGTACGCTACTATTTCTTACGCTTCAGCAACTATGTCGACATCTTTTCATTGGACGTCGTCAGGGAGATGCGTGCATTTTGTTCAGGATATTTGGACCTGCATTACTTTTCCGCGCTTGCTCTATTACCACTACCAGTAGCTCTCCTTCAATCCATACCCGCTTAGCCAAACATGATCCACAGTCTGTTTCCAGAGCAACCACGTGGAGATGGGGTAAGATCTTGAA
Organism: Arion vulgaris; assembly: GCA_020796225.1. Classification (NCBI taxonomy): domain Eukaryota; kingdom Metazoa; phylum Mollusca; class Gastropoda; order Stylommatophora; family Arionidae; genus Arion; species Arion vulgaris. The sequence goes on from CM036764.1 coordinate 49,380,141, forward strand.
TAGTGCCAGCTCACTAAACCTGGCGCGACGTTGTTCCTAGAACTGCGCATTTGACCCCAGATCACATACAAATCACAAAGAGTGGTTAACAAGTGGTCGATATGGAACGTTCAAAGAAGAAAAACACTTTCGCTCTTTAATTTTGTTATCTCCGGCTTCATTCATGATGCAATGTATCCGGAAATATGATGGTATACTGGTTTTGTGTTATCTTAACAAATACTGGCAGCCAAGATATCAGCACATAGGAGTGAATGTGTTAGGGAGACAAAATCTCTATAAAGATACTAGAAGTTAGAAGAAACTAAGCGTATTTCACGCCACACATTCATCATCACTGACGATCTGTCACTTTGAATGAAGGTCTAGTTACTTGGTGCAAGGAGCTGTGAAATATCTCTAATTCAGTCAGTTATAACCAGTTAGATGAAGTTTTAGAAATTCTGAGACAAAATCAAGTATTGGTTGGTGCGAGAAATCTTTCAATGGAATCACAATCACATTCTGAATGGTAGAAATTCTGAGACAAAATCAAGTATTGGTTGGTGCGAGAAATCTTTCAATGGAATCACAATCACATTCTGAATGGTAGAAATTCTGAGACAAAATCAAGTATTGGTTGGTGCGAGAAATCTTTCAATGGAATCACAATCACATTCTGAATGGTAGAAATTCTGAGACAAAATCAAGTATTGGTTGGTGCGAGAAATCTTTCAATGGAATCACAATCACATTCTGAATGGTAGAAATTCTGAGACAAAATCAAGTATTGGTTGGTGCGAGAAATCTTTCAATGGAATCACAATCACATTCTGAATGGTAGAAATTCTGAGACAAAATCAAGTATTGGTTGGTGCGAGAAATCTTTCAATGGAATCACAATCACATTCTGAATGGTAGAAATTCTGAGACAAAATCAAGTATTGGTTGGTGCGAGAAATCTTTCAATGGAATCACAATCACATTCTGAATGGTAGAAATTCTGAGACAAAATCAAGTATTGGTTGGTGCGAGAAATCTTTCAATGGAATCACAACCACATTCTGAATGGTAGTTCTAAAGAACCAATGGTACGTGGGTTGTGGTAATGGTGGTAATAAGAGATAGTTCTTCTTGGTTGTGATTGGTTCATGATGAGATTGTTATTAATTCTGTTAGTAATTGAATCATCATCCTCATCATCAGGTGCCGTGCCGATTGACGTAGATGATAACGGGTTTCCACAAATCTGTCTGTCCCCGGTATTTGGGTATCATTTGAGATGCTCAAGCTCTTCTGTGCCATGAAGTCAGGATGTCTAAAACAATGTTCTCTCTGTCTTTCTTTGTTGCGTCTTCCTTCGATTTTACCGGTTTCTAAACCTCGCCTTCTAATTATAATAATAATTTCTCCCGTGTGGTGCCGGGTCCCGACCACCCTTATTACTTACAGCACCTATTACCCAGTCTTACAGACATGAGTTTGTAAGAACACAGCCACCCAGCTCTCAGTTATTTAACATAGTAATTGTTATCTCTTAAAGTAGTTTCTTCACCAAAGACTTTTTCTTGTAAACATTACATTAGATGTTGGTCTGGACTCTGTCAATGGCTTTCCAATGATCATTGAAGCGTATACAGATATTTAATTTTTTTTACATTCTGTGAGTAGCTTTCAAGATAAAGAGTACTTCAGGTTTTTCTTTGTTCTTCAGGAAGCAAATTTTATCATTGCTTTCTACTCTGTCTATTTTAATTTTCATTATCATCTTTGTAATTTTATGAAACAAACTGTATTTTTCTTTATTCTACATCAGTGTTTCCAAAACTTGGAACCACGGGGGCTGCGGGTACTCAATGAGAGTCCTTAATCGCTTGAAGAAATATTATGATCTTTGACATTTCAAACAGAAAAAAATAAATGTTAAAAACATGTATTTTTTTCGATCCAGAAGCACTTGAGCTTTTCAGCTCTTCGGCTCGGTGCCATGGACATCGTAACCCTTCGGTTTCGGTCTGGGGAATCTGTGACTTT